>PTEX01000011.1:4374692-4500402 GCA_003342815.1 Eudromia elegans | reverse complement strand
AAAAAAAAAAAAAAAAAAAAAAAAAAAAAGGCAGAAATAAGTCACACGACAGTCACTGATGAAGAATTACAATGTATTTCAGATGCATCCCGATATTCTCCAGAGGCAGGCAATACTGCTTGCAGGTAGATGGGGACATTTCACCACATTTATTATCTGGCAGGGTACATTATTCCTACTCCCTTACTAGCTACAAGTTAGGTACCAAACATCCCACCTCACCAGTGAGGAGCCCCTCGCGGTTGGCGTGTCAGCCACTGCCCAGGGACGCGCTTTGAGTCACACAGCACAGACCCGAGCTCTGCAGCTGCAGGGCAGCGTGCGGCCAAACCGCAGCACCTTAGCCTGGGCCCGGCCCCTGTGCTGCTTCTGGCCACCAGCCCTGTGGCTGCTGCACCAAAGCACAGGCCAAAGGCATAGGGCAAGAGGCCTCATCCCAGATCCTTCCTGATGGCTGCTCGGCTGAAAAACACCATGTGTGGAGCTAAAACCAAAGTGAGCTGCCACCGGAGGGCTCAAGGAGCCGGCCCTGTGCCTGCCAGCCTCGTGCGCGCTGCCAAGCACACCAGCTCTGAAGGACATGGGAATGGCACCCTCAGGAGTTTTCCAGTGCAAATATCAAAGCTGTTTCACAACAGATGCCCCTGAGGTGCATACGCAGCCCTGGCAAGTGCCTCTCCTGCCACAAGCACGAGGCCAGTTCACAGCATGCACTGACCTGGCAGGTGCAGCTCGGCCATGCGAGGCCACCACCAACGCTGTGTGTGTCACCATGCCAGCCACGTCCCCTGCTTTACCGTGCCACTCGCCAGCGGCTCCTGCACCTCGAGTGTCCACGACAGGGCTGCTCTGCTTGTGCTACGGCTCCAAAGCGCTCACGGGCTTGGCCAACTCTGCAGGAGTTGATCCAGGTTTTCACGGTGCAAGACTCATTTTTTTTCTGTACTAGAAGCTTCTGGAAGGCACTAAAAATAAACATGCTTGGGGTTTTAGCTTCATCTAGATGCATTTGTGTTGTCTTTCAGGATGGCATTTCCCTCTTGTCCCTATTTGACAACAGAGTTTTCAACCATTAAGAATGTTCTGCATGCACAGAAATATCTCGGGTTATTTTTCCCACAATCCAAAGAAAACAAATCCCAGAGCAGGCCTGGCAGGCCACTTCCAGGCAGCTCCACTGCCCCCTGAGACCCATTGCCTTTTTGCTGCTGACTTCAGAGGGCAAGCAAGAACGTTTGCTTTCAATATAAAATTAGGCACTAAAAAACCCTGACTTTTTTTCCCTCCAAAAAAACAAACAGCCAACCACTTTTAAACACATTCTAAGTAATGTAGATGTAGGTGAGCTGCTTGGATTGTGTAAGCCAGTATTTGTGTTCTTCCCCGCCACCTATCGCCACGTTGATTTGAGGCCTTCCCAGCTAACACGGCAGGTTCACTTGGACACAGCTCAAATCAGAGCACGGGAACCAGGAACTCTTTTCTACTCGTGCTTGTTTCACGTGCTTCCAGCAAGGCCCTTGCTGACTGTAAGGTACTGCTCTTTAGGAAGAGCTGTGAAGTAATAACACCTTATCCTCTTGTATCTCCTTAACACTCTCACTGTGAGCTAAATGAACTCCAGTTAGGAATGGTAGCACACTATGGTTACCATTTGTATCCACCTATCTGGTCTCAAATTCTTTCTTCTCAAGGCAAAAAAAAATAATTTTCTATTGCAAAGATGACATTCCTGCAGGCCTACAACGAGAAGGTTGTAAGTAAACGCCACCAAATCTTTCAGTACTGCCAAAGTCATAGTCTAATATAACAGCAGTTCCACCACAGGAAATATTCCTTACAAAAGTCTAACACTGAAAGTCATTTAAAAAAAAAATCAGAGCAACTCCTAGCACTCACACACCTGCAGTGGATTTACTTTGCTAAATCTAAATGAAGATGATTCACAACCAATTCACAGCAGTTTACCCAATTAGTCTTTAGCATTCCCTGCCTAGTAGAGATAATACTGGCGAGAGATTCACTAGGGACACTGTGCGTGTTGATTAACGCTTGTGAAATGCTTTGCATTCTGTGTTGATGATGGAGCCTTTAGGAGAGGGCTGGTCTGTGCAGCCAGACAAATCATTGTGGCCTCTCCTTTTCGCGCCTGAGCAAGTATGCAAACCCCCGGGGGGACAAACACTCATGCCCGTTACTGTTATTTCCTGGGGATATCCATTCAAGAGCACTCAGAGAAAGCAGGCACGAAGCAAGGCTGTCAAAGAGACCTCCCTCAAACATTCAGGTAGAGTTACAGAAAATGTTTGGGGCTTGAAACCAACCTTTCATCATGTATCTATGGTACCCTGCACAACAGAGACCTAATTTATTCCTGAGGTCCCTAGGCTTTACGTCCTACTAAACCTTTTCATTTTACTCAGCTCCGCTAATTCATTAGATGTTATGTCCCACCTTCAGCATTTACAGCAATGCTGAGCAGTGCAAGATCTCATCCTCAGGTAGACTTCTTCCTTTAAAAAGAGAGTATCATTGCATTGGATGTGTGGCCACTGGAAAAGAGTATATTTTATACCATTACATTCTCAGTGCAGAGCTGCACAAACTACACTCCAGAGAGCTCCAGAAAAGTGGGAAGTATCTCTGTTGACTATAAAACATTCAAGTGAAGCTCAAACACATAAAGGATCTAGGCTGCAAACAGCTCCTTTACTGCAAAGAAATAACCAGAGGGCACCATGGAGCATCAGTGAGTCACATTCCCATGGGGTTTTACGAACGCAGAGCTGCACCAGCTCCTATGCTAGGACTTTATTTGCCTTTAAGGCAAACCCAGTTCTCAAGCATCGCTTTCTGTTGCAAACAAGATGAGCTTCCTGGGCCAGAGGTAGGGAGCCCAGCTGGATGCCACTCCACAGATCACAGTGTCTGCAGCATAAACATAAAAAAGAAATCAACATAATCATATGTTGATATGCATATCAACTCTTTTTTTTTTTTTTTTTTTGTTTCCTAACATTAGAAGAAAGAGTCATACAGCAATTTTCTGCTTTGAGAATGGCCTGTTCATTTACTTTCTTTTGTGAACCTCCCGCACACTGCTGCAGTCTTCTCTACAGACACCTAGTGCTGGGGGAAAAAAAAATAAAAACACATCTCTGCTTTTGTGACCATCTTCCGCAGTGCTGTAAGTACATGTATTTCAGCCTAAGAGCCTGACAAGATGGAACACAGGCCAAGACTCTGCAAAAGTCAAGACTGTGCCTGTCTGTGCCCATGTATGGGTAGCAGCATCAGAGCAAAACAGCTCATCAGCTCTGCTCCAAATGAGACCCTTCATCTGAACTTACTGAGATAAGACAACACAAAAGACACGGCTATGGGGGTTTCCTCAGAGACCATCACCAGCAGGACTAGGCAGAGTAGGTCTGCTTGTTTTTAAGGTACCCCAGCTGCATCCCCCCACCCAGCCCATCTTCTCACTTCTCCCAGGGCTGAGCCATCAAGGTTGCTTCAGGCAAAGCCTTTTCATTTCTCAGCAGCTACTCGCTGTCCAGGACCTGGGTCTGCTGCCCTCAGCTCTAATCAGGTTCCCGCAGGTCAAACCTTGGGGGCGATGGCAATGGATCCTGCGGGGAAGCAGGTTAGGGGACTAGTCTGCGGTAAAACTAATCCAGCAAGGAAGAGATGAAAAGACGACAAAAAAACCAAGACAGTCATTACCCCGACCCACCAGGGCTGCCCAGAAATGGCCAAGAGGAGCATGCAGCACAACCCGTGAGGATTCCATCAGGTCATAATCTTGCTTAAAAGCTTGTTAGTTACCCAACATCTCTGCTCAAGGCCAGTATTTTTCCAGGACTTCCACAGCGTTGCCTGGGAGGCTGCAACATCAACCACGCTCAGGAAGGTGTACACTCTGGGTGTCCACTTGGAGTTGGTTGGAATAACCAACTTAATTGCTTTTTCTCTCCTTACAATTTGAAAATATTCTGCCATCCAGTTAACTAACTAGGTCTTACAAGGATCTTCTTTCTTGCTCTCTTGACTATAAGGGAAACTTGAAACAAATTAAAATTATTCTGGCCCTGTACTAAAGGTCAGGGTTGTGGGGAGAGATGACTTGCCTGGAATTCAGTCAGGAAGTTTAACACAAATAATCCAGCTTGAAGTTCTGTGAGAACAAGTCCCAGCCAAAAAAAAAAAAAAAAAAAAAAAAAGAGAGAGGGAAAAAAAGAAATATGTGCTGATAGAACTAAAGTACTAAATCTTTCCTTTCCTAGCATTTTTTTTTCCATTGATAAACCCAGAGGCTTAGAGACCTGCCAGGTGGTGTCTCTAAAGTAATATTAGCCTCTCTGAAACCACATCATTAATTGTCTTTGGAAGTGTTCATGACTTAGAAGAAGCTTAGGGAAACTTTAAGACATTCTGCTAAAAACAGATACTAGAATTAATAAAGAATTAATAAAGAACTAGAATTAATAAAGAACAACAGACAACAGGGGATTCTGCCCCTCTGCTCAGCTCTGGGGAGGCCACACCTGGAGTCCTGTGGGCAGTTCTGGGCTCCTCAGCACAAGAGAGATGTGGAGCTCCTAGAGAGGGTCCAGTGACGAGCAACAAAGAGGATTAAGGGACCGTAGCACCTATGGTGTGAGGAAAGACTAAGCGAGAGAGGCCTATTTAACCTGGAGAAGAGAAGACTGAGAGGAGGTCTTATCAATATGTATACGTATCTGAGGGGTAAATGTAGGGTAGAGGTGGCCAATCTGAGGGGTAAATGTAGGGTAGAGGTGGCCAAACTCTTCTCAGTGGTAGCCCGTGACAGGACAAGGTGTAATGGGCACAAGTTGAAACCCAGGCAGTTCCATGTCCATGTGAGGAAGAACTTTACTGCGAGGATGATGGAGCCCTGGAACAGGCTGCCCAGAGAGGTTGTGGAGTCTCCTCCTTTGGAGATCTTTCACACTCACCTGGATGCGGCCCTGTGCCACCTGCTCTAGGGGTCCCTGCTGGAGCAGGGGGTTGGATTAGACGATCTCTAGAAGTCCCTTCCATCCTCAAACATTCTATGATTCTATGTTAGCTGATCTCTCAATTTTAGCTAATAAAGTGATCTGTGATCATGACTCGCTGCTGCCCTCTTTCCTCCAGTACCCAGGGACTGGTGGAAACCCAAGAGCCCCAGAAATCCTTCTCTCACTTGGTAACTCTGTTATTTGAGTATTTGTTCCCTCTTGCTACAGAAATAACCTGGAGAATTAGTCTTCATTCAGGAGAAAACAAATAACCCAACAAGCTGCCTCACACTCTGCCACCCAGGGTGCTCGGAACCAGGATGTCTGGACGTGGCTTTTCCCATCAGACTCACGGAGCACCAGCACAAGGGTGTTGTCTTCTTCCCTCCTGCTTCCCGTCCACGTCTGTGAGGCAGGTGCGAATCTGAGTGCAGGTCACAAAGTGGATTCATATGCGACCAGCCAATTTGTAAACTCACCAGCAGCAAGAGAGCTCCCAGCTGCCAAAAATTTGTGCTTCGCAACCTTGCTCAATGTTGTCTGTGAACATTACACATTTACATAACATTTACATAAATGGTTTCACTTCATTCAGTCCCTCAAGATAAAGAATCAGGAGCATTTCAGAGCCTCACTAGACATTATAGTGTGTAAACGAAAATGTCAGTAACAATCTCCTCATTCCAACTGGTAAGACAGAGATAGCACAAGGATTCTCCCAGGGGAATCACAGCGTTTTCCCGATGTATTTTAGAGAGTTATATCAGAGTGGGAAAGCTCAAATCTTCATTTCCTAGATATGGTTACATAATAAAGCATAACTGAAAAGAATCAAGTTTCAAACAGCAGACACATTTTAAAATGTTTTTTGGAAAGTTAGTTCTCTTGAACTACATTGATGAAAAAAAATCTTTTAATCATCAATGAGACTCCTTTTGGGAGCAGGAGCACTGTCAGGAGACTTGCAGCCTCTCCCTGATCCATTAGGCAGCTGTGGCAAATCCAGCATCCCTCCGCCTCTCTGTTTGCCATTTGTAACTTGTCACAGCTAAAAGACAGTCCCAGGGAAGAGCAGAGTGATATAACATACAAATGTTTTGATTGGGATTCCCTTCCTATTTGTCAAACCCTCTTTACTCACCAAACTAGGGAAGGCTCCCCGTAAGACCGGCAGCGTTTGAGATACTTCATGCCGTTATCTTCCTCTCATTCTTGTTGCCTCAAGTTAAACAACGTGACAGCAGTGATACAGAGCAGCTGCCCTAGGAAGGTTACACACACATTCCCTGGGACAGCCTGGTCCGTGTAACACCCTGCTTGATGTCACATTACCCCACATGCCACTTAGGGTTTTTAAACGCCTCAAGAGCAGCGGTGGCAGCAAGCAAGGAGGAAGGAGCAAACCTCCTATCTCCACACATCACTGTTGCAGTTTTGAGGGTGTATTTTGCCATCCTGGAGAACTAAAATAGATCAAAAGGCCTGTTTTCCCATCTGTCCCCTAAATTACTGCCAAAGTATTTTTGTGGTCATGAATGCTAAATATGTCTAAAAAAAAAATAAAAAAAAAAAAAAAAAAAAGAGGAAAAAACCCCCACAAGTCATACTTTACCCCTCCACATTTTTTTTTTTTGTTGTAGCCTCAAGCTCTGTAATGATACAAAGGAGTGGAAAGAAATTTACGTGTATATAGCTGTAGAATGTAAAACGTAACCAGTAAAATACTGATTGCATATTTGAGAAGGTAGTTATACACACAAAGATTTCACATGCAAATTAGGACTTTACATGAGGTTGCAAGACCTTTAAGAATTCGTAGTTGGGAGCCTGCCCACTTTATTTTTTTATATTTTTTTGTTGTTGTTACCACTTTGCCACACACTCCTGAGTCAAAGAAACAGCCTCACACAAGCCATGGGTACATTCTGCAAGAGAGAGACGGACCAAGATGGCATGCATGGGGTGCCTGATGCTGAATGAAAGCTTGTGAAACCTCTTCTAGCACATTTGGCACTTCTCAGGAAGGGGTAACCCCTGGAATAGTGTCCATGTCACTTACCTGCTAAGAAAGCGCCGAATATTGAGAGCGAGACCAGCTGGGATCGCAGCTGCTTTTCCAGAAGGCTTGTAGCTGACATTTGTCACTGTTTGCACATTTACACAGGTCCCCCCATCCATAATCTCTCCTTTTCAGAGATTTGCATGTCATCCTTCCCGAGGGGCAAGCAGGGAGCAGCACAGCCTGCCTCACTGGCTAGGATAGTACTGAAGAATTTCCATCAGAGAGAACCACTCCATCCATACACAGATGTTGCCCTCAAGATCATGGGACTACTTCCTGCACAAGCTCTGCAAGCATGAAGGGCTGATTGCTTTGATAGCAATTTACAAAACAGCAAAAGTTTACATACTCCAATGTGACTTTCCAGAGATAGGACATTCTCTTAATCTGGAAGAACAAAGCTAGGTACATCCTAGAGAAAAGCTCCATGCTCATCTGCCACCTGGCTGTTCCCAGAAGTGTAGCATACACACAGACTGCACATGCACAACCTAGTTTATTGCACAGTAATTGCTGCATTCCCATATCGTGAGATAAATCAATATCCAATGAGAGTCTACAAGTCATAACAAACTGCTAACCATGAAAGTATCACTTCAGGTACATTTGTAAGTGGGTAAATCTTTTTCAATTGGAAGCACAGTAGCTAATTTCAGTTACATGAATAGTGTTTCCTGGGAGAAGCTATGCCTTTGTACTTTCCACTGCAAAAACAAAGACTACTGAAGTCCAGATAGTAATAAAGCCATTGAGCCTACAGACTAGCCAGGTAACATCAAAAGCACACCTACAATGAACAAAGAAGCACACAGGTAATGCAGACAGCATGTTGCTTTCTTTAGGGATGTTAATAGGTGCATAAACCTCAAATGAAGACATAGCAATGAAAACCGCACAAAGATTTCTTCCCGATCCTTGCAGTTACAGTATGCAGATTTTCTGAAATCCTAACTAAGCTCATTGTGCTCAGCATAAACCTGTAAAATCTTTTACGCTACACTCTTTATCTCAATACCCTTTAGTCGCAGAGCAGTTCATTTCTTTCTGAATGAGCTTTCAAGATGCTCCTACACTGATCACTTTGCACTTGGTACAGCAGACAACATTTTGGATGAGAATGGCAGCAAAGATGAACCTTGACTTCGTGAGCTGTGGCTTGGGCGGTGATGGGACCACAGACTTGCTGAGAACCTACCCAGGCAATGAAAGAAAATAATGGTGCTATCACCATTAGAAAACTGACTATCTCTGATATATCATCATTTATAATTACTTTATAATTCATCATAAGAACCTGAATAATCTAACAACCTAGAACTGTGAACATATAATTAAATAGGAAAGAGAATTTATGGACAATATTTACATACAGTAAACTAAAAAGTACTGCTGTGTCACAAGTGAGCATATAGAAATGATATTCTGAAATAAATTAAAGAAGTAACAGCAACTTTTAGCAATTTTTAGGAATTAGGAGTTCTTAGGAATTAAAGTATTTATTATATGAAGAGCAGTAAAGCTCTTTTCCTTATGGAAAGGTCTCACTTAATGTTAAAGAACATGTTGACAATACCTGCACACTTTCTGAAAAGACTTCTCTGCAATTTTATAATGGCTACAAAGTAGCTGAAAGCAAACCTCAGAGCTGAAGAGAATCAACAGATGGACAAAATATTGAGAATCACATTTTTAAACTTGAGTCTCTCTCTAAATCTGTGCAGAACAAATTTCCAAAGTTGAGATTTTTAGAATGAGTAAGGCTCAAAATGCAAAGAGACATTTGTCTCCTAGTCTTTTAGCATATATAATGGATATCTAGCCTTCTAACAGACTTCAAAGTTTTGAAAGGAGACAGTGCCACAGACAAGAGTGGTTTCCCATCAGATGAACAGATAGCTCATTTGTACAGTTTGCTCTGAAATATTAGTGCAAGTCCAACACTCTCCACTTCTGTTCCTGGTTCCTCTCACTGTCTTTCTTTGAGCAATTTGATTAATCCTCAGTAACTCATCTACAAAGCTGAAACAGTAGGCTCTGTCTCTCAGTAATATCACAAGAAAAAAAATTGTTGATGTCTGTGAGTTGTTTTGACTTTGTACTGATGGACACCAGAGAAATATTTAGAATGTCTGTGAGAAAAAAAAAAAGATATGAATTTGTAAACATATAATATTTCGTACTTATATAAACTCAACTTTGTATAACAGAGTACTTATAGTTAGCAAACATAAGCAAAGTTGCTGAACAAATTGGACTAAAACACAAGCTGTTTATGCTTTTTTCTTTACAGAATTCAAGCAAAACAAGTGTGCTTTCTAGGACAGTATCAGCAATACCTGTGAGGCAACTGAGAGTACATTTTGCACTAGACGTTTCTTCCCTCCTAAGAAGGTAGATGAGATTAAATGAAACAAGCCAGGACTGTACTTCAGGAAGCTGACGAACTTTGCATGAAGATTAACCAAAGTCAAGATCTCCATCCTCATTAACAAAGAGTTACTAAGCCTCATACCTCATGTGAGAGAATCACACATTTGATATTAGGGAGGAAGGATTTCTGATTCAAGTAAATGAAATGAGAATATTTTGAGCAAATGCTTGAAGTGAGACTCACAAAAAGTAGATGTACCTAACAAGGCCTTGACCTGGCTTTGCTGTTGACAGTGGCATATTCCTGTTCCACAGAGGCAGTAGCGTCTCACAGGAGTCGAATAATGCTACAATAACCTGCAAGCTGATTCACATTAATGAAAAGTATATCTTCTCACCTAAAATCCTAAACAAGATTTGAAAGCCCATCAGTAAATAAATCAAATATAAAAGCAAATAGTAAAAGTACTTCTGGACAAATTTATGGACAACCATATCTGCAAACTATTTGTATAAACCAAAGTAAGATGATACTTTCCATAACTTATAGTTGTTCAAAGCATTGGCCGTGCTGGGTGGGAGGTTGTGAAGATAAAGACAGACATTGGGGGAGTTTTCAGGTATAACTGGATAGTAGCAGACTACTTCAAACAGCAATGAAGAAAAGGACACTTGCATGTACCTTACAGTTTTTAAGAACAACTGGGACTAAATCTGCTTCTTTATGCAAATGGTACTTGACTATGTAAATTAGTACTTGTACAGATTTGTATGCTTACAAGCGTACCCCAACAAAACTGCTCATTTTTTAACCCAATTCTGCTCCCATTCAAACCTATGGCACAACATCTTTTGATTTGAGGGGAAGCAAGAAGAGAAACTTGAGCCCCAAGACACTTACTTGCAAAGTTTGTAGCCTTTTTTGTTGCTTTTTTAAAATAAGACTTAGGTGTGGCACTGTCCATTAACTTTAAGATCATTTAGCATTTGGAAAACACTTAAAGGAAATTACTTCCATAGTATTTCCTCAACGCAAGTATAGTAAGGCTTTCACAAGAAGTTATTTTTTGTAGAGTGTGATTAGTCCCGCTTTGCTTAGGCAGCAAAAGGCCACAGAAATTTTGTCTACAGATTCATAAAAATTGGAGTTCTTTTGCGATTGGAAATTCACTCACATTTTCACTCCAGAAGACAGACTGTTATCATTTAATTGTAAGAAATATCATATATTCTACTTCTTTAAACATTTTGACAGAGTTGTGTTGTCAAAAATACTGGAGTCTGAAAAGATAGAATCTACTTACTAACCACTGCTAGCGCTGCATAAGCTACACACACTGATACTAACTTGCTTATTTCTTTTCTTGTACAATATTTTTTCTTTAATTTTTCAATCAGCTAACACGCCTACTGGTAACTGAGCGGCATTCAGAAAAAGCGATACAGAAAATGAAACAATGCAGTAGGTCTCCCATGGCTACTCCCGATATTAAAAGGTTAGTTCAAGTGTGTAGGCAGTGAAATCGTAGCACCATTATCACTGCCTTGGGGGAGCAATAATTCTGGGTGGTCTGTAACACCACAACTCATCCTCTGAGATAGTATGACAATATGGTCAAGAAAAGTCCATGTCAAGATAGTATGACAATATTGTCAAGAAAAAACATGGGCTTCCAGAACAGATTGTTCAATGCTAATTTTATCAAATCAAATTAAAATAAACTGTGACCATTTGACATCAGAGTGGTTTTTTCATGTTTTTTAAACATTTGCTAAACTATTGCTTTTTGAGCTTCTTGAGCTCAGATTCTCTTGTGTAAAGCTTTCACACTTTTTTTTTTTTTTAATTAGGTAAACAGAACTGCACTTCACAGGCATTTTAATCTACCACCATAACTCATAAAACAAAATGTATTTCTTCGTCTCATTTGCCCATAGTTTGTTTTTCCCTACCCATAGTACCCCCCGAGCAAAGGACCAGTAACTCCATTAGGAAGGATACCCACTCAACTCTTTTTGGTCACGAATAAGCTGAATGTTATTTTTTTCTACTTAAAAAAAGAAGAAAATAAAATAAAAAGAAGGTAATCCTGGAGGACATGGTCCACCACCACTGAAGACATTTGATTTTAGCCGCAGTATAAAGCGCTTTCTAACATTTATGTATGTTTTACCAACAGTCTTGGAAGTATTTATGTACAGACTGAACCAGGAATAGCTTTAACAAAATTAATGAGCCTAATGAACTGCCAAGACTAGTCATGCACATAAACATGCATAGCACGGGGGACTAATTGCCTCAAAATGATTGAGACGATTTTCTCTAAATGTAATCCTCTTTAAGATCTTGTTGAGATGTTAAACAGTTCTCTGAGCAGCAAAGTATTATGTTTAGAGATTTTACATCTCAAGATTCAAGTCCTCGGAGGATTCTCCAATGAACACAACTCTTCCCTCCTCAGAAAGAGTCAACAAAGGTCTTTGCAAATTTCCCACATCCCTTCAAGGGCACAGCACCTTTGAGATCTATGCTGCTCTCAAATTTAGCTAAAAGTTGACCCAAAGATTCCAAAGTTATACAGTGACTGATATAGCAATGGCATAAAGCTGATTTCTGGCATGAATTCTTCAAGAAAAGAGTTAATAATAACACAAGACTAAAACAAACCGCACTAACCTTATTGAATACACATTTGCAAAAGACATGGCTAGTTTGTATATATTGAATTGGCAGATTACATGTTAAAACAAAAGTGTAAGCACAGGGAGTCAGTCTAAACTTAATTCTCTGCTTCCTATGGTTTTAATTCTCAATGTTGACACAGTCTCAATATTACTTTTTAAGTATGCATTTCCTCACTCTTGCTTAGCTTCCCAGGAATTGAAACAACTGCCATATACAAACACCACAATATTGGTACTGGTCTGTATTTAAAATGGAGAATACATTCATACCAACATCTGAATGAAGATTCCTGTTGAATATCAGGTTATCCTTAGTTCCCTGTGGTAGGTGAAATCCTTAAATATAACTCCCTATCTCGTTTTTCCCATCATTTTTTTTGCCTCTCTTGAGATGGGATGACAAGGCTTTTTTTCCCCTGAATTTCATTAATAGAAATTTTCCCTCTTTTTGTCTTATCATCATAGTCTACAGTCTTCCATATTTTCTACAGAGAAAACACTGCAAGTTTTCTTTAGAAAAATGCTTATATTGGTCCAACAGCCAAGCAAGCCTCTACTGCTATCAAGAGTCATGGAGGTTCTGGGCCTTCACATGGCTTCTTATACCTTCTCCTGTTGTAGATGTACTGAAATCTTGAGGCTGTGAGAGGTGGCTGGTATTGTCCAAACCTGCCATCTAACTAAAAACTGCATGGTCTAACAGTGTATAAGGTGCTCACACAGATGCCAGAATCAGGATATACTGCTAGTGACAGTCTCATTTCTCCTCGTTCCCTTAAATTGGGTAAATTACCAAGGACCTATTGTGTATCAGACCCTGAAAAACTTGGTCCACATTCCCTAGATATGATATGGACAGCTCAGGCCTTGGAAATAAGTCTCCTGGAAGGGTACTAAATACCTTTCCATGGGCTGCCCTTCAGCATTCAGTGATATTAATGGTGGAACACGATATGAAAGAGATTCACCTCAACCTACCAGGTAACGTTACTCATGTCTGCACAACCCCAGCAAGGATAGCATACATGGTCGAGGTCAGTTCTCACACAGATGTTGATCTGTGATTTGACCCTTGTTTCATTTGCTGAAGGGGAAGCCCCACAGAGCACCTACTAAAGGGAGCTTCACAAGCAAAGAAAGGATGATGTTACAGAAGTTGCTGCTTTTCAGTGCCAAGTCTTTCAGGAAAGAAGTTGAAGTCAGGTCCTTTTCCTCAACATTCAAATCTCGACCAGCCTTTTGGCCAAGAAGTATTTTAATGTCTTTTTCCCTGAATCTCCTTATTGTAATACAAATAGAAAAATGAACTGAATTGAACTCTACCATGTAAAGGTTTCAGATGATTATGCCCTTTTGGATCTTCACATTTCATTGATTAGTCCTAATTTCCTGTCAATATTTGTCACTAGTCACCTGGCAAAACTCAATGAGGGTACACCATTTAAGTCATATTTATAAGACCTGATCAATGATGCTTACAAAGCTGCCTTTTGTTCTGCTTTATTAATGCAACACAACACAAACAGCTTTGTAAAAAGGCATTTAGAGACACACATAGCCTTGAAAGGCAACTTAGGTACATCATCATTTTCCAGAGCCGTTTTGGCAAGTATTTGATGCCTTCTTTAGAGCTTGTTCCCCGACATATCTCCTTCAGCGGTAATATCTTCAAAGAATTCCATCAAGTCAGTGAACTGTGACCTTCATTTCCTGACACTGTGTCAGCCAGCTGTAATCAAGCTGAGCTTTTCTAAGTAACCTTCCATTTGATCTCTGAAAAAAATGATTTCTAGGACTTTATCTCCAACAGATGTCACTCTAGGTGGGCCAGAGTATGCTGGTGCTTTCCAAGGCCACGAAAACAAAGCCATCTGCTCTCCTGGGAGCCTCTCCGACATGAACCACCGTGTCAGAATGCCAGTCTCTGTCCTCATACACGTCCGTGCTCCTGGGCAAGGCTGTGTAGAGCTCAGCAAGGAACTGCTTGGCCTCCATCCCACATGTTGGGGAGCAGGCGGCTGCACCCAGCAGGCTCACAAATGTGGTAGGGTGGCAGCAGCTCAATAAATCCTGTACAAGCTTCACTGCATGTCCTGATCTGCATCTTATTTTTGACTGCTTTTTTAAAAAGAAATAAATCAAACTAACCTAAGTGACACCTGGGTGCCACCTAATCCTCATTCTACAGTCCTAAAGCCTGCTTTCTTAGTCAAGCAAATATTCATAAGAGGAGAAAAATCCAAAATAAGGATGGGAAGTTTTATTTAGAAAAAGAACTCTTCCCACTTTCCAAAAATAAAACATACAAAAGCAGATGCTCAAAATATATTTGCTGTGTTTATTAATGCAGATGCATAATTTTTTTTCCTAAATAAAATCTTGATGTCTTTTCAAGTATGAAATAAAAAAATTCAAGATGAATGAAAAGGAAAACTCAGGTTGAAGTTTGAGATTTCAGTCTTCTATTAGTTTATTCTCATAAGATGCAATGTTACTAGTATAGCATAATATATCCTATAACCAGCTTAAATACTCTTGGTTTTAATACTGAGGTCAAGTGTTATTTTTTCAAACTCTCTTGAAATTTCAAAACTAAATGATTTGTCTACAAAAGATTTTAATTCCATTTCAGATAGAAATGAGAGTAATTTTGTTTAAAAAGAGTTTATTTATATTTTCATTAATTCTTAGTTAAAATAGTTAAGAAATAGAAATAGAAATTAGAACAGAATTAGAACAGAATCTGATAGGACCTCTCTAGGAAGTCCTCCTGTTAAGTATTATAAGTAACAAGAAAGAAAATTCCTCAGAAGTATTTTAAACAATGCAAAATTTACATACTTTCCTGGAAAAAAATCTATTAAAATTCTTAGAGAATTCAAAATGTATTTTTCCCTCCTATTAATGAATAGATAAGCAAAATAAATCCCATGTTGAAAATAAGCCTGTACTGTCAAAGATGGACAAAGACACCTTAACATCATTCATTTCATAAGAAAATTCATATCACCCTATTTGCAGATGAATCCCCTGCACTTGGGATTATTTTTGAGATTTGATTTCTTTTTTTAAGTAATCAAGTTGATTTTCCCCACTCTAGATCATTAGGAGACTTCTTCAGAGTTTAAGATAGTTTTGCTCTTTGCAACAAGCCACTTGATACAGAACAGATCATTCTGTTTCACAATCAGATCCAGAAGGTCTAGTCTTTGCTTGCACAGCCTTATGGGACAAGGCACTTAAAAAAATGCCATTTTCTTTGATAAATGAAGAACCAACACAGCTAGTATCAGGCTCAGTTGTCTCTGGCTCCTTAAGCAACCAGGCACCCTCTCACCAGATGACTGCACAAGGGTAAGTTTCCCTTATTCCAGAGCCAGGCCTGAACTACCCTAGATGCCCAGAGCACTGACCTTGCCTTATCTCCACGTTTGTTCCAAGAAGGGTGCGCTGAAAAATCTAACTGGAAAGTTTGCCAGGCGGTAGTTGTTCAGCCTGATCATGAAACTCAGCACCTTGCAGGACAAGAGGCAAACTAGAACAACTATATTCTAAGGCATGAAACAGAAGAGATTTTGTTCACTTGTTTAACATGAAGTTTCAAATTCATCTGAAGTCTATGCTTCTTAAGAAAGGACAAAAAAATATCTAGGTGCCATTTGCTCCTTTCCCCACATCATTCTGCCCGCTGGGAATTGAACAAAGAACAGGAGGACAAAGACAAAAAGAAGAGCCAGTGTAAAGAACCATCATAGATTTTTTTTTTTTTTTACATAAATTTTTACCAAGCAGCTTTACTGCAATGCTCTCACTATACTAAAAAGTACAGTTACTTGCCACGTAACAAAGAAAAGCTCTGTGGCTATGTTATCCTGGAAGAAAACAAAGAAAAACAAAAGAAATCTTCTCTTGTCCTATGAAGTTTTTGCCCTTATATCTTCCCTTGCCTTTATTTTCATTATAATCTTTGTCTCCCTGCCTGCCATGTCTGAGATTTTTTTAATTTTTCAATCACTCCCCAGTATCCATAGTCCCAACTCTCTACACTTCTGCTTTACATGCAGCCCATGTCCTGCAAGCATATGAGGAGGTCAAACACCAGGCATCCGGGCACAAGCTAGTACTACACCTATTCACAAAGGGAAAACATTCCTTTTTTCCCACTCCCCACCTCCTTAAGAAGAAAGAGGGGAAAAAAAAAAAAAAAAAGAAGAAGAAGAGTAGAGCTCCACTGAATACTCATAGCAAAGGGATGAAGTAATGTTTACTCTCACCCATTCTAAAATATGTCTGTTCCTTTAATGATGACCATTTAAAGCTCAAAATGAAGAGCAACCTCCAAAATAGTGAACCTCCTATTACGACTCTGAATATCCCAGCAATTTCCTGAGGTCATACAACTGTCTCCATCACAGGAGCTGCTATACACACATGCAGAACAAGAGGGACCCCACTCCAGAGCGCTCTGTGCTTCCCAGGCAATGCCGCAGCTCATGGATAAACTTGAATCCTGTCCCCTGCTCCAGCCCAGCAGCCTGCCCATAGCCACGCGTCCCTTGTGGCCTCCAAGCTTCCCCCGGCAAGGTGCTGCACAGGAGGGGACAAGCTCCCAGGCCCCGTTGCAGCTCAGCACAAGACTTGTGCCCAGCGTGGAGAGCAGCACAGAGGTACCCAGGAGGCTCATTCCTTGTCCAGAAGCTTAATCCTAGGCCCAAACTCTGTCTAGGCCAGACAGAGGAGGACAAAGCAAAGCACAAAACATGAGCAATTTTCCAAAAGTGAGACTTGGAAAAACATTAGAAGAGGTTGGGATAGAAGAGCTCCTAGATTTCCCTTAGACACCCACCACGTGAATGAGCAGAGCACCAGAAATGTTCCCTGCAACCACTGCCATTAGTTATAGCCAAAGTTATGTTAGCAAGAAAGGAGAAAGCTCAGCCCAAAATAGGTGCTTTTATTTTTTGACTTGAATTTTGAACTCAGACCACATTCTTATTGCCAACTTAATAAACTGTAGTCTTTAAAAATAGATATTTAACGTAGAGAGGTAAGTGCAGACCTGGTGCTGCCTGAGTCACCTCCTGAGGACTCTGGCTGTGTTAGTTTATTGACCTACACAGCTATCTCACAATGTTGTTCTCTAAGCATTAGATCTAAACACTTGGACACCTGGGCATTGAGAAACCTTATGAAATTTAACAAGGGCAAGTGCAAAGTCCTGCACCTAGGGAGGAATAACCCCAGTCCTCAGCCTGTACTGGTGTCTGATCTTCTGGTAAGCAGCTTCCCTCTGCAGAGAAGGACCATTTTGGATGACAAGTAGACAAGGAGGCAGCAGTGTGCCCTCTTGATCATGAAGGCAAATAGGATCCTGGGGTGCATTAAGAAGAGTGTCTCCAGCAGGTCAAAGGAGGTGATTGTCCCCCTCTACTCAGCCCTAGTGAGGCCGCACCTGAAGTACTGTGTCCAGTTCTGAGCTCCACAGTACAAGAAAGATGTGGTGTGGAGCTGCGAGGCAGAGTCCAACACACAGCTATAAAGATGATTAGAGGCCTGGAACATCTGCCCTATGAGCAAAGCCTGAGAGAGCTGGGCCTGAAGAGAAGACTGAGACGGCGCCGAATCAGTGTCTGTAAGTACCTCAAGGGAGGGAGGTGGTTGGGGCCAGCCTCTTTTCAGAAGTGGCCAGCGACAGGACTAGAGGAAATGGCCACAAACTAAAGTATCAAAAGTTTCACAGGAACTTAAGGAAAATTTTCTTAACAGTGAGAGTGAAAGAGCACTGGAACAGGCTCCCCAGAGAGATGGTGGAGTCTCCTTCTCTGGAGATGTTCAAACCTGCCTGGATGCCACCCTGTGCCACATGCTCTAGGTGACCCTGCGTGTGCAGGGGGGTCTGGACTAGATGACCTCTAGAGATCCCTTCCAACCTTAACCATTCTATGATTATGGAAAACAATTTATGAAGTGCAAAATTTCTTAGTTAGAAAACCTTTAGTAGAAATATTTACCAATGTTCAATTATTATTTTTCAGGTCCAGATCTTGAGGTCATTATATCAACCCAAGTGAGGATATATCATATATTCTGCTTCTCTTAGAACATAAGAAAGATCAAGTCTCTTATTTCAACAATTTACAGCACAAACATTAGCAACCTTGTTTTAATTTCTAATATCACTGAAACACAAAACAGTTATTTCTCATATGATCAGGGTAACATCCTGTCAGAATTATCTCTCTCTTCTCATCTTGCCACAAGTCCATCCTCCCAATCATAGAATGGTTAAGGTTGGAACGGACCTCTAGAGGTCATCTAGTCCAACCCCCCTGCATACACAGTCACCTAGAGCAGGAAGGTATCATTCCTGTGGACACTCAGACCTTCAGGACAGTAAGCTATTTTTAATAGAGACAAGACATACCTGGATAACGAGGAGAGGACGCAATCGGGTACGGTACTGCTTGCGAGAGCTGCCTTCTCTGCCAGCGAAGGTGAGCAGGGGCCTTTCCAACATGAGGACCATCCCCAGGACCTGAGCAAGAAGAGTAAAGCAGGTGCAGTGATCTCCAGAAAAATTCATGCTGAAGAGGTAGGTTGGAGCTTGAGCAGGGAAGCCCAGTAAGCCAAGCAACACATACAGACAGGTACAAGCACACACACTGCTCAAACATAGACCTGGACTTAAATGAAGCTCCTGAACAGAGAACCACCCTCAATAAGACCTCTCACAGCTTTTTCCACAATAGTCTAATTAATGCAAGGTTCCACAGCTGTTCGGTATCAGGGCTGCTTTGGTCACTGTCTGGGGGGTTGGGCAGGAAGCTACAGAATTTGCTGCTACGCCCAGGGCCATAAATCCATCTCATGGAAAACATTCTTCACTCTTACCTCCAACATCACCATCATTTTACTCCTCAAAGCCTTCTTTCCTTATGCCAAGCCACAGGTTCAGCTCACACAGAAGTGCCCATCTCAACACACAGGCTATGCTGCGATTCTCCTTTACTGAGGGTCACCTGGCTTCCCAGAAGCCAGGTGCAGAACCCCCAGCAGACATAGGGCAGAACTACTGTAATGAGTTTCTCAAGGGACACCAATGAAGCAGGGCAAAGTTACTTTTTAATTTCTAAATAGAAATTGGTGAAAACCTGCAGGACTCTGGGCCACCCTGATCTCCCTTTCAAGCATGAGGGGCACATGTACAGAGACACATGGAGTATGCGTGTTGTTGCCATTTTCTCAAGGATTTTTTAAGATACAATTTGTTTACTCTTTTTATGGAAAGATAAGTTTTTTAGAGCTCCCTCTGTAGTGAAATAGAAGGAAAAAAATTCTCAGTAGAGAAGAAAATAAATAAATAAATAAATGGAATTGCAGCAGGGAAGTCAGAGAGAAACTACACACTTTCCACAATTTTCTTCACCTTTTTCAGCAGCAGATTCTGACCATACTAAGGATAAGCTCAGCTTTGGTATTCCATTAATTTCAGTGGGTTGATGGGAAGAATGAATATGACCTGGTGTTTGACCCAGATGGTCAACTGAGACTCACAATTTTAATGAAATACAAAGTCCTGTGAATGCTACAAGTATGAACAAGGTGTGTACTGAACTGGACCATTCAAAACCAAACCAAACAGCATGGCAAAACCTAACGTGTAGTAGTAACTGACATGCTATTTTAAAGAGTCACAAGATATCTAATGCTGTGGTAATAGCAATTGAGCATGGATGTCAGCCTGAATGCAGACGTAGAGAAGGCACACCTAGTGACAGAGATTAGAAAAGTCTCAACAGAAGTGTTGTGCCTTCCACCAGAGAACCATGGGTGAAAACAGTACAAGATTCAGCTTGGAAAAACATACGAATTAGAGGAAATACCCTGGTGATCAGGAGAGATCTGAAAGCACAGGCCTTTGAGAGACTTGGCGTCTGAGGCACTGCCGTACCGGCACCGCACTAACACACATGCAGCCTGTGGTCACTTCTGAGCCCAGCAGGCATCATCCTGTAAACTGGTATGTGCGCCACTCTCGAGCGCACCTTGCTACGCAGCAGGCTCACCACCTACAGATCACCTTTTCTTTCATCTTCCACCACGAAGTCAGGATTCAATTGCTGCTTAGATATTCATTCAAATACTTTCTCCTCCTATTATTTGATGAGAGATCATTAGCCTAGACCTGGGCTCAGTCAGGGAAGCCCTGAGGGCAGATGGTTCCCCTGGGACAGACAGCCCCAATTGCTGCTAGAAGGGACTGTCCAGGCTACATGCAAACATTCCAAAAGAAAAAGCAGAATAGAAGCAGTCTCTATTTCTCCAAAAGTGGCATCTCTGGAAACTTGGAGCTTCCTACAATGCCTTGAGATCTGATTAGTGCCCTTCTCAGCAGCAACTCCTCACCACTGACTTCCCACAAGACAAAAACCAGCACCTCTCTTTGTGTCCTCAGGGACAAATCTAACTTCACTGAAGAAAAAAAAGAAACATTACAGCTCCTAGTGTCCCCACAGTAACACAAGAAGGCTTTCATCATGGAATTAATCAGAACATCTGAGTGCACAGTGTGAATTAGCATTCAGGTGCTGTTTGATTTTAAAGAGAATCCAAGGAAACGATTCAGCAAGGGTCAAAATCTCCAGATCCCACCCCATTTAATCAAGTCAATTACAGAGTCCTGGTTATTCGCAAGGCTGCAAACAAGCTGGTTAAATCTTTGCTCTGAAAGCAGCTCATTGATTTCCACTTTTGCTGCAAAGTTTTGATACTGCTACATCTCTGTGGGTCATGTGTTTCAATGCACTGCTATACACCTAAGTGGAACACAGGAAGTGAGGTGAATGCAAACATTGTGGAAAGGACTGAGATTTTTTTCACTTTTTCTTGGAAGAGACACAAATAGCTGAAGGCTGGAGGTCACCTGAGCCCCCCCCAAGCAAGTCTTTGTAATAATAGACAGCAATCTCCAGGTCTGCAGGTGATAAGCTCTTGTTTTTCAGAAATATTTTGTATGCCTCCTGCTGAGCTTTTCTGGCATTCAAGGGACAGATCAATATTCAGTATTTTCACTGTGCTTGAGGTGCTATTGTTCTTTGTACTGGAAAACACAGTAACTGTTCAGATGTTTATACGGGTAGTCAGGACAGCTTCAAGAGGAATGTGAAGCATAAAGAAACTAAAATATATTAAACCAAGTAAAAAGTCTTCAAACTCAAATTACTCCAAAAGGCTTTACCAAATCAAAGGAAAAATCTAACATTTTTCAGGCAATATATCCAGCAATTGTCAACCAACCACAGCTAGAAGTAATTCTTTCTCTTAATAAAACTGTTTCTAAAAATTAGAGCACTCAAGGGAAGCTAGAAAGAGATCAGAGATCATAAATAAGCATCTGTGTCACTTCAGACAACACTATCAGAATGATATTTTTATTAAAACAAATCAACAACCTTTCCTCCCCATCCTCCTAAAACCCACTGTATTAGAGAGGCCTATATATCTGTTTCTACAGCTGAGGGACACTGAGAAACTGCCTCACTTTGGAATGAGTGAAAGCTAAGCCAGGTTATGTACCTGCATGCACAGATGCATTTAGATAAGAGAAGAGCCACCCTTTCCTGGGAGAATAGAATCTCAAAACAATTACCAATTCTCTATCTCTATTTTTTTTTCTCTACAGAAAAAGTTGCTAATTTAATTGTTTATCCTCTAAAATTGACTGAAGAGATTTCAAAAATTTACAAAAATTGATTTGCTCTATCTTTGTTTTTGCCTCTGCTTAGCCGCTCAGGGCTGAGCTGCATCATTTTAGAGTGAAAAGATGAACGTGAAGATCGGATATCTCCTTGGCACAGCTCTCTTTGTTTAAAGGCAATATATTCAAAATCTTGTTTCTCTAAACATATCAAGTTTTAACAACAAGAAACAGCTTCTTACCTTACATATGCCAAGGCTACCTTTCTAGTCACGCCTTTGTCTCAAGAAACGTTGTCTTGCTGCCTCTGCCTGTAACCACTTTCCTGATTTGCTCTTTTTTCCTCTTTTTATTTCCCACTCATCCATGCAGCAGCAGCAGCCAAGTTGGTACCTGTAATTACTTGTAACTGTAGTTATAATCATTCCCAGAAAAACTCTATAACATTTTACCACCTAAAGCTCTTACTATCTAAAGTAGTTTCTTCCTTATTTCACAGTACAACACCAATTTCTCTCTCCCCTGCTCAGAAGTCATAGCAGGGAATCTTAAGAGACTTGAGGATGCTAAATATCAGCTCTATCTTGAGCAGTATAGCCCCGCCTTGGTTTTGTGACCTTCCACAGCCTGAAGCACGTATTGAGAGCCAGCCAGCATATCCAAAAAGCAGAAGATGAGATTCCAGCAACATCTTGCTACTGAATGGTCATGGATTCATTTGCAGGAATGCAAGGAAGATGAAAAAAGAGGAAAGAGTGCATGTTATCTGCAGTCTTCTCTTGAGCTCTCACTTCCTTGTTGTTTCCTTTTCTAAACCTTTATCTTTGCAGAGCCATGATAGAAGAATCATATTTAACCTTTTTTTCAGCATTGTGTGCCAAGGAAACAACAGGTTAACTTAAATCTCCATTGTCTGTTGCCTTACATAATGCTCTCTTGCTATTGGCAAAAGTATCTATGTTTTCCTAATGTAAAGTCAAAAGCCACGTTGCTGACATAAAAAGAACTAAAAGCAAGACATACAAGGGGTTCTGCACATCCCAGCAAGTCACTGACTCATGCTGTACTCTCTGGGCTTTTTACAGACAAAAGTGACACCAAAATGTTTTGTTTCTCTACTGACGTGTAGTCTCTACAGCAACAGTACTATCACCTTGTCAGTCTGCAGGCAGCACTCAGCTTTGCAGCTTCACATGGCACCAGTAAAAATCTGCCCGGCCTCTTCTTTGCAGTAACTTAATTTGTTTTCAGTGGCCTAATTTGCTTTAGAGCATCTTAGTAATATATGAAATAAAAATATAGACTATAACCTATATTATTATGTTATAATTAAAACTCTGCTCCCAGGGGTAGCAAAAGCATTTCTGTACAGCAAGCCAGTGAACAATCCAGAACTCCTCTCAGTCATGCAGTCTGGAACTACATTACGTGGCATGGGCCTCTCTGGAGGAAACTGGTATCTTGTTTCTTAAGAACTATTATGTATTAGTGAGGAGATGCATAACACAGTGTTGCATCCCCTCTGCTCATTCTATTTGTGCAAAGCCTGAAAAAATACTGGGGTTCTGCAATCATAACTAAAGAATGAAAGCAAAAAGTAGGAGAATATTCAGAGAATACCACGGGATGATCAAAATATGTGACACAGACTGTGATACTCATGAAGGCTGGCCTATTTCATTTGTTCATCTCTGATTTTACTGTTTTTATAGCATAGGTTTATAGCTTGGTTTTACTAGCAAGGAGATTCAGTGTCTATCTGTACGCTGTACTTGTTGCTTCATAGTTTTGATGTATTTCTGTTGCCAAAAGAAACTATGAAATGGTGTATATATACTTTTCCCTTTGATGTACAACTTGGCTTTCTAATACTAGTAGTAAAAAAGGGCACAATCATGGCTCTTCCCTGAAAGAGCAAAGAATAGACATAGCTAGGTGTGCTTTATGCTACTAAATATCTCTGGTGCACAGGGATAGGCAAGATGAGGAAAAGTTCTCTATCCAGATCAAATTATTAAGAAACATGACAATTAATTGTTTTCTTCATGTGTAGTGCAGTCCATAGTTTGCAATCCAGGTAATATCTGGGAATGTCACTTAACAAGTTCCAAGTTAATGCAAGGATCTCAGAGAATGATGAAGATCTTTCAGTGGGACATGGCAGTTTCTGGCTTTTGATCTGCTACGTAAAATTAATAGTTTCGAATTTGTTACAGCGTGTGTTTGGAAACTGTTTTGCAAAGGCATGTGGAGTGAGTGTCCTGAAGACCATCCTGGACTTTCCAGACGTAACTACGACATGGTGGCAGTAAGCAAGTCTTGATGAAAAAATGATTCCACGTTCACTGTGATAGCAAGTCCTCTGAGGGTTTTGGGCAGGCTGTTTCATTTCTATCCTGCCATGTCAGGATAAAATAGAGCTCCTTCACTTCACAGTGGAGAGTGGGATCAGCTAATGCTAGTAAAGCTCGTGAAGGTAGCATATGTTGGATAATGAAAATACAAGCTGAGTTTGATTCTCACAAAAGGAGTTCCCTTTGCAGCACTGTGAGAAGCAAAGAAATCCAGTTTTGACTAGTTAATTGAGCAAACATTCCATCCTGCCCTAAAATATGCTTGCTATGCTTTTTAAGATTTTTTTTTTTTTTTTGAAGTGTATCACTCCTTAGCATGTTCATGTCTCCACCAGTCTGAAGAACAACTGACTATTCCAGCCCCCACCCCAGGGCTCACCTGCTGCTCTCATTCTTGTCAGGTTGGATTGCTTCAGAGAGCACATTATTTGCAGCAAATCACTTCACGTAGTGCAAAAGGGAGGACTTTTATATTCACCACCACAACGAGATCGGTGGCTCTCTCTACTTCCCAACCAAGCTTTCTGTCCCCCTTGACTGCTTTCTGTGACGGTGTTTACTGCACGTTGCCAGTTCTGCCTTTGCTCACCTGCTTCTTTCAGAAATGCTGCCTCAGAGAGCTTTTCCAGTAGGAGACACTTCAAACATACCAGACCAGCCACCTGCTTTCTATAAAAAAAATCCAGTCTCTCCCATTACCTTCAAAATCCCTCAATAATTTTCCTGCATCCATGCTCTGATTTCTCCCTCTCTCCTTGCTGTGCTCTTCCTATTCCACACAAGCTTCCTTCATTTGCTTCCCTTAGCCCCCTAGCGTGCTTCCCCTGTGGCACGCGGGCCTGCATTCCTGGCCCCCTCCCCACAGCAGTGGATGCCAAGAGACATTCCAGGGCCCAGCCCACAGAGCTGGGGTCTCTCTATTTTCTGTACTGTACTCTTGATGTGCTTTCAGCCTGATGCCAAGCTCATTCAACCAACAGAAAGTTCCTTTAACATTAATGGACTTCAAATGAAGACTTTAGACTACATCTCCACAGCAGCCTATGTTTGCTTTAATACATTTACAATTTAACATCACATGTACATTACATTAAGAGCCATCTACTACTTTTTAATACCAAATAAGCACATGTAAAGATAATCTCTCCTTTCACAGAATAATTGTCTAAAATATTCAATGCTTTGTGGTCTCTCACCTGTCCCTCTGCACACTAAAAATAAAGAAATCTAAGAGTTACCTGAGACCATGTTATAAGCAGCATTTTACAAAAAGACATGAAATACAGGACACAAGTGAATATATATGATTTATCCATCCCCTTATTAGGAAAAGAAAAGCAATACATGTTTTGTTTCACAGTACACACTGGGACAGCTATACTTTTCCCTATAAATAATGTCAGTGAGTATTATTTTTGCCCTTCAAAACAGACCAAAAGCAGATAGAGGACTCTCCATTCTGAAGACCATACACAAAAGTCACTGATGCTTTCTGCCAAGACTGTTTGGAACAGGCCTCACTTCTTAAAACCTGATTTCTTGCTAAGTTTTGCACCCAGCAGCCACCACCAAGGTCAAAGCTACCTATCCCCATCCTCTTGCAGACCAGCCCAGTTGGCATCAGCCTGAACATGGATTGGGGGTCTAAGGACTTCCCGTGTTGAAAGCCTTGATCTGAATTTGCTCAGTAAGTGCTTCTTAAAAAGAATAGAATGTTTTCAGCCTACATGCCTTAATTCCTGAAAGCAAATCAGAAAAGAAAGGCCCAGCAATAAAGGAATGTATCTTACTTATAGGACACTAGTAGACCTGGGAAGACTGGCAGCTATTGCTGCAAAAGGCTGATTTACTCTGAAATAATATGGCACGGTCAAAAGTATGCAAGTATCTGTACTGGCAGAAGCTGCAAAACTTTGAGCTTGCATTGCCTTGTTCAGTTTTTCCTACACAAAAACTTCTGGTGTATTCCCAAAATTGCTTTCTTTCCTTCAATGCAAAGTAAAGAGAAAGCTCTAAAGAGAACATATTCAGGAGTTCTCCATTAGCTAAAGGAAGATAAAGTTAAGCCTCTAGCTAGGCTATAAACAATTTCCTTCTCGTCCTCAAAACAAACGAAGCAGAGTCTGTAAGTAATTGCTAGTTAAAACAGAGTCCTTTGCAAATACTCCCTTTCCTCAACCTTAGGCCAGGTAACCAGTTTCCAGTGGTTTTGAAATTCCTGCTTCTTTTCAGACTAAAGACGCTATAAGTGGGGAGAATCAAACCATAGGAAAAGCAGAAGAAAAGGTGTGTCCAAGAAATTCCTGCTGAAAAGCAAACCTTCCTCCAAACCTGCATTTCTCCATTCTCAGCAGCCGACAGCAAACAACCTTCCCTCTCAAAACAGACACATCGCCAGCCTGGGACAGCGACTGTAACCCAACAGTCAGTGAGATCAAACCTACGCTGGTAGTGTCCCATCCCCTCAGCCTGTTCACACAGCATTCCGTAGGAGCTAGCATGCACGGGGAATGCAGAGCTCCCAGGAGGCAGACACAAGATGCAGAGCTGCTCAGCCTCCGTCTCCCCCTGCATTTCCTGCTTGGGACTTAAATGGAGCAGAGGGGCTTGTTGTGGTCTTTTATATCAGAATGAATTTAATGCTAATACCAGGTGCAGTAATACAAAATGAAATAAAATATCAAATTTTTCTTTTCTTTTTTTATATTGAAAATAGTGAGATTTACTTAATTTTTTTTTTAAAAACTGTTCAACTGTTTCAGTAAGGTCACACTAAAGAATGGAACTATGTATTTTCTCAGAACTTTATAAAACTTCACAGAATTAAGACTGTTCCATCAAAAATTCCAATCCTTACATAAAACAGTAATTTTCAAAATATAGAAATACATGTCAAAAAGATACAATAATTTATTTTCTATAATCCTTCTTAATCATTCTGAAAAACTTTAATAAAGTTAGTGACTACCTATCTCTATAATTAGCTTATTAGATGAACTGCCTTATTTTATTTCTGAAGGACACAAAGTTTAAGAATGTCAAAATATGTGACTGATTTGCTGACAATTTTTTTCTCAGTCACACAAGCATAAGGTATCAGATCAGTTTAAAGCAGCAGATAGTAACTACATTAAATATAACTAAAACCAGAGTTAACTAAAAATATATAAAGAAAAAGTACATAACTGAATACATTTTTCATTAATGTTTTATTCATTATTCATTATTCAATGTTTTATTCATTTATTCATTAATGAAAAAAAAGAAAATAGATCTTCGATACAGAGATGTGTATTTATCAGAGTGAAAATGCAGTTAACTGACTAGCAGTCAATGCAAAGTCTGATATAGATCACAGAGATCCTGACAGACCAAGTTCTTGCTCCAAGACAATCTTCCTAACAAGCACTGGCCTCAAGTGTGCTATGGATCTGCCCAGTCAAACAATTATACCGACAGAGATGCATTTACATCAGCAGGCTCCACACCAGCCAAAGACTGGTCTTTGTGGGTGAGATGGCACCGTCAAGAACATGAAAGCCAAGTTTTAACGTTGTCAGTATCGGTGTTCTTGCTGCAAGACAGGTTTGGTAAAATTACATTAAATTACATGGCAGAGCTTGACAGGAAATCTAATTGTGAAGGAAAGAAATCGCGTATGTTTAATAGTCTGGTTATGCAGAAAAAAAAGTCTTAGAAACAAGGAATATGAATTATCTCCACTGACAACATAAAAACAGTAATATCTGTTGTCCTTCAAAAGCTATCACTTATACCAGTGCCATTACTACGCTGTTTTCAGTAATTGTACTATGAACTGTATCCACAATTGAAGGGAGATAAATATCTGCTTATGCGAGAGAAAAGACAAGGCGATGAAAGCAGCAATCACACAGCAAGCCTCCTAACCTGCTTCAAACTGTGAGGAAAAAACAAAGCACAACCAATTCCTCTAAAAAGCGTACACGCAACAGGAGGCCTTCGCCTGCTCCTTGAGATCTTACTCATTAGCTGGAATTCTCTCAGCCTCTACACACTCACCATAACCTTAATTTTCATACAATGCAATAGGGCTTTTTGGCCACTGTAAGTCTGAATTATCACTGAAACCCTGGAGCATCACGTCGCAGCTGCCCAGGAGCCTCTCCACAGCGGGGCACGACACCTGCAGACAGAGCCCCTACGGCTCCCTCCCCAGCAGTGCTGCACATCAGCAACACAGGGTCAAGCTCCAGGCCTGCTGGGGGCCTCCTTTCCCACGCCAGCCTCTGGGTCTTCCTTCTCATCCTCTATATGGCTACTGAGCATTAAATTGCCGAAACACTAACACAGAGAATCCTGGACCTTCTGAGCAAAAATGAACCACATGACCTAGAATATCACAATGAAATTTAGCACTTCTGAGATGAAACCTTTACATATACATTTATAAATATTTATACCCAATTTTAGCATTATATTTACTTTTCAGGTTCCCAAACACATTTTCATTTTTTTTGAAAGCCTGCAAAACAAAAATTCTAGAATGTTGATGTTTTACTCCAGCCTAAAGCTTGAGCTTGAGGCTAGGATCATTTCACCTCTGAAAACATTGTCTCCTTGAAAAGATACAAAACTGCACATGGCTTCTTATGCCTGGAAAGATGGAATGGATTTTTTTCTTAACTATTTTCCCCAAATTCCAGCTAAAATAGTCACATTCTTTCTTCCTAAAAGCCCTTCTCAGTTTCAGTGTCTAGCCTATCACTGTTTCAGGCCTAGACATTGTGTTTCACCATTAAACAAATGCCTCATCATAACAGTTGCTGCACTTCAATTAATATTAACATCTCTGAGACTCTTTCCAGAAAGTGTCTTCAGTGACAAATTCACTTTCAAATGCAGTTTATAACCAGTCATTCTTTCATGCTTCTCTTTACCTGGTTATTGTAGAGTAAATGTTCAGCAACTCCAGAAGCCATCCCAAAAGGTACATACCAAATACTATAACCATGCGTACTACTGGATCAGGCAATTCTAGACACACCTTTAAGGCACTGCTACCAACCCCATGGTACACCTTAAGCTTTAATAAGTCCTGCTTTACTTCAAAAACCTAGACTCTCAGATTAAAAGTTTCTCATTAATTACTGCTCTGAACTTACATAATTTACTACTACTTTGTTTTGCATGTCAGCAGAATGGAATGAGGAAGCTTGGGACAGCAGAAGGGAGCCCCTCTGCTGCTGGGAGAGGATTCTACAACCAGCATTACCACCTAGTGGACAGAGATGCTCCTCTCTCTTTTTACATTCTCCATATTCTAACATGTGTCTTTATTTGTATATTAATTAATTGGTAAATTGTCATATCTGTGCTAACGTCATAAATAGTCGTTCTTAGCACTCTTCCACCGAAGTCCCAAATCCAGAGAAGCACAAAAACACACAAACACACACGCTCACTACAGTTTCAAACATTGCTTTGAGTAAGTCAGACCTCCCCAAGCTGTTTAGTCTCAGCTTGATGTTCCCTGTCATTTTTCAATCCTCTCTTAATGCTTTCTACTTTATATTAAAGTTCTTCACGTTTCAAAACTCTCAGATATCCCAAGCGATCCTTCAAGACTCTTTGTTTTATAAGTACATTGAGGCCCTATTAACATGCTTTGGTTCAAAAGAAAATTGAGTGTCTTGTTAACTTTAAAATCCCATGCAACCTAAAATGACAGTAAGAGTCCAACGCCAAGTATCCAGGACCAGACTGCAAAGCTGTTTAGGTACTCATGCTGCTTTAGACTTTGTAGACTAAAGCTGATTTATGATTCCCTCACAGAATGCTGTTTCATCACTGAGTTTTCTGTTACCATACCACATTGTCAACATCCTCATTACCTCTTTGCACCTCTCCTGAATGGCTAATCTGCATTCTACAAAGTCCATTAAAGGATTGTCTTTCATTTCCTTTCATTTTGTTTGACTGTTTTCAGTAACTTGAATTTGTTACATTCCAGTCCTATCAGACTGTAGATTTATTGCCTTGTATATATTACACAATTTCAACTAAATCAATTTACAGTCCTAGAGCTCTCTACTTTGGATATAGCCCATTTTTTCCTGCACTTCTGTGATTCAGAAACCTGTCCAACTGGATTCATTAGTGTTCTCATGACTTAAGCTGGATTTCGCTATTTCTGTCCAATTGTGAGGTCTTCAGACTCCTTATTTGTCTACAATACTTATCAATATTCATTTCCAAAATCAGTACTTACCTTTTTCCAGTAAGCACATTTTATTGTAAAAGGACAGCTCCATGAAATATTTGAAATTTAAGGGCAAATTTAGTACTTTGGCTGGACAGATCAATCCCAGAAAGTGTGCTCTAACATTTCTAAATTTGAAAGGCTACAGAAGCATGTCAGGGCATATTCCCCATTTGAAGCCAGCTTTAGCACAAGAGTCAACAAGGACTAAGTGTTATGGAGAAAGACCTCCCTAGGGCACAGGCAATGGCCACGCAGAAGCACTTTGAGTGTTTGAGGGGCCATCAGTCTTTTTCCTTCCTAAATGCTCCATATTTCTGACTTTAATAATTTTAACTGGAGCCCACTGAGCACGAGAAACAGCAGACTGGCAGCCCAGCACGGTCCATGGAATGTGGTCATAAGCAGGAAAATGAGACTATACGTTCTGAATCAAATTGGGTTATCTTCTTTCCCTATGCCATTCTCAGCTGTTGGCTTAATAGCACTGCACTCCCAGGATCATTTCTCCTGAAACTGCACCTTGACTGTATCATGAGGTGGGCTCCAGAATAGCAGCTCTTCAGAGAATTTGCCATGCAGCTTCAATCAGGAACCCCAGATAGGGCATGTGCCCAAGCAGCAAAGGAGGATGCAGTGTGTTAAGTTTTGACTTACAGCCACATGCACTGAGAGAAGCTCCATTCGGTGACTGCACAGGCAGTGAAGAGAAACACTTTTTTCTACTTGTGCACATTAGTCAAACTTGGAGCTGCTGCTAACATAACATCTTTTTGAGGCTCACATACTTTCTTCACTTTCCCAAATGCAAACTAACCTTCTCTTCCCCCTTGTCTTTTTCTCTTATTAAGCTTAGGCATCTTTAGTTTTGTTCTGTAGAATGACTGGACTTTTATATAAATGACTACAAGACAAAAATAATAAAATACCATTAAAATATATTTCTCTAAATATTTCTATGAAGAATGATTACCTGTATTGTAGTAAAAAGCAGGGCACTCTCTATGTCAAAAAATACTATTTTCTTTTAACATGCTTGGATAAAAAAAGACCCTTACTGCTTGCACCATGTCTGGTGATGCATCTAAACACTGAAATACCACACTGCATTGGGCAGCAGAAACCCTCAGTGCGGAAGGAGGAACTGTGTGTATACATGTGTAGAGCTCAGTGCTAGTGCTATTAGCTCTTTTGTTTCTGGAGCTAAATAAATACCCAGAAACACCAGCTTTCACCTTCTCTTGAAATGATAGTTTTAAGTTTCTTTCTGAAGGAGGCAAAGTCACACAGACCTCTCACACTTTTGTCTCATCTGTGAAGATATATGGGGAATCAAGCTTTGTGCAACTATAAAATCACACAGTTGAGGAACAAAAAAAAGCATAATTTCCCATGCCTGTCTCTAAAGAAGGAGTATTCAAATTAGTTTTTAGCTCCAACACACACACAAGCTTGATTTCTTACCAGAAAGGTGTTTAATAAAGCACCTCACATTTGATACACAGACACCAGTGCACTGTGTGTCCACAGCAACCTGCGTGCTAAAGGTCCCAAAGAGGCCAGTAAGCTGCAGAATATAGAGCCCATTCCAGCTAGTGGAGGCACGTCTAATCCTACAAAGAAACCAACTCTATGCAATTAGCAGGTCTCTGCCACTTAAACTGCATTCAAACTCAAGGGGATAAGTAATTTCCATGTACTGGTTTTATCAGTGATAACCACTTACACAAGGCTTTACTACAAAACGTAAAAAGTTTAGTATAAAAAAAGCATATTTCCTTCTTAGACAGCGGGCTCCATTTAATATCCTTAAATTCGGTGAAATGACACAAGGAATGACTGAGGCCCAGTGCTTCTGATAATGAATATTCCTACAGCTGAATCTCCTTGCAGGCCAATTAATTACCTCCATATCCTGCTGCTATGTTCCAATTTTTATTTTTATTTCAAAACCAAAGCTAAATAACTAGAAAAAATCACGTGGCAAGCCAAACTGTGACTTTATGGGGTTTAATTTTCAAGATTAAAGCAAAGTACAAAGACACACCCAGTCAGCAAAGTCTGGAGACAATAAGATGTAAAGCAATCCTCCCTCTGACCTCACATTAACACAGAAATCACCCTACAGCATGCAAGTGTCAGCCAACAACAGCACCTACTTATTTCCTGTCAGCTTGTTCCTTTGATCTAACCTGATCCTTCTTCACTTTATTAAAAACGTTCTAATCTTTTGTCTTTGATCTCCCTGTAGGATTCTTCAAAGAGCTTCAAATTAGCAAACATGCAAACAACCACCAAAAAAACCCCTGTGTCTGTATCTGCACAAAACAATGATGTGGGGAGCTGTTTCCTTCCTTAACACACAAGTTTAATGAGGGGCAGCATTTTAAAGCAAAAAGATGACATAGTTATCTGTTATTTATTGGCATTAGGGTGGATGACAGAGTCCAAGCTTTTTTACTGAGGGGTGTTTTGCTCTGAAGGTGTAACAAGGCAGCCCAGCAGGGGTAGCAAAAAAGCCATGTGCATACTTCATTCAGCAGGCCAGATGAAAGGATTATATCACATTCAAGAGCAACAAAGAGTTCTGTTTAAGTTTGTACCAGCCTGGAACTGTGGGGCAGCCGTTAAAGACCACCAAGGTTTTAAATAAAATCGGACACTTTCAAGTTTCCTGTAGACTTCCTTGTGATAAATCCAGCCAATATGAAGAGAATGGCAGTATCTCTGGGAAGGAAGATCTCTGAGGATTAAAAGAGGAAAAATAAAGTTTAACATATATATAATATATATATATATACAGACACATGTGTGTATATATATATATATGTGCACACACATACATATTTGCACACACTACAAATATGGCTTTTTTTAAAATTAAGTTAGGAATATAACCTTGTGGTTTTGTCCTAGCTTGTATTTTATTCAGTAGGATAAATAACTATGGCAAAATGTTTTAGGAAGTAAGGAAGTTGCTCTAGGACTTCTTATAGTAAAATCAAATAGTATCATCCCATCCCTAAAGGTAACGGATGCTCCAAAGAAAACTAGTGTCTTTTATTGTTGAATACTGCTACCTCGAAAAAGGAGAGCTATAAAACCACATTAGAGACACTTTACATTTTAAGTCCCTCACATAAGTGTCTGCTTAGTAGCATGCAGAGTTGGTTTTAACATATCCTCTATGGAGAAGTATATCTGTAGCTGGGCATTGGAATGGTCCAAAATGTCTTTGCAAAACAACCCAGAGCACCAGAATGCCCTCACATTTATGGTGTATAACTCAAGGCCCAAAGTGATGTCTGTTGAAGTCAATGAACTGCCTGCCAAAACATTTTCTCAGTATATTATCAATCCAATAAAAATAAAATTTAACATCTACACCTTGGTTAGCAGTCCTTACACCATGTGCCCTACTCCTAGGGTTTGGGCAGATGGAGCCTCTATGCCTTTTCTTCTTCCCCTTCATAATCATCCTGAAATATATGATGACAAAAGGTACCAGGTATATATTCTGAGAATTAAACACGGCTTAGACAAGAGATTACTAACATGCTTCTAACTAAAAATGATGGAACCTCTGTTAAAAGCCTTGTGAAGACCAAAACTGATGTGGATATATATAAAGTGCTATGGAGAACTCAAGAAAGCTTCTGGAAGATATCCAGTACTCTCTCCTTATAATACTAGTTCTCTACCGGAGTTTTCAAAACTTTGCTATTTGATCACAGATTATCCAGGCAAGAAACGACATTAACAGCCCTTTAGCTGTCTATGGTAATGATATAACAGATTGGGAGAATAAAACAAATATTAAGAGGACCTTTTAAAACAATATATCAGAATAAAAAAAGCAAAATAGCGCAGAAAATCATCTTTACAGTTAAAACAATGCTATGGCTATAAATACTTTTCATGAACAGACTGGAGGGAGAGTCTTGAAGCGAGAATTTCAATTGGCCCAGCAAGGTATTTCAGCTAATGCAGGAGTCTTTGCATAAAATTTAAGAGTAGTAATTGCAAATTGAAAACTTTATTAAAAAAAAAAAAAAAAAAAAAAAAACACAAAAACCAAAAAAACAAGGCTTGAACTTACCAGAGTAATGAACTACTTAGACATTGGTTACCCACTCTACTAACTAGAGTAATAGTTGCTTAGTCCAGGACCATGCAGAAATAGCTAACAAAGATCTATCAGAATTGTTATCCAAGGTTTCTACAGTGCACGATCACTAACAAGAATCTCATCTACGGGACTTTGTTGTCAGATGTTGTCCTTTTGCTGGCTGTTGTTAATGACAAATGGCAGCGTGCAGATTCCCCAACTTGCTGCATACTTCAGTGTGCCCACAATGCACTTGCCGGGACAACTCCTTAGCCGCTCTTCATATCCAGTTTTTACCTCAGCCAAATCCACCATGCAGCCAACTTCCAAACACTGAAAGCATTACTCATTTCCCAATTGCTTCCTGCCTGGGGTCATCCAATTCAGAAGGGATTGAACAGACAACCAGCTGTAGGCGTCTTTTCTCCATATGGGACCTGTCAGTTCACAAATCTGGGCTGAAAACATTTCCTTTTATTTACATAAATCTCAAAACATAAAGTTTAGAAAAGTAGCAAGAATAGTGTCTACTTGTAAAACCACCAAGTAACATCTAGATGCTCTTAAATCTGACAACACAGCTACAAACACTTTTGAGATTTGATATGCAGAAATTCCAAGTACATTCAGTAGGTTTTGGAATAATATTTTTTTCTAAAGTAGCTCCAGATTTCTTATTTTTATTCTGCCAGAAAACCCAAGATGGGGAAGAAAACAGAAAGGAAAAATTGAGGACATATATAAAATAGAAAGAAAAAATCTGGACGTTACCAAACCCCCTGTAAATGCTTAGCTTTGGTTAGAGTGGACACTTTGGACTATTTTTATCTGATCTATTTTGACAATTCCTACTTGTCAGAACATCAATAAGAGCTAGGAAACCTCTCTTCAAGAGGGAAGAGCAATGGAGTTGTTAGCGCTCAAGTTTGACCAAGATAGCAGGAAAAAAACCCCCACAATTTCATGCTTGTTATTAATCCAAGTTGCTTAACATTTAATCAGCTCTGTAAAAGCCAAATTGTTGCTTATTTCTCACATTCATATGCACAAAATACCATTATTCACACAGCCTGCAAGCAGTTCTCTTTCATCTACATAAGCAATAACAAGCTATACTGTTAATATCTATTGAAATTTCACCAAAATAAATTTTGGTTAAGCTATGATATACTGTAATAACCTGCCTAACAGCCTTCACCCCCGATCCAATCCCTTTCCATAGGAGAAAGAAAAAAAAAAAAAGAAAAAAAGAAAAAAAAAAAGACTAAGCAGAATACTTTTAAGAATGTGTAAATTTAAACACTAATATCACCAAGTTTTTCTCAATAAAGTAAATGAAGAGGGTAAATAATCTTCTTTATACTTGAATGATTTATTTTCATGGTTCAGCTGCTTAAGCCCTGGGACTGCCTAAGTGTTTTTTGCTTTCCCAAAACAGCAACAGATTCAGTTCAAGCAGTCATGGTGGAATGAGAGGTTTTGCTCAGTGCATCCTCCTCTAAACATTCTGTGCTCAAATCATTAAAACTATGCAGAAACTCTGTATTTTCTCCTGGAGAGTTTAGAAATTACAAACACCCCATCAGATCACTGGAAAACACACCAAAGGGGATTACTTATTGATTACTCACATCAAATTCTCTTTAAACAAAAAAGCTGGAAGAAGCTTTTGCTGTAATCTTCTAAGCCTTTTTGGATCAAATTACAGTGCAAACATATTCCTCCTTTAATCTTGTACATGCAGCCTATACTAAATACATGTCCAGTGGGAATACAAGATGAATTTCTTATTATTTCCTTTAAGAATATTTTCCCTTTAGTTAACCAATCTCCTTCTCAAAAACTTTACATTCACTTTACATTCACAGATGAATTTAAACTTTGAAAAACTGTTATGACAAATGACCATCTCACAATGCATTTTTATATATGTATAAGAACAGCAAGTAAGCTACTTACAGTGAGTGAGGCATCTGCATAATGTATTTTCTTCAGGGACCTTCCAGAAGATCGTGTTTATGGCTAACACGCTGGGCTGAGGATCAGAAGATCTTGTCCTGGCTCATTCAGTCCAATAATTTTCTGCTAACTTTGGGCATGTTACTTCCTTTCTGGGTACCTCTCGTAAAAAACACAAACAAGAGAGAGCCTTTCCTTTCTCAGGCTTTCTGTTTTGCTGGAATTCTTCACTGTCCATGACAAAGGCAGTTTCCATCTTTCTTACCATGGCAGAATCTAGATCTAGTAGCTCTCATTTGCTTCTGTAACATAAATCAAGTTTATGCAGCCTCACAAGGGAACCTGGTCATGCCTTAAAATGTCTTCTAAAGAGAAGTTCAGGACCAGTTCAGACTACAGTGTTACCTATGAAGAAACCTCTGCTTGTTTTGGTTTGTGTAGGCATTGGCTGACTTAACATGATAGAGAAGATTTAAAATTTATCCACTGGAGTTCAAGCACCAGAATTATAATCCCTAAATTCACATGCACTTTATGCAACAGGCCAAGGTTGCAGAGCAGAGATGCTGGGTAAGTTCCACAGCTATCCAGGCCCCCACCTTCCCTTTCAGCGTGGTCACAAGCACACACCTGGAGAAGAGCCCTCCATCCTCATCTCTTTGTCACTGAGGTCCTGGAACATTCATGGTTCTTGTGCATTTAATGATCCTCCATGGATTCCTTCCCAGTGCTTTGATCAGTTGGTTCAGCTCGTACCGACATCAGTGCCCATGAGAAAGGACACAAGCACGGACAAGTCCTGCGAGTCCACTGCGTAATAAATACACCGAGCTTTTGGGTAGCTTTCAGCCTGCCTCCAAATCCCTCCATCAAAGTCCCCTAATTTGTACAGCTTGTGCTCCCTTTTACCGACAGCTTCCAGCCACACTGCTGCCAGATCTTCTCCTCCTCCTGCAGCTGAGCCCTGCTAGGTTTCAAGTCCCAGCCTGTCCATCCTCTCCTGTTCCTGCTCCGCTTGGGGCACCATGCAGCCATCTGAGCTCCGACTGCCAGGGCAGCTTCACATCAGCAACTGCAAGCTCCCCTGCAGGAGGGACTTCCAAACAGGACTTGTAAACGTGGAAACAAGAAGGTCAGGAATGCATCAGCTGCAACAGACACTTGTGCCTATGTGGGTTGCACATGGGCTGCTCCTGAAGCCACCTCGCACCCCAGCCCTCCAGGCCAGCGCTGTCTGTTCGTCCCTGGCAGGGAGAGCCTCGTGCAGCAGCGCTGCTCGTCTCCCACCAGCCACGCGGGAGCGCCCGCAGCAGCGCCCGTGCTGTCGGACAGCGCAGGGCGCTCTCCCTCCCCGACACCACAGCGCGGCGGGAGGCCGCGCGCGCCAACGGCGCCANCCGCCAGCCCCCACCCACTCTCCCCACTGCCTCCTCTCCCGTCGGCCGCTCATCCCTGTGCCGGCCCGCGCGCCCCGCCCCCTGCAGCCCTCCCCGCGCCGCCATTGGCCCGTGCAGTGCCCGCCCCGCGCCGCCATTGGCCCGTGCCGCCGCCGCTCAGCATGGAGTCCCGGAGCCCTGTCCCCCGCGCCCCCCACGTCGTGCTGACCCCGCCCACACCTGCCAGGCCACGCCCACACCTGCTAGGCCACGCCCACACCTGTAGACACCGCCCTCACCTGTGGACCTCTCCACGTCGTGGATTGGTCCCTCTACCTCCCGCCCCGCCCCCGGAGCAGTGACCACACCCCGCGCGCGCCGGCCCCGCCCCCGCGCCGCCAGGGGGCGCCCCGCGCGGAACGCCCGAAGGAGGCGCTTCCCACAGCGTGTCCTTACACGGAAAGGCCGCTTGCCTTCAGTAATAATAAAAGTCCTGCTGGCAGGAGCAGCAAGAGGACACGCTTATACTTAAGCTCCTTCTGGAAAGAATATCCAAAATCAATTTTAAAATACAAACCCTAGAAGCATCCTGAAAAAAACTGGTAAGAGACACTCAAGTTAAAGGTGAAACAAGAGCAGAAGGCAGGGGTTAGCCAGCACCTACCCCTAATAAGAGGGCAGGAACTTAGTGTTTTACCAGCTCCATTGTAGGAACTCCTAAATAGCTGAACGAAGCAAAAATCTATTAAAGTGTTACGCCTCCTCCTAGTGCATTCTCCTGTGAGGAAGGGCCCTCTAACGCTTCTCAGAAACATCTACCATCTAAGCCCCATACCTTAATACACAGGCTGACTTAACTCCTCCACACAGCCCTGGTGTCAGGCACTCTTCATAACACTGGATATATTCCAGACACCAGGCACACCACATCACTAAGGTGAGATTAAGTGGCAGCACAGTAAATATGTGTGCTGCAGATACTTAAACGTACATCAAGAGTTCCTTGATAGAAGTGTTTATCACAAGTATTAGAATCAGAGTTTTGTCATGATAGAAGTTGCATCACTTGTAATGAAGAGTACTAAAGGTGTTATGGAAGACCAGCCACAGCATGAGTACAACATGTTACCACTAATATAGAATTATAGAGCATGGAAACAACTCACAAATATTGCTATATCACTCTCTATTCAAGTTTTTTATAAATATGATGCTGACTTAAGCAAGTTGAAGCTCTCAAACATGCAAAGAAAATAAAGCATTTCTTCCGTAAGTAATGGTAAGCTTCAAGTTCATATAAGTCCCTGAAAACTATTTGGAAAAAAAATCCTGTCTCTACAGGAATTTTATTCCCTTTTGAGAGATGTGTAGCTTCTCTATAGCTGATGAAGAAAACAATACACATTATCTGCCTCTATTCATAAACTTTACTTTTCACAGTACCACTGAAAAAAATCTGTGTCTTTATCAAACATGTAATATCATGTGATCTGAACAATCTACAACATGGGTTATTTGATTCTTCCAAATACATTCCAGTTTTTCAGGCTTATAGCAGAACCAGTCTAAAAAGACAATGACATGCCACAGAGAAGTTAGTTTACTTTGCTTCAGAGGATCCTGGACACAATTAGTGAGGGAAAGGTTATCAGGTCTATACTTTAAAGCAACTTTTACTCCTCCATCACATCTTTATTTTCTAATATCTGTATGTGATCTTCTTTAAGAGAGTTGAGGAATAAGTGAGGAACGTACCAGGTGCACTTGATGGGTTAACCACAAAAATAGAAAGCAACTATACAAACTCTGGGTTTCACAAAACTAGTTTTCATTTGCAACAGTTGACACAACAAAATTAACTGCAACAAGTGAAGAAGCTACATCTGTGAAGTGCTATTTTTGTTAAAAGTGGCTAAAAAAAGCAGAACTACAACATAGATTTGAGTATTCAGTAGTTAGATTGTCGATGTCCTCCAAGTCTTTCAGGCTCTGTGTTTTTTGATGAAATTAATGAGCCCATTTGTTGAGCTATCATGAGATGTCACTGGAGCATCCGACTCCAGCTCAGGCTCAATTTTCTTGGCAAGCTGCTTTCCAAGTTCAACTCTACATTTTTAAGTTGGAAAAACAAAAAAAACAATAACATGTTAGCAGACAGATCTTTATATTAACCAGTAATATTAAAAATAGGTATTAGTAAAAAGCAACTTTACAGTGAACAGCCTGAATTGACGCTTTTCTTTAGAATTTACTGGTACAGGTAAATTATATAAATGTTATTTAACTCCATGCCATTCAGCTTGCTGCTGTTCATTGTTTAATATGACATCATTCAAAACACTGATTTATAGCATGAAGTGAATAAATTAGAGTTAAGCTTGAGGCCTGAAAATTTTCCCCATATTTTTAAAGGCTTTCTAGAAGTTACAGCCAGGGAAAGGGTAAGAATATCAGTTTTCAACAGCTGCAGGAAACCAGGTTAACGCACTGTCTGTCTTCCTCTCCATTCCATACTTTTTTTTTATTTCATTACAGATTTTGATGCACTGTAGTTGCAGTTGTACTACTTATCCATATACCCTTCCAAATATCAAAAAAAAGCATAAAGAAAGGCGTATTTTCAGGTAGCCTTTTTAGAAAAGCACTTCAGTGTAAACTGCTATCCTAGGCCTGTAAAAAACAGGTTTACTCTTCCAAGTAACTTCTCACAGCATAGGCAAAGTTTCATCTGAAAATGTGTTAGCTAGTCTCTCAGTCTGCCTCCTGCATAAGTTTTCCCATAGGATGTTGGTATATTATAAATTATAATTAACTCCCAAATCTAGTCTGAATTGGACCTAGGGCTGCTATATCTAAACACATCTACAAAGAACACTCTTGTAAATCTAATACTCCAAAGGTATGCAGTCCTTTGTTTGGATGATGCCACTTAGGCTGCTTATTGAATAATTCAAAAGATGTGAGGTAGCTTACTTTTTTTTTTACAAAGACTACTTCTCCAAGAAGATATTTAGTTTGACTGTCCCCTTCATATCTATTACTGCTTTTTACTGCTTTTTCCTCTACTTTTCTCTACTCTATAGGTTTTCTATTAAATAAAATAGAATATAAAATCTAATATAAAAAAATAAAAGTTAAAAGATGTTAAGCCACACACAAATACAGGAACTTCTGACCAGAAAAATCTGCTTTAAATTGAAAATTATCCTGTGATCTTTTTGCTTTAATTATACAACAACCTATTCTTTTTCATTGTCCTTTTTTGTCTAAGAGTGGCCCTGTTGGTGCCACAGTTCTTAAATATGTAAGAAACAGATCAAGATTACTTACCCCCACTGGTCATAGCTGTTAATATCCCAAACAACTCCTTGAACAAATATCTTATGTTCATACATGGCTACAAGCAGGAAAAAAAGATTTGTGAATAAGCTTCGCCAGAAAGCCTCAATCACAGAATCATAGAATACTTAAGGTTGGAAGGGACCTCTAGAGGTTATCTAGTCCAATCCCCCTGTACACACAGAGTATCCTAGAGTTTGTGGCACAGGATTGTGTCCAAGCAGATTTTGAAAATCTCCAGATCTCCAGACTCCACCACCTCTCTGGGCAACCTGTTCCAGTGCTCTGTCACCCTCACTGTTAAGTTCTTTCTCAAGTTCCTGTGGAACTTTTGGTGCTTCAATTCTTGGTCATTTGCTCTAGTTCTATTGCTAGCTATCACTGAGAAGAGGCAGGAATCTATTTACTTACCAATGATGGCTCCCAGAGTGAATGGGTTGAGTTTTGTAAACATAATGGAATTGGTTGGACGATTTCCCTCAAAGACCTTTGGAAAAAGAAGTTATATTTTAATACAGCACTTTAAAAAACTTCCATGAGAAGCATACATTTATGTTTTTCTACAGTCCCCATTACTGTTATCCTTATCTATTTTTAATTAATACAAATAATGCAATTTTAACTATAAAAGCATGGGAACAATGTAACAATTACTACAAGCACAACGGTGGAGTGTTATTTCCCAAAGCCAGTATGGTTACTGTACACTGTGGGTAGTACTAGCAAAATATACATCAACATTCAAGGGGAAATGACCCAGCTCCACATTTACAAAGCGACTTAAAGGCTTCCGGATCAGCGTACTCTTAACAGGCATCCCAGACCTGGCAGATTCCGCAGCACGACTTTCACTGCTGCCAAGACAGCAGTGGTGGTTCACAGCCACAGGAGGGCACTGTCCCATTAGCAACTGCCATCAGTCAGTCACTCTATCAACGCAATGTCTTTACCACAGCACCTTCACTACTGCAGGAAAACTGGCCAGTGCCTGGGTCTGATTACCTTATGGGGAAGGAGCTTCTCTAGAGCATCTCCACTCAGCCCTGCAGCTTGCAGCTCCTTACGAGCTTCATCAGGAGTTTTTCCCTTCATCAGGGCCTCAGTCTGAGCAAGAAAGTTGGCCAGAAGGATCTAGGAGCAGAGGAAGGGAAACAAAGCATTGACCAAAGCTACCATTCCTTTAGATGAGGGAGTGGTATCTAGTGTTTGAAACAAGACTGAGACCTAGTCTGGAATGACAATTTTACTTTCAACACTGTGGCTGTAAAATGCAGACTAGTTTTATCTTTGTAACACCTCTAATTGATACATTAGGGTGCTGAGAGACTTGACTACTACTTTTATAGCATGTGTCAAAAACAGAACTTCTGTACAGAATCTTTTCCCGCTGATGGCGAAGTTTCCAGTGATGACAAAGTCAGCATTTCACATGTTCCCTTTATCCAATGGTGTCTGACTTCCAATCCATGCCCCACCACACATATGGAGCACCAGGTTATTTTCCCAAAGGATTACTTGAAGTTAGCCAGCTAAGAGGCATAAAAAAACCCCAACTTTACAGCAAACCACACTGCAATCCCTACAATAGGGGCAGAACTTTTCCATTTCATGTTCCTTGCCTAATGGTAGTTTGCAATTTGTTCCATGGTTGTCTTATCAGTTACAAGGAGAGGTACAGTATCTACACACAACTGAGTAGGAGTTTCTCCTCCTCCTGAGAAAACCTCATCTTGGTGTTTACTTGACAGAAAAGTGCTAGTATGCAACTTAAGCAGAAGTTTTAAGCTTTACTCTTCTAATAATTTCAGATTGAGGTGGACAAGGCTCAAATAGATGGTAGAGCTGAGCACATTTCCACCTACAGAAATTAGAAGTTTCTTTCCCTTCTCTGAGACATATATATATAAACTAAGAATTTTCAGTGAATCTCATATGTTAATAGAATCAACTGCCTAAGGAGTTCCACACATAAATCCTACCTTAACCATGCTGGTAATTTCTGTAAGTTTTGTCCTAGAATTTCACTATTTACACAACAGCATCTTACTCTGCAAGAAGAGTTACACTCCTTGCTTTCCTACACAGAATTTTCTTTCTAGATGTCTAAGGCTGGCAAGAGTTGAGTAAGAGGCCACATTTAGTCTGTCTCAAGAATTCTGGCTACAGTCTCTCCAGGAAAAAAACACCTCTGGGTGTGCAATCGCAGTACATAGATAATTTCCAAGACAGTCTACTGTGAATGTTCAGAGTCTGTAGCTACAGTTTCAAGGGGACATTTAGAAATCCAGCACACTGCACTACTGGATAACCTTCAAAACCTTCAGAAACAAGAAAGTATGGGTGCCCTAATAAAGAATACTTACCTTGTGATGCAAGCCATTTCTTATTGGATGCTGGGTCTGGACTGGGATCAGAAAGTCACAGGGAATCATACGAGTTCCTGCAAGAAAAGTCTTGTTAGTTCTGCAACAGAGTAGAACTTGAAAAGTCTCAATAACTTAAAGTAAAATGAGAATTGAAAACTTTCTGGAAGTCTGTCATATTGAAAGATATAATGCAAGATAAAGCCTGACCTTTAAATCAGTGCCACTTTTGCCACCTCTTGCAGCTGTGTAGCCATTCAATATCTAATTCCAAAACAAACCATCCAGTAGTTTCAGTCTACCTTGGTGGATGAGTTGGTAAAATGCATGCTGTCCATTAGTACCAGGCTCTCCCCAAACAATAGGACCAGTACTGTAGTCCACACGAGACCCTTTCTTGGTAATGTATTTGCCATTAGATTCCATGTCACCCTAAAAGGTGGAAAAAGACAGTATTTTGTTTTTAATATAACTTTTGCTACTTGTTCCTGAAGAGCCACATAGTCTACCAGTACAAACTGCCATACATGCTCGAACTAAGTACTGCATATTTATAGAAATTCCATAAATATCAATGATATAGCTACTTCACTTATGGACAATACTTCGTAAATTATTTGGAAAAATAAACTGACAGTTCTATAAACTGGTGCTATCTTGGCACCAGTCTCTCTCATATCCTTATCAAATGAATTTAAGTGACTGTAGATTTACCTGAGAAGCATGAATTCATGCTCTAGAAACAGGACAGAAGTCCATGTACATACTCACTTTTTAAAAACTTCCATTCTGCCTGAGCCTTACCTGCTGGAAGTAGGCAGCAAAGCGGTGCATGTATTGGTCATAGGGCAGAAGGGCATGGGTTTCACATCCATAGCAGTTTATATACCAGATGCCCAGCATAGCCAAAAGAACAGGCATGTTCTTCTCCAGTGGGGCTTTGTGGAAGTGATTATCCTTTTTAACAACAGAAAGGAAAGAAAATTTGATTGATAAAGCAACTGTTATCCCTCCCAAAGTTAAAACCAGTTTTTATTACTGCTTTGATCTGGAACTCTTCAAACATCAACATTTTAGAAGCCAAGAGGCAGCAAGTGGATACAATTTTTGATTGGTTTCTGAACAATGTTGACAGGCAAATTTTAGACAGATATTACACACTCACCATCCAGTGGGCTCCTGCAAGCAGGCTTTCAAAGTTGTCATAACCTATCAATGGAAGATGCTGGGTTTACTGTTATAGCTCATACATGATTTCTATGTAGTCCTAAAATAGTTTAGTTCTTACACATATAAAGGCTGCGAACCACTAATCAAACTTAAAGTTGCATTTCTACTTTTTGAATTCTCTGCCCACCCCATTTGCCCAACATATTCAGTTAGAAGTAGAACTTGGACTTCAAGATTGAGTCCAACTTCATGAACAACTTCAAAAGCATCCTCCAAAATAATAATTCAGGCAAAAACTGCATCTAGGAGGAAAACAGAGGCCTCAAAAACAGGATATGCATTAAAGACTACACTTTTCAGCTAGCTGAAATGCTTGGTTGCTTCAGTGACTCTAGACTCATTGGGGGAGACCTCCACAAACCTCACAGAGCAGAGCTTCTGCAGCAGAGATACCTTGAATTATAATTATCTAAAGAGAAACAAATATAGCAAGGTCTTTCAAGAAAGAAAAAAAATCCTTTCTCTAAAAAGACAAAACTGTGTGAAATTAGTGTAAATTCGTGTACTTAATCATTCATTTTCAGTAATGAGTACTTTAACTACCACCACCCTTTCTTGCAAACCAAGAAATCCTGTCTCATACAGGAACAAAAAGACAATGTTGAAATGATTGAAAATTATCTATGATCAAGCAGCAGAGACTGGCACACGTCAGCAAATCTGTCTGAAGGCAGAGATGACTAGCTTATTGCAGAGAGAATATTACTGCCTGATAAAAGTTTATTTTACTATTCAGAGGGCTTTACCTACACACCACAGCTCCAATTCACATAATTAAAAAAAACTACAACCCATGTTTTGCTTTTAACTTCGGCCTAATATATATAACATTGATTCAAAATAAATGGTGTCACACTTTCAGATTTTAAATACCCAGAAGTAACAAGAGTACAAAGGCATTTTGCTAAACAGTCTGATCACCAAGAAACAGTTAGTTGCTCAGAGCTGTAAGCTGAGAGCACAATATTCAGTGTGATCTCTACCTGTGCTTGAGATATGCAGAGATCACAAGGCCCCACACACAAGCAGTGCAGCACAGATGTGGAACAAACTAAGATGATCCTGTAAACCGATCCCCAATCAGCTGCTGATACAGCTAGGGTGCATATAATATCATAGCCTAGGAAAAATAAATACTGAAATGGAAAAAAATGAATAAGAAACAGAGCTCCTAGTGCTACACAGTTCTTATGCAGAATTGAAGACTTTGCTTTTGATGTCTAGTGTATGTGCAGAATCTAGATGAATGACTTTTTAAAAAGTTTATGAATGCCAGTCACAAGGTCTAATTTTTAAAACTGTTGATGTGGTCTTATATATACCAGGCACGTTCACTAACCAAGTGACCGAAGAATTTTAATTAACTATTTGTGCATGAATATTTTCCCATACTGTACCCATAGTGCTAATGTAACTGCAGATGGATATTTGTGCAAGAACAACATTCTCAGAAAAGAGGCTGGGTAAAAAACATCTCTGCCACCACCTTGGCAGAAGTGGAACCACAATCCAATACTGCTAACATGTTACATGATTATATTAGTAAAGCAAACAAATTAATTCCTGGCTTCAGTATCTCACAAGAATACCTACCAATATGCAGGGCAATGGAGAGACCAATGGCTGACCACAGAGAATAGCGGCCACCAACCCACTGAAAACAAGAGATTGGTTTACACAGGTCAAAGGCAGAGCTTCAAATTTGCACTTACTCAAACTTTTAGGAAATAAAAGTAGGTGTTCAGAATTATTTTTATAGCAACAAAAATGTATCAGTAATAAGTCACTATACTGTATACGGCATGGTCAAAGGTATCTATATCTTAATAGCACCCTAATAATTCACTATGAGGATTTTCAAGCTATCCAGCTGTTCTAGAGGCTTTTGTTTATTATCAAGGTAATCATTCCAACAAATATTAATCTCGCTCACTCAAGAGATGATTTACTTACTGATTTACTGAACAAACCAAATTAAAGCCTGCTTTAAAGTCAGGCACATGTTCAAGAGAGATGAACCAAACTGCTTCTGAATGTTTAAGTATAATAAGCATCAAGATTAAGAGCACTATACCTTGAAGTATCTACTATGAAATGTCATTAGTCTCCTGTTATTCTGATGTCTGACCTTTAGAGATGGATTATATACAGTAGACCTCAACAGTCAAATGTCACAGCTTATAATAACTACTTACACCAACAGCAATAAGCTAAGACTTCTATCTCCTGTTACCCAGCAGCTGATTAGACAGCCAAGAACATAGAAGGCTTCTCTTCAGACCTTTGATGGCAGGATTTTAATGGAATGGCCAAGAGGCAAGACTTCATTCTGCTTGCCTAACATGTTCGTAGTTTGCCTTTAGTCATGGTTCTTCAAAACAGACATTACACTTAACTTTTAGTTCTTTTGGTAATGACATCTATTTAAGATTTTTTTTTAAAGCAAATTATCCTAATAGCTAGTATCTACCACACAACTTTAAATATTTACTTACATCCCAAAACTCAAACATGTTCTCTGGGTCAATTCCAAAGTCTTTAACTTTAGGCTAGAGTGAAAAAAAGTGGGGAAGATGATCATAAGTAAAGCCAAAGTTCTAAAAAACTTAATATACAGCAACTAAAAAACATCTTAATATACAGCAACTAAAAAAATTCAGGGGGGGTAGTCTAACATATAATTTCCTAATTATACCCTTCAGATCAAAAATACATAGCACCCATCAGAAAAAGTATACCTCTTTTTCCACAAATTAGTGTAACATTGTTCATCAGTATCAGAATGGAAAATTCAATACAATTATGTAAATTGTTAGAATCAGAGAATATTAAGGTTGGAAGGGGCCTCTAAAGATCATCTAGTCCAACCTCCCTGCTCAAGTAGGGATACCCAGAACACATGGCACAGGGTGGCATCCAGTCAGGTTTGGAAGATCTCCGAGAAGGCGACTCCACAAGCTCTCTGAGTAGCCTGTTCCAGGGCTGTCACCCTCACTGTTAAGAGATTTTTTTCTTAAGATCCTGTGGAACTTTTGATACTTTAGTTTGTGGCCATTTCCTCCAGTCCTGTTGCTGGCCACCACTAAAGAGGTCAGCACCATCCTCCTCTCTCCCTCAAGGCACTTAAAGATACTGATCAGGTCTCCTCTCAGCCTTCTCTCCTCCAGGCTGAACAGGCCCAGCTCTCTCAGCTTTTGCTCATAGGGAAGATGTTCCAGGCCCCTGATTATCCTTGTAATCCTGCGATGGACTCTCTCCAGCAGCTCCACATCCCTCTTGTGAGCCCAGATCTGGACATGACTCCAGAAGTGACCAGAAAGTGTGCAAGTGGCAAAACATATCTAAGAGTTACTGACATTCATTTTACATTCAGAGCCAAAAGTAAGGAAAGAACCTTTATAACAAGGACCTCACACAAAAGCTTCAATTATTGTAGAATCTAATTGCTAGAGCTTCCGACACATTTTGTACAAATGCAATCACCACATTAGAGTACGTGGCACTATTCATATGCAAGTTATGCACACAAACTACTTGCTTCACCTGCAGCATATATCTGAAGAGTTCTAGAACAGTATTATTTGCTTACAGAATGACGATCTTCATAAGCACACTTAAGCACTAAGCAGTTCCCTTCACTAACAACATAGTAAGGGATCTTGACTCCAGATTTATAAAGCTCTACCAAAAAGGTAGAAATCTATAACTGAGCTACCAGGCTTGCTAGAGATGACTTTGTAAGTGTTTCTAATTATTTTCAGTAGAAGTATGCATTATTTCAAGATGACAACTAATTCCTGGTATTCAGATAATCTGCCTCAAAAGACATGCTTCCTTAGTGGATTCTAAAACGGGGCCCTCTTAGAATTAAGTACAGAGAGGGAGAAGAGTTTATATAGAATTGTTATACTTACTCCATTGGTAGACAAGGCAACAAAATGCTTGGCCACAGCAGAAGGCTGAATAAAACAAAACAGGCTGTTAAATCTAGAGTATTTTTCATTTCTGGTCATAAAGCTGATTTGCAACCATTTCAACAACACACTGTTCACTATCATCAGTTATTTTTACATTTATCAACTTGTTTATTCACATTCACTCTAATATTTGACAGCATGCCTGTCTAAAGACAGTATTCCGATACTATTCTTAAGGCTTCCCCGTGGAAGCACTCACTACTTAACATACTTATCTTAGGGCAGTACACTTTTATCAGCCTGCAAACCACTAGCACTTTGGAGTAGACCAAGTTTGTTGTACACGTGCTACACTCCTGGCTAGGATCAAAAGTCAAGACTACAGAACACCCTTTTCTTTGTACATACTCACAAACCTCAAGTGACAGATTTAAACTTTGGTTTTTGAGTGGGTCTTCAGTGAATGCAGAGCTGTTTGTAATAGTAGTGCAACGGAGAATTTCAAAGCCCAGTTTTTAAATCAAATACAGCTACCCAGACTGGAACAGGTTTAAATGCATCCTAACTGCCTAAGCAGCCAATATCTGCCCTTTTCCCTTTTAAGGGTTAAAAGTGTGTGGGAATGAGCCAAATACAAGGTTTCTATACACAGCACAGACATTTGCCATATAAATGTTGGTATATCATGTAAACAATAGCTTTGCTCTAACTCTGAAAGATTTGCCAAGAATTTGAAGATGCCACAACATCATCATATTCTGATTTCCATGTCAGTGGTCTCATATTTGCACTAAATTTTTAGTAATCTCTAAGGCAGACACTAAATACAGTACTTTAAGGGGAGGATTTGGAAGAACAATCCATGACAACTACCCATAACAAAAACCTTCCATGGTTTTATCAGATAGATCAAACACTGTGGGCTGTCACTTTAATCACTGTGCACTGAAGTGTTGTGTACAAAATTTGCTGAGCTATATGATTTCATGCTCAGAGCTATTGGCTGTGCTCCAAAGCATGCTTACAAAGATCAGTGAGAGGCTGTCCAACAGAACGCTATTACATTTTGTTATGTAACCTAACATGGTTATATTAGACTTACATCTTTAGCTGCATGTAGGAACCACTCTTTGGCTGTTTCTGCATTAGTGATAGTTTCTTGGGTGGTGAAAGTCTGCACATCAGAAAACAAGGCATTATGCAAAACACTATGTTAATGTTACACGTTGACAATCTAAGACAAATCGTGTGTGCTAAAAAAATCAATTAGAAATGTCCCAGTTAATCAGAAAAGAACTGATATTCATAATAAAGAGTTGCTGCCAGATTCCTGGAAGAATAAGTTTGTCAAGACTACAAAGACTAATCTTTATAGGCTTATCTTAATTTTAAACTAGCAATTATCTGGAGTTGCAATAACTATGCATTTCTTAGGTTCTCTCTCTTCCTTTCCTCCCCCCAAAATGATATGCAAAACCTTGAGACAAAAAGTTTCTTTAATCTTTCATTAAAATGATTTTTTTACTTAAAAGTAAATAATTGAGCATGGAAACAGGATAGTCTCGTTGGATTGTCCTCATTTACTTTCTGGTTTTGCACATTTGAACACTCATTTTTGCTGAAAATTTTGCCATAACTTTATTTTGCTGACTAGTGAAAATATTTTCCTGCTTCATCAAGTGTGCAGAGAAGGCCAGTCATGCAGTTCTGCTAAGATCAGCTACAACCATTTTGATTTACTCAGCCATCAAAATTCAGCTTTAGGGGTGATCATCATATTCATCCTACTCCCACCCATCTCCAGAATTCTTTGTTTAGGAAACAGGGGCCTTTTATGGATCACTGAAAATACTACTTTTCTTCTTCCAAAGATACTAAATTATCTAACTACAGTTTGACCAATGGAAATGGAATTGTCACTCTTGCAATTTGGCAGTATTTTGAGCCTTTGAACTGTGGGGCTTGAACTTAGTTATTCACAAACTGACACTAATGGTCATTTTCAAAGTTTCCTTCTTATTCCGTAAGTTGATGGGCTACAGTACTGCCAAGACAAAACAAATGAGCAGTTACAATAGAGCACGGCCAGCATTATACATGTTCATTTGTTACAGATGGCCTTCAGCAACAGAATGGCTCCACTGTGTTTTAGAAATGAAGGGAACCCACGTTACATAACTATCAATTTTGTCTTCATCAGACTCCTCTGATAAGACTGAAGTCAGTATTCCTCAAAAAGGAAGAGAGAGATAGCAGTTGGCAATTATGTTTATCAAGTAAATTATTCACAGTTTAGATTAAAAAAAGGTATGAAGTCTATACTCAGAAATAAATATGGACTTGCATAGCAGATTATCTTTGCCCATTTGCAAATAGAGGTTTAGCATTTATAGTTATCTAGAAACTCAGTACTTAATGTTCCCTGGGGCAGAGAGGGGGAGAAAGGGTGCAGAAATAACATTTCATTACTGCCCTAACCAGAGGGAATATTTCCAAGTTAAATAAAATTCACTCAAAAAGTTAGTACAATTCATTCATGAGCAAAGTATAAATCATTAATGCAAAATTGTGTTTGCAGTAACATTACACTGAATTAGTTAACACTGTACTTCACAAATTGCAAGATAACGGATCAAATAACCTTAAGGAAATACTTTGAATTTCAAGAACTATATAGGGTCCCAGATTCCACATAGAAAAATACAGCAGAAGAAACGCTTGAGAATAGAACTTAATCCCATATTTACTGAGAACACACCCAAAACAGAAAACTGCTGAGGTATATAGCCTATTTACAGCATTTTCAATGGTTGATTTCTCGATACCTAGATGCTTACCAGTAGTGGCCCATAAACCTGTACTTCAAGTTTACATTGCACACACATCTGTATAGCTTGCATATCACCACAACTGGTCTGCACAGGAATAGTCCACACTAGAATCTGCTGATACCGATCTTCCTGTAGAAGAATTTCTGTTGACTTAATTCTCTGCAGTTTAATTCATATATCAGCATTTATATGTACCTTTGATGCAATGATGAAGAGTGTAGTTTCAGGGTGAAGCTCAGCCAGAGTTTTGGCTATGTGAGTACCATCGATGTTAGATACAAACCAAACACGAGGGCCTCCCTTGGAATATGGTTTCAGAGCTTCAGTTACCATCAGAGGGCCCTGGAGACAAGCAACATAATTGGGTTTTAACATTTTCATGGCAGCAGTAGCCATACTCGGAAGATGTGAAAGACATGGAAATTAGGAGCTTACCAAATCAGAGCCACCAATTCCAACATTGACCACATCAGTTATTGCCTTTCCAGTGTAGCCTTTCCATTCACCACTGCGGACTCTCTAGGGCAAAAAGTACTGCTGTAAATATTTCAGTTATGCTAAATTTAGTGATTCTATCCCTCAAAATAGGTTGTTTTCAGGCTCTGTTGCAAAAAAAAAAAATCCTAAGCAGACTTAAATAAACCTATACTCAAAGCTACCTTCTGGACTATCTATTTAACTAAGTAACAAAAAATGCTCAGTAAGTGTTAGAAATTGAACGTATATCTTTGAAAGAACAGATTGCAAGATCAAATTAGCCTTCTTTCTGGGCACTACTACAGCATTTACAACAGAAAGGAGTATTAAAGGCAAGAGAAACCATGATGAAAACAAAGAAAAATCCTTATGAAGAAATGTTTGAAGCTGAAAGTTTTCCTTAGGTATCTTCAGCTGGAAGTAATTTCACTAGCTAAATTCAAAAACTTTAAAATAGGGATGAAGTCATGGATAAATAAAAAAAATTTCCATACGGCTACAACTGAAAACCAAATTGAATCATACAGGAGGTATCTGACAAATTGTTTGAGAGATCTTCTGTCTTTAAGATGATGATAATAAAACTGCAAATAAGCTGGGAATATCTAACTCATCTCACAGGGATTTTAAGAAGCAGTTTCTACTTGGTAGATTCAAGTGGTTTAAAAGTTAGCAAGAGTAAGCAGCATACAAATAACACTATTTTTAATTATTTACAATAGTATTGAAGCTTCTGAAGTAAACGCAAGATTACTGCTAAGCCAGCAAGTTTCAGAGATTGTATTAAAGAAAATGGTCAGGGAACAACAGCAGAGGAGGCAAATCACACAAAACAGCCAACAAATCCCATGCTTAAACCACAACAGTTATACGCATACTTAGTTCTACTAGCTATTCTTCTTTCAGTCTACAAACAGCGCTTCACAATATCCATGTAATAAAGCCTGAATGGATACAGTACTCCATACCTGGCAAAAGTGTTTCATTTTGTCCAGCACCTTGTTAACTTCTGGAACAACATCTTTCCCATCTACGTGTATCGGCACATTAGAGCGATTTCTCAGAGCAATATGAAGCACCGCTCGATTCTGAAGCAAGAGAAAGAAACCAGGAAAATATTAATGAAGCTAGTTCAGCACTATATCTAGGTGTCTCATCCAAAAGGCAATACAACCTTCAAGAAAAATAAAAATTGTTGATATTAAATTAGTAGATATCCATGAGCATACACACACATTCCTCTCCAACTACCTCATCACCCTCTCACATGACAGAACCAACAAAGAAGGCTTACAAAAGCATATAATATACTAAGTAACCTAATAATTTATTACAATTAGTTTGAATAGAAAGTTCAAAGTCCTTTGAAAACAGTTTAAGATTTGGAGTTCAGAATTCCATAATATTCAATTCCAGCCTTTTCAGTACCTTTCTGGTACAGACAGTGAAAATTACAGATCCTACAACTGAGGACTGGTCAAATCAATTGTAAAAAGCTGCCAAAGGAAGTTATTTCCCTTGGTATTTCCTCAATAGTAGTCTATTTCACACTACTAGTAAATATTATTTAATTATGATACAAGCCACATAATTGTGGGCAGCACATGCAGTACTACTAAAATACCTGCATATTGGTTATGTAGTTGCATTATGTAAGAAAATTTCTCCTGTTAGGGTGCCTCTTTTCACATTTCCTAGAAATACACTAGTCAAATTACAATTTAAACACCAGATGCTAATTCAAAATCATTGAGTATGTGGTTAATGACTTGAAATATGCAAAAGCTTTTTCACTTGCCAATTACAATGCACACACCTAAGCCTGGAGTGAACAGTAGCAATTCTTTGTGTCTCTTGACTAGGGAAAAAGCATTGCAGAGAGAAGTATGCACAAGTGAGTAAGTACATACTGTCCACTATCTGGCTTAGAGGAAGTTTTGTCTTGGTCATGATAAAGCACAGCATTTGAACTGATAAATATATTTTGATTTATAACAGTAGGTAAGTGGGAAATGAAGACTGGATCCATAATTAGTGGTCAAGTATGATTTACCATGTAACAAATGGACCATGCTGTATCACAGTGCAAGCCTGAGCTCACCTGGAATGAGCAACTAGCACTCTCACACCAGGGTGCACTATAAAGAATTTCCGCATATGTACACAGCAGGCATTCCCTGCCTGCAGCACCAAACACAGACAAGCCTTAAATATTTAAGGCAAATAGCTTACAGAAGTGTTCTAAATCAGAACAAGGGTAGTGAACAAGTCAGTTTTTGCCATTAAGCAGCTTCCTTCTGTTTTACTCTGCTCCTTTTTTTAAAAAAGAAAACTTGGACAGCATCTTTTTTTAGTCTCATACAATTTCACATTATCCACATACTCAGGGAAGAATGAATAAGTCTATTCATATCAATTTTTCTTCTGTTTTCTTCCTAAAGCTATAAAGATTTCTCATGTAATTAATGAAGTAAATACTAACACTAGTTTCAGCATTTCAGAATAGCACTAGGAGTTAGAACAGTTTCCCCCTCCTTCACCCAAAGATTCATCTCATGAAGAGGCATGGATATCTGTAATATTCATATAACTGAAAGGAAAACCACAGACAGAAATAGCTTTACCTCAGTGAAGTTGATCTTCTCTCCACTGAACATTCGTTCTCGGGCACTTTCCACACCCCTTGACTTTGCCTGAGAAATGTAAAAATAGATTGCTCTCAAAAATAGTAAGAGGTCAGCATGTACTGTGAACACTTATCGCATAAGACAGTAAGCATGTCAAAAATCAGATGAATTGACACACTTAATCTTTAGAAATATTCTATTATAACAGGTATTTTTAGTCAGCTGTTTATTCACTTCAGAATAAGTTGCATAGCAACATATAGAGGCAGCGAACCCCATTTTAATTACCGTTTTATCTTCTAGACTATTACAGAACTCATTAATGATTCTATCTACCAGCCTGGAATCCCCCTTCCCACCCCACTACTAAAAAGCAAAAGTAACTTTGCTACTGCCAATGTTTGCCAATATTTCCCCCCATTTTATAATGTCTTATCCAGGCTTAGCCTCTAGCTTTGGCCTTAGTCAAGTAGTTGACAGACGGCTGTAAATAGCAACACCATCCTAAAGTGAGGTTAAACAAGTTTCTTCCTTAAATCATAACCGATCAATGAATACCAAAGCAAAGACAACAGGGCAATAAAATAACTTCTGTCTTACTTGCAGAAGACATGAGCTCTTCTTGCTATATTTCATATGAAACTATCTTGTTTTACTGCAGACCTCAGTAACAGACCTATATGCCAGTTGCTCTTTGACCTGAAAATTACACCTTTGTTTTCTAAAGCAGATATTTAGTTTATTAAATTTCATTAAAGAATTACCAGCTCCATCAGCATTTTCATTACTTCTTCTGTAACAAGATTCTTGGAGTAGTCCAGTAAGATATCCCCATGATCAGTATTCAGAGTCAAGCTGCCAAAAGAAGCAGATTGTTTAATTGTATGTTACTGAACAGCAATTAAGACTATCATGATTCCTGCACATACTATAATCTAAAATCTTATTATCCTACACTAATAATGATGATCTGAGGGACAAGTTTCCCTGACTTTCATGCAGTGATTTACTAGATACATAATGCCATTTTAACGAAGACTACAATTTTCAAATTGCTAAATGTGGTACCACAGCTAAAATGTGGTATCTGTTTTGTGCTTGTGAAAAATTCAAATACAGCAAAGCATTTTATTTCAATGTATAGTGGGATAATAATATCCTGTTTCCACTGAGCCACAATTACATTCCATTTATATATAACAGACTGGAAAAATCACATTCTTTGCTGCAAAAAAATTAAATACATACTATCTAAAATATGTATTTAGTCCAAACTGAGGAACTAAAATCCAAAGTTAATCCGTAAGCCTTCTACAAAAGGACAGTGCCTATGTCTTCATCTACACTTTTTTTTCTTCACATATGAAAGCCACAGGAAACTACATGCATCTCAGTTTAATGTGCATCCACATTGTTCATTACTCTTGCTTTTCTTGTTTCCTCTCAATATTTGGGCTCAAACAAGGATTCTTGCAAAACAAAAAGCATAATTGCGATTCCAAACTGACTTAATACAACAAAACAGGCAAGATGGCAGAAAGGAATGCAAAAAAAAGAAATCATTAATTGGCAAGTTCTAGATGTTTTGATAGGCTACATTAGCTACATTTTTTAAAAAGCAGAATAAAATATCCCTTTTCTGTTTTCAAAATAGAAGAAGTCAGTAAGAAAAGGTAAATGTCTTCAAGCACAATGTTAGGAAGTACATTTTATTCATAGAGGACAAAGATGATGTGGCAAGAGCAGATGGGCTGGGGAATACCAAGATCAAGACTTACCTGCTCTTCTCAATAGGTGGCAAACAGTAACAATGAAAACCCAACTCCCAACTGTCCAACATAATACAGCTAAGTGAAGGACTGTACCTTTCACCTGAAGGACTCTAACTTTCACAATGTTTCAACAATCTGCTCTTTTCCTTACATGAAAGGAAAGCACCCTCACAAAACCTCAAAGATGAGGTATCCCAGTAAGTTCTTCCCAAATTCAAATTGCTAATTTGAAGAAAGAAGACAGCTGCAGGATGATACCCATCCTTCCATCCCTTTCTCATGCAAAAAGAAAAGATCTGAACATACTGGGGAATACAACAGATCTAGCTTGCCACATATGTGGCTACACACAGACATGCAGTGTAAGATCCCTGGTATTAAACCCCTGCACAGGCATTTCCACCCTCTCCCTGGCATCTCCCTAGATCCACAGCATTCTGCTACACAGCCCATTCTGCAATGCGGCATCTAGTGGTAGCATTGCCTGGGTTGGACAAGAGACTTGTCACGTAAGCCACATTCATATTTAAGTGATGCAGTCCCTTCTAGTAAATTCACTGTATCCCACAGAATGAATTTATCTTCCATCTAAAGAAACTATAAAGAATTTGTGTGCTTATAGGACTCACTGACTGCATAGTGGCATGGTTTTGCTTTTTTTTTTTTTGCCTGCTTTGATTTGAAGCCTTCTGATCCTTCAAGAACTATATTCATTTTTGAAAAGTCACTGCATAGGGACCACCCACAGCCCTGCAGAAGGGGGCAAACACATATGTGAGGCACTAAGCACCCAGCTGGAATTATCAGTACCAGTCTTTTACAATCTGCAGAGGCTATTTGCATCAAGAGTACCTAGTCAGTATCCAGATATCTACCATCTGCTGAGTTTGGTAACAAAGCAGTCAGCTCGAGTCTCAAAATAATGACAGTTTTCCCAGTGAAAAATTCATGTCTGCTGTTCTTGACAAAGTGCATATTTGGGGGTCAAAGAACAACAAAAGGAACCCTTTAAAGGTCTGAATATACTCCAAGTTGGGTAAGGAAGGGGATATGCATGGTCCACAGAATGGACAAGTGAGGAGAAGAGCAAAGGAACTAAAATTCATACTCTGTAGGCTCCATACCACTAGGCTCTTAGTTAAAGCCTTAGAATAACCTTAAATGGACAAGGCTGAAGTAAGAAACATTCTCATCCTTCCCAAAATTCCTACAGCACAGAACACAAGTACTTTTACATAGGTACAGATTCCTGACATTCACTGACTGAAGATTAAAGACGAGTTTTGCTCAAGAAAGGAGGCATAAACCACAAAGCACCTTGCAGCCAGACCTGCAGATTGCTTACACTTTCAACAGGTATTAGCCACCCTCATCTTGCAGACCCAGCTTGTAAAGTGATAATCTGAGAGAAGTATACAGGCACATCAGTCAAAATAACCCAGGTTTTGCAACTTAATTTTGATATAAGATCAAAAGTTTTTCTGGTAGCCCACAATGTAGAAGTTTAACTGTGCAAGAATTTAAATCACAAAAGGAAGCAGAAGTCTGGTCACTGATCCCTATCCCTAGCGGAAGCACAAAAAGATATTCAGATGGGTTAGTGTATGGAATGGTTGTTTTGGTAAAGAGTGTTTCATAACAAAATCAGAAATAATTCCAGAAGATTCTCAGTATGGACAAGATGTGCAACACAAGTACTTGAAATAATTATTGCCAAATTATCTGCTCCTTGGTTGATTTTATTCATTGCCAATGCAACAGTTTCCTCCTGCAAAAGGAAGTATATTACACACTGGGAATAGAAATTAAATACAGGCAGAGACTGCAGAAAGCATTTTAGGGTTAAAGTAGTTTGGATAATAATAAAATGACAACCCAGACAGGTTGTCATGCACTGTCATCCCCAATGAAATACCTCCTTGAAACATAAAGGAAGGAACCTTATAAGAAATCTCTGTTATACCTCTAGATTTACTTAGATAGTCTGCTTCTGCTTTCCTCTGTTACGAGGACATTATCAAACTCAATCTTTTGGCATGTACTGGAGAAAAGGGAAAGCACAGAATGTGCTTTTCCTCCTAGAAAAGAGCTAGTAGGTTTACATAACAGAATATTAATAAGCCCCTTTAACAGTAACACAAGCCCTCTTAGGTGAGCCAGATTAAGTCAATACTCCCAGAAGTATTGCCATTAAAGCACATGGTATTTTGCCTCTTGCAGAAGCTTCATGTACAGAATTTCATTATAATTTAAGAAGTATGTAGGCAGTTCAAGGTGACACTTTACCCAGAATGCTGCTGGAAAGCTTGACGAGCACAAAACCACAGAAAAAAAATATTTCAACAACCAAGAACACAAGGTCCCTGCAGGTGCATTGCCCAGGCACATCCTAGAAGGCTGCTCAGTGACGAGCCCACCCGCGGCTGGTCCCCAGCGCGCAGGGAACGGCGCCCGCCGCCTCGCCCTCCCCGCGCTCCGCCGCGGCACGCACGAGGCGCGGGCCGCGCCACCGCCAGCCCCGGAGCGGGTGCGGCGGGGGAACCGGCGGTTCCGCCATCGCGTCGTGACGAGGCCGGCGGGCGGCCGGCCGCGCAGCGAGGACCCACAATGCCCCTGCGCGGGCGGCCGCTGTGCTTCCCGGCACGTACCCGCCGCGGCGGCAAGGAGGAGCCAAGGACGGGAGCGCTCAGGGGCCGCCGCCCCGCGGGCTCCGGCCGCCCGAGGCCCCTGCCCGAACAGGCGCAGGCTCCGCCGCCGGAGCGGGAAGCGCGGCGGCGCCCTGGGCCCGGCGCGGGAGCGCCCGGCGGACCTGGCCCGGGCAGGGGCGGCTGCCGCAGGCCCCCACCTGAACTTGTGGAATCGCTCCTTGTCGCTCTCGAAGAGGTGCCGCAGGACGAGCTGCGGGGCGTGCGCCTTGTGCCACTCGGCCAGCTTCTTGAAATGGGGGTCGCTGGAGAGCGGCATGGCGGCGACTAGCCAAACCGTTGCAACTGCTGCGCGGACGGGCGGCAGTCGCGCGGCAGCGCCGCCTTTATAGCGGCAAGGCCGGGCTCGTGGGCGGCCCTGCGCCGCCCCTTGCACCGCCCCCTGCGGCAGCCCCCCCTGGCCGGTGGAGGGTGGCGCCGCGGCCGCTGTGAGGCGCCCTGCGGCGGGCAGCGCCCGCGCCGCCCGGAGCCCGCGCCGCCGCGCAGGCGTGCCAGGCGCAGCCGGGGCCGCTCGGGCCCGCGCGCGGTGCGATCGTGCTGCTGCCGGCGCCGCCGCTCTGTTGATTGACCCCGTTGAAAATAATCACTCTTGCCTCTCACTGGCGTTGCTTTTAACGCCGATCAGTCCCAGAGCTGCGTCCCTGCCCGAGACCGGCACGGAGGAGCGTGCGAGGCTGTGGGAAGTGCAACCTCCCTTACTCGCCACCCAGCCTGTGCTCTCCACGGAGAGGCCATCCCGAGTCCCATTCCAAAGCGCCATCCCAAATCCTGCTTTGGACATGGGCACCCCGAGAAGGGGCGCGCTGCCCTCGCCGGCCTTTCCTGCCGGCTACTCTGGGTGGCCCTCGCGCAGCACCGTGGCCATTCCAGCGCTCTCTCGGAAAGCCCAAGCGCGGCCCTGGCGGTTACGTACGGAGCTTCCTCGGCTAAGCGGCGGCGGCTGGGGCGGGCTGCGCGGCTGGGGCGGGCTGCGCGGCTGGGGCGGGCTGCGCGGCTGGGGCCGGCTGCGCGGCTGGGGCCGGCTGCGCGGCTGGGGCCGGCTGCGCGGCTGGGGCCGGCTGCATGGCTGGGGCCGGCTGCATGGCTGGGGCCGGCTGCCCGGCCTGCGCTGCCGTCCGCGCCTCGGCTCGAAGGCAGGCCAGGGCAGGTGGGCAAAGAGCGCCCAGCGCTCCAGGAGAGAAGGAAGAGGGGTGCTTTAAGTACGAAGCAGCACGCAGGTCAAACGCAGGCATAGAAAGCCGCGTGTCAAATTCTCAGGATTGCACTCTGTGGTTTAAATTAATAAATCCTGGTGAAGTAATATTTTAAGCACCTAAGCCCCTTTATGGATCATGGCCCAAGTTGGAGTCACAGAGCAGCAACTCAACTTGGATTGCTCAAATCACAGCCCAAGTCTTCACAAAGAGAATTAACATGTTTCCAGGCTGCAAACCCAAGGACATTCTTAACTGATCCTTGATTATATTAATACATGTTATCTCAATTATAGCAATAATAAACTTTGTCTAAAAAGGCCTTCCTCACCTCACAGTGCACTTCCTTGTTTCTAAGGTTTGGTTCTTCAGAATAAAAGTAATAATTTTAACAGGCCGAAGACTTTTTCTTCATCCTAATAAAGTCCTCATAAATTTCCACTTTTTTTCTTATAGCGTTGAAGGATGCACTCATTCCTGCCTATCATCACGTTGGGCAATTTCTACCAGACAAAGTTCTTCCCTTCTGCCTGAGGCTACCTGACATCCAGCAGTGACCGCGGTTCCCTTTGTATCTTCATGTAAGGAAGATGAAAAGTAACAACCGGACTATGAAGACTATTGCACTAATAGGCACACAAATACCAAGCAGAACTTTAAGGAGTCACTTAGGTCATCATGTGCACTGCCCAATAAACTTTCCATATTTCTCTTCCTTTTCATCACCTTGAAGGTAAAAGCTCAATAATGCTGTTCTTCTGTTCAGAGCAAGCCTACAAACCAGGATGTGAAGTGCTTTGGCCTAATAAGTATCTCCTATTGGTCACGGAGGAGAACAAATACCCTTTAAAACCGTTGACTTTGTTGATAGCATTTGATACAGTCAGTCATGAAATGCTCCTTGACTCACTTGCCTGATTTTCTTAAATTGGGGCAAATGAGATTTCATTATTTTAGTCTGGCTATATCCCTAGCAAATCCAGCATGCTTCATGCACACTTTTCCTCAGTTTCTCTTCTACTCTCAACCACTGCTATCCTGCTCTCAGTGTTCTCAGAGCACGGATTAGTCTCAAATTCAAAGTCTGACTGAAGGTCACTTCACACTCACTTCTCCCACAGACTGTCCCAGCTATCATGTTGTTTTCTTAAATAGTGAATAGTGATGATGTCTCAATTTAGTGTCTTCAGCATTTGCTGCCGTTCATATAGTGTAAATTCTGTCTACTTTCTTTTGTAATAATTTATCACATGATTTTGAAATCTTCTGTCATTTTGTAAGCCTTTCAATTTTGTAGCTACCTATCATTTCAAACTTCCCGTTCTTATACCTCCTTTTCCAAATACTTGCTGACCTTCTGTCCTTTTCTCTAACACATACAGACTAGATTCCTTAGAGATTTCCTTTCCTGCACAGGCTATGCAAATTTTATGACATAGAAGAAATAGCCTGATCAAGGTCCTAACTTTATCTTCAAAGTCTACAGAATACTGTTTGTAGCTGTTGCCAGTGTTGCTTTGCTGCCCATAAGTTGTGCAACAGCTGAACACTACAGGGACAGTAATGCCTTGCCTGCATTAAAAACACCAACTGACTTTATGGTAGAGGGCAGAAGGAGGAACAGCAGTTGAGACAGCTGGTTTTTTGACAGCTGATAGCTATCATACTTTAAAAAATGTCCTCTTAAGAAAATTTAAGGCCACTCTAATGTAGATGGAAGCCATAAGGTAGAGTAAGGACAGGACCTTAAACTAATGGGGGCAGACAGCGTGGACATAGCGGTGCTTCAGCTCTGGCAGTATAACCATCTGAAACACCCATTCCATGAAGGCCAAAGGCTACCATAGCAAGGGATAGCACCCTTGGGGCTGAGAAAGGGTATTTTAGTAAAGGATATTTTACAATTGATGGAAATAAATTTGGGGACTTACAGGGTACAATGGCAGGCTTACCATTTTACAAATGCCAGCCTCTATTAACAGCAGCTGCACAATGACCTACTTATGAAAAAGACAAGTGAAAATTCCATTCTGGAAGACAGCTGCATAGAAATTAATATTTCCAAATTAACATGTTAGGCCTAAATACTACTGCTTCAGGCACTTGTGCCAAAAATGTTAAGTGGCACGTTTAACAGATACTCTCTATGATTAATTTATCAGAAAGAACCAAGAGGCCAGTTTCTCTTAATTGAAATTTTCTATCATGATAGAAATTTTTTATATAAAATTCCAGAATTTAAAATCCCTTGTACTATCTTACATTATTACATGAAAGCAAACAAAGCTACAGTCTTGAATCCTGCTTCTAGTTCCCAGCAATGGAAAAAAATATTTGAATAGAATAAATTCTTTTGAGGTAGAATAAATTCTTTTGAGGATTTATAATAAGAAATGGGACCAAATTTTCAAATCAGATCCTGCATTTCAAATATGAAGAATAAGCAAGATCTGCAGAGCACACCACAGTGATGAGCATCTGTTCTTAGCAGTAGAGAAACCTGGTCCCACATTGACAACAGCAATTTAGGTGGGGCAGGGAGGGGTCACTGACATCAGCAAAGAAACTTGTACTTTTTATGGCAGTAGAGCAGACTTCAGAAAAAAAAAAAAAAGAGTATTAGCCTTTTCAGAACAGTTTTTAAGTCTCTCTTAATGGTTAAGACAGGGATCATAAATGTTGATTACTTTGCTTTACCACTTGTCTGTAAGAATTCATTCCTGTGTATCTTGTAGTAGTTGTACGTTTCGCATAGCTCTCATTAGGACTTTTGGTCTATTAGATAAAACATCCCATTCTAGAATGTGCATATTTAGGAACCAGATATTTTGATGGCTCTTTTCAGAGGCATCAGATTTGTAATTCCCTATGCAGATGCCTGGGACCTCTGAAATTCTGGCTGCAAAGCACCTCATCTTGGCAGCACTGAGAAAATGAACCTTCACACAATTCTCTAAGGATATCTTTTATACTATAAAGTGTACTGCCACTGATTAGGTTCGTGAAATGCAAACACTTGGCTAGAAAGAGAACTGTGGTTTTGTAACTCAGAAAAATATTGCAGATCCCACTCATTTCTCTCTCCCTCTTGAGGAGGGGAAATTCTCCCACATTCCTACTACAGCGTGCCAAGTCTTCACAGTTTTCGTCCTGGGGAGTAGCTTCAGAGATGGAAAAAGTTGAAACAATTTGGGCGATAGGTGGGAACCTGAGACGAGCTGCAGCCTCCTGTCATGCTCAAGCGGTTCTCTGAAGCACCGGGTGAACTGCCTGGCTCTCCAGCTCATGCCAACGAAACAGCCCCTCAGGAGGGAAAGGAGGGATGCTCCACGGCGAGGCTGTGGGAGCGTTCATCGCTCAAACAGCAGGTCTGGCAGTGGTAGTTTTGCAGCAGTTCTGCAGCACGGCACGCAGCTCCCAGCAGATGGCAGCACAGCACTGACCATCTGGATTATTTGGTGTTCCTGTAACTCCCATGCAATTCTTCAGTGCTTATCAGGCAGATATGCAGAAAATGCAGACTGTGTTGCATTGCCTTCATGATATCATACAAACCATACAATCTTTCAGAGAGGTGATATGAACATCACCTCTTCTGATGATTGAACTTAAGGATAGGCTTTTGAATGCCATTAGCAATGGCATATCTCTTCTTTTTCCACTGAAGATTCACTAGTTTCACTGCAGGTTCTGTAATTAACAATACTTTTTAAAAATCTCACCCTTAAAATAATCAAAATGTGTCCAATGCACCAAATCTCAATTTCTCATAGATGTAAGGCTCAACTTGCAAAACTTTTATTTATTTATTTATTTTTAATAAAACATGTTTTTCTGCCTAAGCAGCACTAGGAACACAAACCGTACTAGGGGAAAAAAAGTGCAACTTGCAATTTAGAGAACAGTAAGTTCAGTATAAATAATACAGTCATAAGGGAAATTAGAAATAAGTAGAATAAGATAAAGCATTATCTTCTACCTAGTCATGTGGTTAAAACTCCTATTGCAAACAGAAGAAAACTGATATTTGGAATGGTATTAATGGCAGAATGTTGGTTTAACCAGAACAGATTCTTCCACTGGGTGACAAATCTTACTACTCTTTCAGAACTTCTTGAAATAAGAAGTAGTGACAAAAGAGAAACTGTTTGACCTTATTTGTTTAATCACTACCAGAAATTTTCATGAGGTCCTCCACAAAAACTTGCAACAGAAACTAAACAAACATTCCTCTTGTCAGCACAGCAGATCTTGCCTAATCCTCTAACATCTTGGTATAATTGCAGAGAAATTTATTTTCCATTGGAGAGGAAAAGTATTGTGACAGATCAAAAATTGTTTGGGAATGGGATTAAATGCTTCTTTTCATTTTGGCAAGAGGTTAGCAGTACTGTGCCTCAAGATTTTTTACAAGGTAAAGTATCAGTTCTTTGTTTAATACATTTATTATATTTATTACTGATATAGAAAGAAAACAAAGATTTGAAAAGCAATCAGCAAAATCTGTAGATGGCAGGTTATTTATATTATGGTTGGAGAGTTCTAAAATGAATTTCAAAAGACCTAATTAAGTAAAATCACATCAGCAGACTGAGGCATACTGACCTCACGATAGCTAAAAATTATTCTGCTTTTGAAGGGAAAATTATTTATATGATTCATAGTATTCTTAAATGCTTAGGAATCAGCTCAGAAAAGTGATTGAGGCCATGTTTAGTTGTGGTTCCCAAAAGAAAACGGTATGTTCGGATACATAAGAAAAGTGGTAAGGAAAAAGTTGGAGAATGATAAAGAAATCTGATAGCATCATCTGGATGGAAGAGTAACAATATGGGCTACAAAGACCTCAAAAAAGGATGCTGCAGGGACAGACGGAATTAAAAGATGGGGGAAAAGAATGACCATGGCTAGGAAAATGGCAAATTAAAAAGATATTTGGCTTTTATCAGAAATAGGCCTGAGAGACCTGTGATAAAAGTGCATACAAATATGATTACTATGACTTTGAACTTATTTTCCTGATGATTATAGCAGAGAAAGAGAGAAAATTTTGTCTGAAATTCAATAATAATAAAATAACAAACATACAAATAAATGATAAAACTCATTGTTAAGGAAAATCATTGAGACATCACTGTCAGAAGACTCAAAAAGACATTTCAGTGGTGAAATAGCAATTATAGAAAAAAAGAAAAAGAAAAAAGTTATGGGAATCATTCAAAATATATTTAAGATGAGGTTGATCTAATATGGACAGTGAACTATTCAATATCTATGGGACCCTTGTATACCTTCCTCCAATCCATCTGCTTCTGAATTCTGATGAAAACACGCCACGTACAGTAGCTGGGCCACTCCTACACGGCAGAGAACTTCTACAGCGAGTCTAATTCTTAAGTGATCATATTATTTAAATATACTGAAATCAAAAGACAAATTTCAACAAACGTGTTCAGGGATACATGCCTAAAACAGGCATAACAGTAGCTTCCTAATTTACACATTAGTTAGCCTAGTTAGAGCGGCTAGTAAAAGTCCTTAAAAATACTTAACTGGTACAAACATTTACCTTTCTACAAGAACAGTCAACATTCCCTCTGTTTATCCTTTAATACGTAACTGGTAACTGCTTCAAATCCCTTCGACCAGTGGATGGCTTTGGAGCTGCGTTTGGGCTCTGAGGGGTGCAGCATAAGGCTTCGAGCTGCAGCAACACCTGCTTTGGGCACGACCAGAGCTGTTCACACTCTCCTGCTAATCTTCCTTTTCCTTATGGACTAACTTGATGGAAGATGTATGTTGATAACCATTGTACAAGCAGTTTAGCTCTATAAACAACTGGTAGGGAACACACAAAGAAGAGAACTCCAGTCTCATCTTTTCTGAAGAATTTAATCTTTCAATGCTTCACTTATCAACCCACAAAATGATTCTAATTCTAACACTGTATAGGAATGGTAACTAGTTAATTAACATTTCTTATGAGTCCTGAAACCTCAGACTAATGGTATTATGCAGTATAAAGACATAATATTATTTCACTGAGCATTTGTCATTTAGAAAGCCCTATGCCTAAAGCTTGAATCCAGCTCTGTAAGATGAGAGTAATTTCCGGTTTTTGGTCACAGTGGGTCTTCTTCCTTAATGATGCATATGTAGCTAAACTATCACAAGGAGCATAAGCACTACTATTTATAGGACTGTGGGTACCAAACCCAATAGTAGAATCCTACACTGAAGACAGCAGTACAGTTATTTTTAGAAGATATGTTTTCCTGAATTTACAAACTGTGACATTGTACTTTTTATTATCAGATAAAAAATATCTCCTTCAGTCAACTATCATTATGTGAAAGCTCACAAATCATGGTGTCTCTAAAATAGCTTAATTATAAAAAAGACCATTATTTTCAGTTATATAAAACAAGTACCAGCTACCAAATTTACATCTGTTTCTGTAGCATAGGAATAAATTGTCTTTGGGTGCAATATCTCTATAGGTGATGGATTTTTCAAAGTAACAAATTAATTTAACATTTTCCATTATATCACATCAAGTACAACAGAAGGCAGAGGTATTCCTTTGAATAACAAGCAAAGAACTCAGAGTATTCAGTAATGTCCACTGCTATAAAGATCAGACCTCTAATGCCTGTCAAGAACACTCAAATAGCACTAAATCACTTCACATGTACATTGTGACTTCAGGCTAAAATTTCCTAGTCCTGGCAATTGTGCCAAGAACATTAATGTAGAAACACAATTGCAAATTTTAGATGCCAATGACTTCAATGAAAATAAAATCGGGACTCATGTAATATGTATTTTCAAGCTGCAGATGACACTATAGAGCATCAGGCTGGACTTGTACTCCAGTTTAGTGTCCACACAAACAATACTTCTTTTTTCCAGAAAGTAATATAGAACCTATTTCAAAAAGTTGATACAGGTTTCCATAACCAAAGAAGATTGCTATTCTGGTTGAATTAGTCCCCTCCTCTCTTTAGCAGGTAGCATCAAGAGCACTACTGCATGTACAACGCAGGGAGCAGCAAAGCCTGAGGCAGAGGCAATGGCAGGCCTGTGCCTTCCAAAAGCAGCAGATATTTATACTGGATCCAAAAGACTGCCTAATGGTGGCCTCCACTCAGATTCCCACAGCAGCTCATTCTGGAGTCTAACAGGAAGAATACTGCTCTGTCAAAAACGAACAAGAGCTCTCAGAATATATTCTTTAAAACATACTTACTACTTTAAGTGTTAATAATTAATGCACTGCGTGGCATATGTGTCTGAGGATTAGGGCTCTGCAATATCAAACAGGATGACTAATGTAGGCTATTTTGGTTACATGCATGTTAATTCGGAGTTCAAGCATATTCTCTGTGCGTGATTTTTATATTGTCAGGAGAGTTCTTAATGGGAAGCACAGCAGCTTTAAAGCACCAATCATACGTAGTTATTCTTGGCAGTTGACCCACTAAAGCAGAGTTTTGAGACTTGTGCTTTTCCCTACTATCACTCCTGCTACTAGTTTCCTTCCTTACCTCTCAGTGTGGCTCCTCTTGGTAATGCAACACACACCACTGGAGTATGCAGTAATGTGCCAGCCTGCGTCTGCTACAAAGCAGCCTAAAAATAAAACTCAACTGGACAATACCATTTGGTGCAGAGCAGCACATATTCTAGTAATGTGAACCAGATAGTCAGCAAAGAGAAATGGTTGTTCAGCAGCATGCCAAAGAAATCTTGAAAGAAATCTTGAAAGAAGTCTAGAAATCTAGAAATCTAGAAAGAAAGAAAGAAGGAAAGAAGGAAAGAAANAGGAAGGGAGGGAGGGAGGGAGGGAGGGAGGGAGGGAGGGAGAGAGGAAGGAAGGAAGGGAGGGAGGAAGGGAGGAAGGCCCTTTGATAATCATTTATAAACTTGGTTTCTCAAGATTTATTATCCTTGCAATTTAATTAATTTGCATCAGCAAAATCATGACAAGACTGTCTCATCAAAATTCTGTTTAAAGTGACTTAGTAATATTGTAAGAAATTAGCCCATCTTGCAACTCTTTTCAGTTCAAGGAAGTTTCTTTGGTGATTTTGTAAACTGGATCTTTGAAAAACTGGTTTGCATGCCGATGTTGTCCTTTCTCCAGATTCTTCTTGAAACGTCTGCCTTTTTTTTTTTTTTTTTTTTTGCTTGTGTGTACAATTCTAATTACAACCTTTGAATTTAAAAGGATATGGTCATACAGAGGGCACAAATTATTATAATGCTAATAATTACAGGCTCTTAAATTGCAGATATTGCTTTGTGTCTCATCCTTCATGCAACCATACAATTTTACAGGGCTAAAACTCTCTAGACTTTTGTGTTTAGAGGGCTTCAAGTTCCCGTGGAAGAAGAATTTCAAAGATCCTTACAAACACAAAACTTAATTCATAATTTGAAACAAATCCCAAATTTATTTAATACAAGATGGGAGTAGAATTAAGCACATCATGAAATCAATTGCTCAGAAACAGAGTTGGTTACATAATTTAAGATTCTGGGCCTTCAATGAGATCTACATGTAAACGGATCTCATTGCAAGATCAGCACCATGATTTTTAAAATCACTAATTAAAAGCACGACCAATAGGCTTTAGATATATTTTGTTCTTGCTAATATATTTAGGCTTGAGATCTCCCAAATTAGATGTATATCATTTTCAAATGGGGAAGTGTGCTTTAAAGAGACTTCTGTTTATATATTTCCAGAAAAAAACAATTATACACATGGAAAAACAAAGAAAAGAGATTGAACTTCATTCTTATTATGCATGGTGCTATTCTGTCAATACTCGAAAACATACTGCTACATGCTCAAAAACCTTGAGGGAGAGACCAAAATTATTATAAGTTTGACATTTTCTTATAAAATGACTATTGTTAGAATTTTGAGGTTAAGCAAAACATCAAATTGCATGGGACTTGTAATCAGAAGGCCAAAATTAGCAGCTCTTAAGTGTGTCAATTGGTTACTTGCTCCATACAAGGAGGAAAACAACTCCTGTCAGGAACAACTGTCTAGTTCCAAAATCCTGCTTTTCTGAAAGCATTTCTGAGGTCACTCTGTGTACACAGCCAAGAGTTTGTTAATTGGCACAGGAGTTAAGTTCACATGTTTGTAGGCAGTTATTCCAGGAAATAGCAAATCAGGACCTTTGGAGCCAACCACAGTAGTGAGGCTTACATGTGCCTGTTGAAATAATGAAGACATAGTAATCGAGATGGAGCAGGCAGAGAATACCCTTAACCAGTCCTCTCCAAGAGGTCATCTGCCTACCTTGGATGCCAGTATCTGGAAAGTGGTGAAAGATGTAAAATTTTTCCAGGACAGTCAATTTTGTATGCTCCTTAAACTTCAAGCCAACGAGTACTCAAACCAGGGTTTCTGGTCTGTGAAAAAGATAACACTGGAGTGAACCGTGAACACTGTCCAACAGAAAGAGAGACCTGTTTCTGCATCTGAGCTCCTCAAACCTGATGTCACATTCATCAAGTAGAACCAGACTTTGGTATTGGACCTCTATGAAAGCAAACCAAATACACTCTTGGTTGCAGTTACAGAGTAAGTATTAGGTATTAGACATTGACTAAACACACCAACCTGGCCACTGAGGTCAGTTTTCCAGACACTTTTTTTTACTTTCCTGTTGGAGTCAGAGGAAAATAGTACTCAGACAAGCATTGCTAACTGTACTTGTCCCTTGAAGAGCAGACAAAATTGGGTTGCTAAGTCTTTAGTAGACAAACTCCACTCTTTTCTGTCAACATCATGGACATCTTCTCAAGCCGAGGAGAGACACGCAGCCAAAGCATCATCATGGCCAAATAATAAGTCATAGACATCTCAGATTTCGTGATGTCAGACTTGGATTGGACACCCAAAAGAGGTTCCTCACGAGAAGTGTAAACAATGGTCATTTATGAAGAAAGCTTAGATTGCTTATATTTAGTTGTTCCTAAGAAGTGCCTTTCTGTTAAGTGGATAACTTAAATTTCAGCCCCAATCAGGGCCTTTGCGCATTTCTGCAACTAATAAAGAAGGGGTGAGTTCATCCACATATCATGCCTGTATCAAAACACAGTTCTTACCCACTACAATCTCTGTATGTTATAAAGCAACTTAGCAAAGATTCAACAATTATGAGTTTCTCATCATTGAGCTTATGAGTTTCTCTTATCCTTCTGTTCAATTTACTCTTATAAATCTATGTTCTTTACTACAAAATTACTCCTTATTTGGTATTTTTCCACAGTACAATATGATACATATAGGCAAAAGGTAGTAACAGTACCACTAAGGTAATTCAACTGAAGCTGCCTTTGCTACAGTGCCCTGCCAGAAACTAAGGTGATGCAATGGCTTCTAGTCCCTTGTGCTGCAGAAATGCACATGGAAATTCTTTAAATCTAGTATTAAGGCTTCTTTCCAAAACACTTTAAACTTCTATATACATATTTATAAACAAACATACATAAATATATGTATACACAAATGCAATTTAGAATAATTCTTCTAAGATACACTATTTATATGTTGACATGCTTAGTAATAGAATACTAAATAAGAATTATGTATTCACTATAACATATTTACTAAAAAAGCCAAATTCTGGTAATTGATACATAGATACAATCTTATTGCAATTAGTTCTACTAGGTCAAACAAATAAAACGTGATTTAATGGTTAGCCTTCTCATTTAAAACATTCAGGAGAAATTATAATATTTTTCCATAATTAATTCTTCATGTTGCTCCAGAACTGATACTAAATTGTGTATCATTCCCTCTTAACTAATGTTTGCACTCTATTATTATCTAATAGGAAGTTGACTCAAAGAAAATCACATTTTACTCCTATTCACCACCTTCCAATAGGATATACTGAAATGCTACATTCACTTCTAAGCAGAAAATGTAGGAATCTAACTCTCATTCACACATTTAGGCCATATATGTTTTATGAGAGTCCTCCTTGACTTAGTACTACAAAACATTGTCAAAAACAGTTCTACGCTGCCCCTCTCAAATATTCTCTAAGTGCTTCCATATTTGCTGCATGCTTTGCACAGTTCTCAGTCAGTTGTTGATGGCTAAAAAAAAAATATAATAATTTGTTACTCAATAGAATAAATTTATGTGAAATATAAAAACTTCTGTTTTTAGATGGCCCTGCAAACTGTTTTACCACAGCTGGATGAGAAGTACATTTTTGTGGTTTTGCAAGCTGATTCCTTTTTGTGAAAGTTTTCAAGAAAAGAAACAAAACAAGATCCCAGGCATCTGAATCATCAGACATTAAATATATATATATATATGTTTAAGTAGTTGAACTTCCTGAAACAAAAATGAATACCACTGACAATTTTGTGCATGTGACAGGGGCTACTCCATTCCTGTGCCCATCTAGCTGGCTGCAGTAGAGAAAGAATTTACTTGAGAGCATTTATTTAGAGTTTTCCAAGCAAAACAGCAGTCTGAAAACAAACACATCTTCTCCTTCATCTCTGGATAGGGACATTGACCTTAAAAATATCTGAAATTCTTCCACTGCCTGTAAACAAAAAGGGACTGCAGGCAGTCATGATCATATGTCACTCTCACAAACATTCTTACTTGTGGGCTACTTTTTGGAAAGTCTTTTGCTGTCAATCAAGTGAGAAGTTCTGCTTATAATAATGGTGATGACATCAGGCCTGTAGAAGAGGAGATCAGTAAGGGGAGTCTAAATATAAAAACTAGAAGGTCATAGGACATGTTCAGCTGAAGTCAACGGCCTCCCTTCACTTAAAGTTACACTGGTCCATGGAGAATTAAAGATAGACAGATTGGTAGATAGATAAGATACATAGGGAGGGAGAAGTGTGCTTGTGTGTGTACATAAAAAAATCCCTATGGCCACTATCAGTAGCTTGCAGAATCCAATTTTTAAGGTGACTGGAGTCTTTAAATTGTCTGACAAGAACAGCTGCTTTCCTGTTTTTACTTTTAAGCAACCACATACAGTCAGTCACGTTCACTCTTTCCAAAGTGAGACTTTTTTTGGAGGTAACGGGAAAAATTTTGCAAGCAGCAGGCTAGGGCTATACTCATGCCTTTTTTTTTTTCCCTCCTGCTGTTTGGTAGTGTTTACAAAGAAACTGGGCAAATGGCCAATTCTCATTTTAAGCCTCAGGTTGGACACAATGGTTGGTCAATGTACGGAGTGGTATGAAGCATAGGTCAGCAGCTTTCCTGTCAGGCAGCAAATAACTAAATTTCATTTGTCTGAAATAGGATTTCAGTTGTCCAGGGCTGCAGGACAAAAGGGCTGTTCTCACCCTGGCAGCTGGAATGGATGATTTGTGAAATGTATTTTTAGAAGCCGTGTTGCCTCTGTGTATGCCTGCATCGTCATGCATTCCCAGGCGCGAGAGCCAGTGAAGCTGTAAGCCACTCAAACTGTGAGATACAGCACAAATCGTGCAGCATATTTTGACCTAAGACTGCATTTTGACTACTGCTCACTCCCAACTGCAAATACACTGCAACAATGCAAATGGAGCCTTGCTGCCATTCTTCCTGTTCCTTGCATACAGTCCTTACAGCAGTCAGCAACCACAATAAAAAAATCACTGTTGATACAATAGAACATTGGTGATCAAGTCTGTTTTCCAAAATTACTGTGGTTTTCCTCACATCTCCTTTTCCTAAACATATCTCTATCATATTTAGAGAAGCAACAATCCCTTTAACAAGACAAGCCACTCTGGAGAAATTTTATTACTAATATTCATCCTTCTAATCTTATCCCACACCTTGTTGATACGCATATCCATATTAACATTTGTAGATGGCTATTGTGCCAATAATGGATTTTTTTCCTAAGCTAATGATTTCTTCCGCTTACAGCCCGTGCTATCAAATTGCAATCATAATACATTTCAAAGCTGGTTTCCTCTATCTCTAAACAACATTGTCAGGTTTTTTGTTCAAGCAGTGCACTGATTTCCTTCCCTTCCTGTTCAACAGAGCTTGTGGAAAGCACCTCTCACATATACACAACATTGATAGAAAAATCAGAAACACAGTTGAATACAACCATTGTATGCAAATTTACATAGGATTCTATTAATCCTGTCATGCTTATATCTTCCAAAACATTTGGAGTTCACAAAAACTGGAATACTCAAAATAAATATAACATTGTAAGCATTTAAGAAAATAATTTTAATGAACAATATGTTTTCCAGTCTCTAGGAAGTTCCTCTTTATTCTGCATCAGTTATAATGCAATTCAAATTAATTGAATGTTTTCAAACTCTAACCGTATTTAAAAAAGAAGTGTGAGCTTTCTACCTTTTTCCCAGTCTATTTTAAACTCAAATCATCTGGTTAAGTAACGTTAACTTCAAAAGTAGGATTCTTATCATCAGTCCCCTGTCCCTTTATAATCCTAATGTGCAAACTTCATCTATAATAATTTTCAAATCAATGAGCTAAAGATAAGCTACATGAACGAAGTTGTTAAATGGCACTAAAATAACAATAACAACAACAATAACAGCATGTAAATAAATCCTGAAAATCAAAGTAAAAAATGTTTATTTTAGAAATTGTTTGCAGCACCACTGCTAATGTTAACAGAATCTGACTGTGCAGAATGATGGCATATAGTTAAATCATTAGGATAATAAAATGTGAAGCAGACTGGAGCACCTCACATGATTACTAAGACTTCAATTTTGCAAATACTTCAGCATGCCTAACTTTACACACACCCACAAAAAAATCAACCCTGGCTCAATTCTCAGATAAGTCGATTAGGGCCTTGATGTTGCATAACACAAGAAGCAAAACAAAACAAGCAAACAGTTCAAAATACTTATCTGCTACTTGGCTACTTAAAAATCTAGCTGACATCCAATATCCAAGGGTACAGATTAAATTGTGTTGTTTCACACAGAGACGTGCTTCCTCTCATATTTCTTTGGCTTCTTAATTATTTTTACTATTTTATGACAGCAGAACTAGAAATTTTTACTGGACAGCTCTTACTGAAATGTAAATGATAAATAATGAGAATGAAGAACTGTATTACCATATCCTCCCAAACTGTATAAAAGAACTGACATAAGGAACCTTTGTGCTTCATGTTCACAGTAGGTCAAGCTCTGTTGGCCAGTACAGCAGTGTCGATCTACGTACAAGTCTGATCTCTGACTGCCACTGCTCTGTTGCTACAATTGCCTACCCCAACGACCCCTGTGAGGTATAACTTCCCCATCTAACAGTAAAGTCATTTTTATGGCACTGTTTAAAGAAAGTACTTCTGGATAGCCACTGGCTATGGGATTTCTCAACTACATATCCAGGCACGATCTTGCAGGCACCATGTCAAAAACTTCACATGACCAAGAACTATGGTCTTGGAGAGCAGAAGGGAAGGAAAACTCCCAGAATAGTTGGTAGGTGGGAAATGTTAAAAGGCCACGAGAGATTCCAGCACTTTGTTTTAGACAGGCCTGGACCAGATGTGCGAGCAGGCTCACAGGAGAGCACCCACGTTTGCCTCAGTCGTTTCCATGTGGCACAAACCCTCTCTCATACAAGCCTCAGGTGAGCTCCTGGGGGTGGCCCCGCAGCTCCTCCCGACAGAAAACACGTGTATACCCACGGACGAGTCTGGCCTGTGCGGAGTCTGTGCAGTGAAAACCCACCCTGCTACTTCTTCCTCTTCCTCCGCTCATTCTCACTTCCTTTCCACTTTTTTTTCTTTCCACTTCATATCTAGACTTCCTTCCGATCAAAAACTTGGTCAAACCTCTTAACAGTTTTCATCATCAATGTTCCTCTATGATATAGCTAAAAGAAACAAAATCCAGTACCTTCCTCTGTCCTCTGGCTGTCCTTAGAAGGATGCTCCATGACGCCTCTTGCTACTGCAGGGGCCAATAGCACCACATCCTCCTGATCTCTGCTCACTTTCTGGGTATTTCCCACGTATCTCTTAATTTGAAGACAGGATTTACTGGCACACATGCAGGCAGCAGAGGAGTGCAGTGGCAAGGCAGCGCGGAGGAGCTGGGTCTGTCAGGAACCATCTGTTATGGGGAGGGAAACAAAGCCACAGATTGCTCCAAAGCCACAGATTGCTCCCGGCAGCTCCCCACTGACTGCGCTTGGGAACTGCTTCTACCTTGTGGCTACAAGGTGTCCAATAAATTGACAACTTCACTTCTTCCCACAGTGCGCTCTGATTGGCAGCACTGAAAATGATGGAGATTACTGTTATTTTCGTATTATTAGCACCATCTCCAAGTGCGCAGAGCTTTATTTTGGGGCATTAGAGCCAGATGATCAGATGTTTAGGCCTATATACAAAACTTCTGCTTATATATATTCCAAAAGCTCTTTAACTACTCTCCTACTATAGCATGAATGCCACTTTATTTCCTATTGTTACCAGCTATTCCCATGTATTACTAAAAGCCTCTTCCCTTTCAGTGCAAGGTTTTAAGCAAGCCCTTGAAACACCAAACAGTCAGGTTCTGCTGTGATTAATGGGATTAACAGAAGGTTATTTTTTTGGAGACAGGATTTGAAAATGCATTATACTGCATAGCAAACTTTTTGGTGTATCTATAAAATCTGTTGAGAAAAAAAAATAAGGCAGGTTAAATTCACATGAACATAAACCTGGCATTTTCCTGTAGTGTTTATGAAGATGGTGGCACTTGGGTAAGCATGTCCCTAGAAATCAGGCTGAGAATTTGTCTCACATTTTACCCAATTCAGCAATGACTCCCTTTAACAAGGATGCTGTTTCCACGCGGCTTCTTTAGCTGGACGTTTTAAACGGGACTCCGGGCACCGCCGCCACCAGAACCAACAGACCAGCACAGCCTTTCCTCGCGGGAGCCGCCGTGGGGGTCCCCCCTGTGCGGCCCCTTCGTGCGCCGCGCCGCGCCGCGCCGCCTCAGGACGGGCCCGCGGAGGGAGCGGGGTCGGGCGGCTCTTCCTGCCGCCGCCGCACACAAAGCCGCGAGCCTCAGGCCGCGGGGAAGCGCCGGCGATGCCCCCCTCCCTTGTGTGGCCCCGTGGCCGCCGCCAGGCCTCTCCGCCGGCCCCTTCCCGCTGTCACTCGCGGCGCCGCCCGCCCCCGCCGCTGCCCCTCCCCCGGCGCCCGGCGCAGCAGCCGCCGTTTCCGGAGGGCGCCGTGCGGGACTGGCCGTGCGGCCGCGGCTGGCGCAGGCAGGTGAGAGCGCGGCGCGCACCGGCCCCCGCCGGCCTCCGAATCGGCCTCCTGCCCGCACAGCTCCCGCGCTTAACAGCGTGTCGGACGGCGGGCACCGCGGGCCGAGTGAGGCAAGCAGCGTCCTGCGGGTGCTGGAGCAGCCGTGGCCGCGCTGGGAGGAGCCGCCTAGCGCAGCCCCAGCGGCCGCCGGGGGCACAGGGCGAGGCGGGGCGGGTGGCGGCCGCCGCCGCGCTACCCCTGCTGGGAGCCGCGCGGCGGCCGCGCCCGGCACCTTCCCGCGCCGCCCCCCGCGCTGCTCCGCGGCCTCGCCCGCCTGCCCCGGCTGGCGCCGCCGTGCCCGGGACGCTGACGTCACGGGAGCCGCCGGAGCCCCGCGCGGAGCGGCCCCCAGCGCGGAGCGGTCCCGCCGCCCGTCCTGCGCTCACCTGCCGCTCCCGCCGCTGCGGAGCTCCGGTGCTGCCTTGGGGCGCCTATCTTCCATTAGGCCCCCCGGGTCCTGTCCGCCTCCGGTAGGCGGCTGAGTGGCGGATGAGGACCCTCAGCTGGGCCTTGGTCAAGGAGCATGGAAGAATTTGTGCGTATGTCTGCCTGTCTCTATACTGATTTAACGTAGGGGGCTGTGGTGGGGGCTGTGGGTGCGAGCAGGTCGCAGCTGCGCCGGGGGCACAGCAGAGGCCTCGTGCCGTGGCTGGTCTCCTGTGTCCAGCGCTTGGCCCGGCAGCCTCGAGGCTTCGCGTGGTGGTGGCCAGCTGGCTCCACGTCCCTCTGCCGTTGGGCCACGCAGCGCGTGCTCGGATCTTCCTGAGGCTGGGATCGCGGCAGAGCTTGTGCGCAGCTCCTGACCCGCGCAGTTTCGGTGTGCGGCTCTTGGTGTCAGACGCTCGCCCCGTGCGTGGGCGCTGCCACAGGGCCGTGTCCCCACGGGAAGCGAGCCTGGGCCTACCGGCCTCTGCTTTAAATTGCCGCTCTTGTGGAGTGCTGCAAGGCCAGCGCTTCTGCAAGCCTCTGTTTTCATCTTGCCTCTCTGCTTTTCCCGAAACCCCAACATTTCTCTCTTAAGCTCATGGATTATTGATTCGGTGGCTGTGGTGAAGGTGGGTGCAGGTGGAGGCACCGCTTCTGGAGCCTTGGCCACGAGGGATGGGGTTGGGGTGGCTCGTGCCGGTGCTGTTCCTCCACCACTGCCGCCCGGAGCCGAGAGAATATCCAGCGCTGAAGCTCTCCGGAGGGGCGGTGGAGCCGGTAGTAACGCGGCCTGGGAGCGTTGCCTGGCTGCAGTCTCTTCCAAGACTCTGAAATTTTGGGTAACAGTTAAATAATCCCTCCTTTAGCGTAATGTGAAAATATCAGCCATGAACACTTAGAAGAAAAATCAAATTTTCTTCTGCTTCTTAGGTGTCTTGTTTTGAAGCCTTCTATTGCATACTTCGTCTTGTCTTTTCCTATATTTTTTTTAAAACACCTGTCTCTGACCTGGAAGGATTTCATCCCACTTCTTCCTGCTATACATTGCTTTTCCACATCTCTCCCTCCCCAGCATACAAATGACTGCTAGTTTTTGCTTTGCTACAGAGCAGAACAAATGTATTTCTGCTGTCCTGTCAGGTACAAGCAAGATTCCCTTTATACCTTGAATTGGTTGCAATTTTAAGTGCTACCGCTTGTGTGTGGTTATTCAAAGTGGAGTTGTGTGAAGAATAGTGGTGCTGCCGTTGTTTATATACCAGTGTGTAATAGGAAGAGATTTGTTCTTGGTACGGTGAATTCTGATACACAAGAAATCCTGCTGATGATAGTGATTAATGGGCAATACTCAAAGTGGCTTATTGCAGCAGATATGACTAATTATCATGCATGAAAAGAGCTCCTGTATTCTAAATCTCAAGGTGTTTTATAATTTTGAAGGGCTGTGTGATCCGTGCAGATGGAAAAATGCGTGGTGAAGTGCTGAACTTGCAGTGGAGTGTGGCAGTTCTTTGAGTGCTCACTGCTATGAAACCACTCAGGGCTGAAGATGAAGACTATCTCCCTGTGGTTATTGTAGGTAGATAGAGTATTATTACTGGAACTGGACCATTGCCAGAACAACACCCTACACGTTCAAAACAATGCCAAGGTATTGTTAGTAACTATAGAAGGGGATTTATATCACACATGAAAGATGACATTTTCTGCAGCGGGGTTAACCTCATCACAAAACGGCGCGCTGGGCTGATTTACAGGGCAACTGCCTCTGCTAGGCTTTTCAAAATCTGCTTTATAGTCGCCCGGGTTCTCCTGGAGCTAGGCGATATGTCTGGATTAGCATTCCTTAAACTTCGTTGGCCTTAGGGTGATGATGATTTATTAGTAATGTGCTGCAGGCAATCTGGTGCATCCAGGGACTGTTGTATCGTGGGATCTCTTTTTATTTTGTATGTCTCGTGGCTGAAAGCAGCTCATGGAGTCCATGGGCAGATTACCTTCTGGTAGCATGCAAGAATATTTTGAGAATTATGTAGAATTTCTTAGATAAAGTGAGTTGCAAATTCACTAGAAGAGCAAGTGCTGCCTTTTGTTGCTGCTCATGGGTTTTTATGTGGGTTTCTCATCTTCCATTGCTTGTATACTTTAGGATAATTTCATGGCAGGAGGGCTTTAGAAATTAATTTTCATGGGTTTAATGAATTCAGCTCACTCCTTTTCCCAAAGAAACTAGGGGAGGTGCTGTGAGGAGGAAACATTTACACAAAGACATTCATTTGCAAATACAGCTTTGTAGGTTAACTTTTGCTGTTACATGCTACCAAATCATTCTTTTAGTGTCCTGTGAAAATGTTATTTTGGACAACTACTTGTAGTTTCTCTAACAGTCATCATGTTTTAAAAAAAGTATTTTTTTAACTAGAATTTCATGAAGAAAAGCCACAGTACCTTGGTGTTAATGAGGAGTGTTTCGCCTCTGAAGTGCTCTCAGGTGACAAGACATAAGTTATTTTGAGAAATGTATTGAGGTAACGATTTTTGCCTTACTGTACTTTTTTTAATGAGTATTAGATAACTTTTGGGAAGATTAATCCGTGTGATTTTTATTAAGGACATAAATCTTGAACAAAGGAAGCCAGGGCCTGGATTGGAGCAGCAGCTGCGTGTGAGACCAGCAGAGTAGGGTCCAGACATGCTGAATATGGTTTGAAGGATGAAAGAAGAGGGCCGAAAAGGAAGGTGCAAAATGCTCCATGTGGAGTCGAGGGAATTCTGAGGGGCCTGCGAGCAGAATGGATCCATGTGGGAGTATCTGAGGTCAGAGAACCCTAGGCTCCATGGGCGGCTTTCAAGTGCGCTCAAGAACCTTCACAGCAAGTTAGACATTTTTCTAACTGCGTTCCTGCATACCATTGGTGGGACATCGGCTTCAGTATAAAGATACTGTGCAGTGGCTTATCAGAGTAAACACCTATTACAGCTGTTTTTATTAAAACAACTGAGCTGACGTGCTAGGTACATACTGATCTTAAAAGGGATGTTCTCGACCTCTCCTTTAAAGAGCTATTCTCACAAAGGGAAAAGAAACTCTACTCTCTAAGGATGGCCCTTGCAAGAGAATGTGGTAGTGCTGGTGGAAGTAATTTTTGCTCTATTACTTAAAATAAAAAATAATAATAAAAAGGTCGTGGAGTAGCTGTCTCCATTTTTCTTGAATAAAGTTTCACCTTGCATATTATTACAGTTAGGGTAACATTGGAGAAAGTAATTTTCTAGCAAGCATATTTAGAATATGCCCTTTAATAGTGATTAATTCCTGAGTACATTGTTAGTAAAATTTTTCTCAGTGAAATAGCTGATTATTTAGCTAGGCTAAACAGGAAAATACCATTTATTTTCTTGCAGCATGGCTATCATCCTTCACTGTGGTATTTCATTTGCTGTGTTGTTAATTGTTTTCTACTTTTTCAAGTTGTTTGTTTTCTACTTTTTCAAGTTTGGATAAATATATCTTGGTAAAGTTGTGTTTTATCTTGCTGCTTTTCAGTATTGTATTTGAGATGTTACTAATTCTTAATAAACACGTACATAGGATATAGTTAGGAAAGGCACATTATTTGGCTAATTTAAGAAAGAAAATCCCTCTGTTGGGTTTTCAGCTACCTCTTCTCAGGTCTAGATATTCCACTTTGTTGTTTTCCTGCACTAAGTGTGTGTTTGCTCGCAAACTATAAAGGGGCATATTAAATGGCTGTTTAATAACAGTATTGAAGTTGTGATGCTTGCTTACCTATATGCTCATAGTTGACTATTAAATGTAATAACCTGACTACAGAACAATCCTTGTGGGCCCTACATGATGTATTTTGATATAATCTGAGAGTGGAACAAACCCCCTCAACTTCAACAGTTTCCAAACACTAGGGGAAGCTTGTTTCCCTTGTTAAAATAACACCTCAAAAATTAAAGTAAAATATTATTATTATAGCATGCTCTATTTTGGGAACTTTTTAAAACAATATAGGGAATGCAGAATAGAGAAGAAGGTAGGGGAAGAATGGAAAGATCCATAATGTTCATTTTCTCCTCCCTCTTCTATCAAAACATCCCCTTGTGATTCATGCTTTTGTTAATGCATAAGATTAATTTTGCAATTAAATATGTCTTAAATCCTTTGAGAAATGGCATATTTCTGGTTTCTCAAGTAGATTACTTCATTGTGATAACGTGGCAAGGTTTGTGGCCTTTTTGGATGGTATCACAAAATCCTCAGCATTTACTGGTGCAAAACTTGCATGTCCATGTGCTCTTTGTGATACAAGGGTAGACATTTTTCTTATGTGGCTGAATGTAGAAATTTTGAAAATAGTGAAAGCTCTAGTGACTGGGAAGAACAGACAAACAGGCAACTTGTTGTTGAAGGACTTTCCTTGTTTCTGCGTCCTCACAACTTGAGAAAAAGACTGAGGATTGCAGGGGAAAGATCAGTATGGGTAAATGCAGCACTGTGCCATACTCTAAAGATTAGAGGAACATGAACTCTTTCTGCTGGAATATTTCAAAATTTTTCTCAGAATGCTGTTGCAAAGCTTGCACCAGATGGCATTATGTAGAAGGAGGAAGAACACAAGGAAGAAAAGACTGGCTAGCACTTTCATTATTCTACATCCATATACTGGGTGCTTCTCTGAATGCATCTTTCAGTCATAATTTTTAGTGCAGAATGTGTTTGTCACTTCCAAATGCTCCAAAGAGACCATATATGTCAGATGAAAGTCTAAAAGCCAATGCAGCTTTTCATTTTTTGTTAAAGGTGTTTGTATTTAGTTAAAGGTGGAAAGATAATAAGAATAGATTATTTGAGAGGACTTGTTTCATAGCTCCAGAATAAATTGACTTGAGCCTCCTTCCAGAGATGTAGTTAGATACTTGTGTTTTTTTAGCTGAGCAACAGATTTTGCAAATATTTAAGCTATGAAGTAGTAAGAACTACCTTTTTCCTAAATGAGAGGACCAAGCAGATGACATAAGGTCCTTAATATGATGCTAAAAATAGCTCTGCTGCTAAATATTTGTGTATGTGTTGCTTGAAAAAGATTTTAAAAATGCATTTAATAAAAACAGAGCAGGATGAGAAAAAATGTACAAGACTTGATAGGGATCAAAATTCTCTTCTACAAGAGAATTTTACAAGTTCGGTTCAAAGTAGCTGAAATACAATTACCCAGATTGCCGGCTCACCACTGGCGTTGGCAGGAAAACAGAAGGTTGGATGAGTACTCACATGATCTTCAACTGTGGAGAGCCAGCTGGAGGTACCTGCCAGTTCATAGTTCTCTGGGCAGCAGTGTAAATTAAGGTAGAGGTAAAAACGTTAAGGTTTTAGTAGTATTATGACAGATACTTCTGTATTAGTTCTGAAGAGAAGCTGCTCAGGTTTTTATATGGAAAAATAGGGCTAGACTAATGAAAAAATAGATTTTTCTAAATTAATCCAAGTGTAAGTGGACTTTTATTTCTTTGGCTTAGTTTTCTTTCTTAAGATATTTCCATATTGCTGAAAATTGGGTGAGGTGCTGGAGGAAATGCTGGTGGTTAGAACAAAATGGTGAAATAAAAGTATGTGCACTGTTCTTAGGAACGGGCTTCGTTCAGTATTAAAGTCTAGGAAGAGTCCTTGCTTGGACAGTGCACCGTTGTTCTGTTTGTCTTGTGTTGCTTTCAGGAGGAGAAATGGAAATGTTTCCCTCAGCATCTTTTTACTAATAATAAACTTAAATGTAAATACTGTAGTAATTTCCAAGGCAAAGACTGTGAGGCGGAGGTCATCATTTGGCCCTTATTTTCTAAGTGAGATACTAAGTCCTAAGTGGTCTGAGTATCATAAAGTTTGTGGCAACTCATGAAACAAAACAACGTTGATAATTAGCAAACTCTTTATAAAATTATGAAAACTTAACCATTACTTTTATATGGGCCTGATTAACAGCTTTTCTTAGCAGGCTCTTCCTGTTGTTCTAAACTATCAACCCTAATTTAAATGCATTATCCTACACATCATATTTGGCTTTAAAGCTGCAATAACAGTATGGGTCATAGGACAGAACATAATTCAGTGTGGCAGCTTTTGGTCAAGTGCACTTTCTACTTTGTCTATATGGAAAAGCGGTACATCTGACCTGTGCTATTTTGAAATTAATATACTGTTTGGCTTTGTGGTTAGAAAAGATTTGGGTCTGGTTAAGTGAAATCTTTTGCTCTGCAGATGTTGCTGGACACGAAATGTGTTGAAAACCACTAATGATACATGTTTTGTTTTCTTATAGGAATGTTACATTTTTGTGGTGATGGATTGGTATGATAGAGTAAATCTGTAGTCGGACACACAAGATTTAGTGAGATGTATTTTTGGAAAAAGAATATTTTTTTCCTTTGAAGACATAGCTGGAAAAGACTTTTTTTTTTTTCCATTTTAGTTTCTGGAACAGTTGGATTTTACGATATTTGATTAGAACTGATAATATAGTTAGACAAATGGATAACAGACCTTGATTTTCATCTTCACACGTGTGAAGGAGACTTGTTTAAAAGGATGTAGCTGGCTTACTCTGCGTTCTCTCTTCATATAATAGGGACCGTATTTCTAGCTGCAGGCTGTATGGGTCCATTTCAATTTATAGGTGCTGTCTTTGAAATACCAGGAGGGTTTTTGACCACTGAGTCTCAAGGACTCTTGAGTTATTGCTGGCCAGATGTCAGAGTTACTGCTCCAAAACTTCCTGCAGTGGCTTCAATTCAGAGTGCTTTTCTGGGTAGTGTTTTGATCAGGCAGGTTGTTGGACTGAATACTTGGTGTGTGAATTGTGGTGGTTTATTGAGATCCTATTAAGTAGTTGACTGGCTCTTCTGATTTTAAAGACAGGGCACATTGTGTTTAATTTGTTCAAAAACACCTGCACGGAGTTCATTGCCTAGCCCAGAATGCTGACAAATGCTGTTTTGTTATATTTATTTATTTACTTGGGGTGTGTGACATTTGGTGTGTTTTTAAACCAAACTACTTGGGTCAGTTTCTGTCAGTTTCTGAGGAAATCAATTTAAAATGCCATATTTGTGTTAGCCTCCCTAGAATAATTTCTCTGTACCCTTTTGCTCGTTGTTTTGTGAATTAAAGCAGTGTTTCTCCCTCCCCTGTGCTTCCCGGATTGCTGATGGAAAATGTGTCTAGACTCTGCCTTTTCTTCTTGCTTGTGTTCCACTTAGAAGGTGTGTGTGGCCTTCACATTTGTGCATTATGACTTGTTGAGAAGATTAGTGCTTATATGACTGAAAAAAATAACTTGAGTTTTATTTTTTTAAGGAAACTTGAATGCTTTGAGGGCTTTTATAGGTTTCCAGTGCAACCAGTGTATGCTTTCATTTGTGTGATATACCTTGTCATCACTGGTATTTAAAGTTGTGATCTGAAACAAAATTATTTACTTTGGTCAGTATTTTTTTTTTTTTGCTAAAAAGTCTGTATTTTGTTTTTAAAACTGTTTTAGCACAGATGAAGCGATCTTTTCAATCTCCCCCCCTCCCGCTGCCCCCCAAAGATTTTTGTGGTTTTGGGGAAACGGTGCATTGGGTCTTTCTTACCTATTTTATTTGATACATTCTGCTTTGGAGCATGAGCTAGCCATCTCTTTGTTGGTTGTTTTTCATTGTCCAGTAAATCATATATGAAGAAAAAGTGGTATCTAGCTTATGAGATTTTTTTTGACACTAGATAATTATGTTCCTTTCCCTGGAATTTAAGGTTTTACCAGTGATGCAGTGCTCATCATTGTGTAGTATTTAATGACTCAGGTATGCTATATTTTGCTATAGTTGTTCTAGCGTATTACGATTTCTGGAAAAGGCAGGGAATAGTAGTTGCAGCTGGAGAATATTCTTCGAAGAGAACTGTTTGACAAGTTAAATGTGCAATTTTGTGTCCGTAATGTATATAGGCCATGTGGGTGCCCTTTTCTTAAAACTGTTATATATTTCAGTATTGATGAGGCCTTCTCTATCATTTTGGTAAGAACTGGCACTTTAGCAAGTACTACTTTGAATTGGATGCTGTGTAGTTGATATAAAGGGAAGACTTGGATTTTGTTTTCAGTTGCAAAATTGTTTCTTCTAAAACTGGTACTTGGGTTTCCTCCAGGTGGAAAGTATTGCCTCAGCTGCAGCTAACATTAGGCCAGTGATATGTTGCAGGTTGTGTAGCAGGTACTCGTGATTCACTAATGCTTATGCCAGAATGCCTGTCCTTCTGTTTGCCTTTTTTTTTTTTTTTTTTTTTTTTTTTAATTAAATTCCTTCATATTGGATCCTGTGGGAAGAAAGGCGGCAAAACAACTAAACATAATCAACTTTTAATGTAACACTTGAGGCTTATCAACTAGGTAAAGAATTCTACATTCACCCATTGAGAAGCTTAAAAACTTAAATCCAGCACAAATGAGGGTATGATATCTAGACCTGTACATCATGCCAATATTGCAAAAACCCAAAGTATTTCACAGGCTTTTCTTTCTCAAATAGTTATGTCCTAGGAATTTAATAGTATAGATGACTTAGGATGATACTGATTTTTTTTTTTGTTGTTATTTAATAAGTTCTACTTCTTAACAGTAAAAACGAACTGCCTTATCCAGAATGTGCATGAAGAAATGCCTACATAGATAGAATCTGCATGCTTCAACTTTAGAGGCAAATAAATGCCAACAAAATCATCTGAAAGACGTAAAAAGCAGTTTGTGGGAGGATTTTCTATTCTAGACAGAGAACAATACATTAGATACAAGGGCAAATATAAAACTGTTTTATGAGTAGCTGTACTATCTAAAAAGAATTTGATATGCATATAACATTTCAAAATGCAGCAGAATATCTTACTAATGGCATTTAGGAGAGACTTAAAATATATTTAATCTTATTTTTTACTATCATATTGATATACTATAAAGAAAAACATCAATTTACTTGCAAGTCCATAATCATCTCATTTCCTTATGCTTCTTTTTCCAGTCACTCATTTTTTTTAGTCTCCTCATAATCTGTTTTTTTCTCTCCTTTTACTCTTTTTTTTTTTTCCTGTTTTACCCTTTATTCTTCATTCATATACTTCTGCTTCTGTGTATTACACAATGAGGATTGGAATGTAAGCTCAAGGTGGGAAGAAAAAAATCTACTGAATTGAAATGACAAAGGATTTCCTCTCAGTTTTTCTCCTTCTAAACTCAGCTTTATATGTTAGTGTCTGTGCAACTGAAGCACTGTTTAAATTCTCTTACTGCACATAAATGCATTAGTAGTAGTTGAAGATAAAAATCTCCCTTTATCAAAGAATATTCTGATTGTGGTTAGTCACAATTGTGACTCAAGCCCAGATCCTTCCCAGTAAAATAGTTTATTAAATGCAGAAAGTGATATGGTCTGCTTCAGCAGTATAATGTTACTGGACGCTCTGAAGAAATGTAATCTTTGTGTCTAAAATGGAAATTTTGAAAAAAAAATCTCAAATAGTGACTCATTGAATTTAAACTTCCTTATTAAAGGGCAACGGATGTGTAAAATATGCATAGGTGTATGTATAAAGTATTTATATTGTGTTACTTAGGCATAAACCCAAATATATAAATCACTTATATGGAAGGTTACTTCTCTAATACAGATTTTAAAAACTAATTTTAAAACTTGTTGGAATGAATCTAACAGTAGGGGAAAAAAGAATCAGTAGCATGAATGCTGTTGGCTTGTAAGCAAAACTGATATATTTTTAGTGCAAAAGTATCAGGTAACTACGGACTTGCATTCTGGTGGAACTAGAAGTTTTGGAAGGAAAGATGATGGAAGAGAGAAGTGTTGCACGCCTGCATCTGTGCATCATAGTGCTCCCTGGGAGATTTCTACATGTGTATGCTGCAGGCTCCTACAGGATCCCGAGGCTCTAACTGCATAGTGCAATAACTCGAGGAATGAAGCCAGACCTTAGAGGAAGTTGGAAGGCAGGAATTTCAGCAGCAGTAATACACATTCTAATCAATATTCTAAAACTTTCACCATAAAACAATTTTTTTCATATTGGAGTATCTCGTTCTGTGCTGTCTACTTTTACAGGCCTTCTTGAGTTGCTCTGGAAATGAGAGAAGTATAGAGAGCCTTTTTGCAGGAGGCTCAGTTTTGTGTTTGACTGCCCAGCAGCAATTCGCACTTCTACTGTTGTCAGTTACTTGTGAGCAAAAAATCAGAGCAAGTTCAGTTTTCTACTGGACATATAGGCGGGGGAAATAGAATTTGCCTAATGGGAATATGGAAGAAGTTATCTGTAAATGGAAGACATAGTTATGAAAGATAGTGAAAAACTGAGGCTTAGTTTCTAGTGTCTAGCAACAGGGATCTTTCCATACAACTGATTATCCTTTGGGAGACTATTGCTATGTTGTTTATCTTAAAACAGGTGTAAGGTGAGCTTGTTGCCCAAGTAATAATTTCATCTACCTTCTCCTGGGACATATGTGCAAAATGGTCATTATTTTTTTTAACCCTGTTGCAGGCTTGGCAGAAAGGAGAGATCCTTTTAGCAATAGAAGAGCTTGGGCCAAAGTGACTAGGAGAGCAGGTTACTGTAAGCAGGTAGTTGTATGGCATGTGTTTGGAAACACCTTCATATTTCTCATTGAAGAAGCACCATCTAAATAGTCAAGGTTTCACCTATTTTGTAGATATCAAATTGGACTTGAGGAGAGGGGAAAAAAAAGATTGGAAGGGAAATTCCTTAATCAATTGCGCGTGACTCGGTCTTGATTGCAGCACAGTGGCAGAACACTAGGTCTTTAAAATGGACAAAAAAAGAGGTTTTGTAAGTGGCTTAATTAGTCTTTTCTTAGCCTATTCGCTCTGTTTTCTAGCTGCTTTTCTACGTTTTGCAGAAACATAAATAGAAAGCTTGATGAAGAGATGGTCAGTGTCTGAGTGATATTCCTTAGAGCTTCTTGGAGCAAATCACCTCCAAGAGAGAGGAGAGTTCTGCTCCAGGCTTCCCACAGGCCCCCGGCATAGGGCGAAGACAAGAGACCTGCTGGCACGCATCACGTGGTCCACGTGGGAACGGGCACCGCCAGATCAGCTCGGCAGGAGCAAGGAGCTGCTGCCGGTGCTTCTGCCTGCCTTCGAAGGACTTGAGAGGTAGGGAGTCTGTGGGCAGGACCTAGGCAAGGTCCTTGCTCAGGTGTAGCGTTCCTGGCCGTGGCTCTGCCTGGGTGTTGCGGCCTCCCTGGTCTCGTGTGGGCAGCGAGGCCGTGTAGCCGGCCACAGACTCTGCTGCCCGGAGAGCGGTGAGGGCGCTGGGTCGGCGGAGCTCTGAGAGCACCAGGCTCTGCTTCTGGTGAGCCGCAGAGTCTTTAGATTATACCAGCCATCTCTTAAACTATATTTAACTGTTTTGTAGCTACATGAATACACCTGTTTGAAAACTTGCTTTATGTCATGACTCAAAATTGTCATGTTTTAGTCTTTACAACCAATGTTTTTTTATTTTTTTATTTTTTCCTGCTTGCTTGCCAGCAAAGTCTGGCTTTGTGAATCGTAACTTTTAGAACAAAGGCCTATGAGAGAGATTCCCAGTGTGGATTTGGTGAGTTTCACAGTGTGTTTGATCAGCTTTAAATGTAACAGCTTTTTAGAAAGAACTTTAACATTGAGTAATAGGCAGAGTTATGCATTTGCTTTTGGTAACTTTGGTATATATTAGGTTTTCATTCTTTATGATAAATGAAAAGTAAATATCCCTATACAATTAAAACCCCATAACATATGTTCATGTAAGTCTATTAAAAATGGAGTAGAACTAGACTTGAATAGGCGAACACTTTTTTTTACGCTGTCTTCAACCAGGATTTCAGAATTGTTTCTGTAATTTTTCATATTAAAAGCAGAGACTGGAGAAAAACACTTTTTTTAAATGATCTGATACGCTATGTTGATAGTTCTACAATTGTGTTTAATCATCTTTGGTGAAACTAGTATTTTGAAATAATTATTTGTGGAGTTTGGAGCAGTGGTGATACTTGTTTTGTGTTTGATTAATTGTATCCTCTCTGAAAATGTATTGGCAAATGTTTTTCAGTCCTATGCTAAATTTCTGCAGTTTTCGTGCATTGACTTGAGAGTCTCAGTGAAACTTTGTGATACTTCTCTAGCTCTCATTTTGTGATAGAGGAGAACAGCTTTCGAATTTTGAACATGAAAGACTCAATTAAGTTACTCTTTAGAATGTTTTAATAGCATCTTGTATAGTGAGAGAAAGGCCTTATTGTAATTTTCAAGCATTTATGTTGACAATGTCATTTTAAGTGCACAACGAAAATATTGTTGCTCCACTACTAGCTGCTGAGGAATGAATTTCATGTTGGGCTGCTTTTGATTACACTACTCTTGTTATCATGCCAACTTTTGTTTGCATTTGGTATGAATTTATCTGATACGACAACATGATTCTGCACTTTACTATTTCTGTATTTTTTTTCCTAGTCCATTTCAAAATCCATTTCTCCCTTTAAAAATTCCTCTTACTTGTTTTTCTCTGGTCTAAATTATGTTCACTTATACCTGCTTTTATTCTTAATTGCTAGAGGCTGTCCTCCCACTTGTACTGCTCAGCTTCTGGGGAATTACCAATAAATTCGAGTAGTGCCCTGCTGAGAATACAACGGAGCAGGAAGCAATGGGAGAAAGTAGAACAAACTATTGGTATAAATACTATTAGAACTCAAGCTAATACAAAATACACCATATTTATTGCAAAATATATCCATGGTGTATATATTGCCTTTAGAAAATATGTTTTAATGCTTAATGTCTTAGTCCAAGGATTATTCCTCTGATCTGAATGATGCTTGTGTAGTTAAGTTTTCCCAGACTATAGTTATGCCTTAAACTCCAGAAAATAGTTCTCTGAACTAATAAGGGCAGTTTCTTTGCTATTAGCGTTCTAGGCTGATTAAATTTGTGATTAACCAACAAATAGTAACATCAGTGTTGTTGGTCTTGTTTTGGGAGGCTGACTGCTACCATGGCATGAGTGTTATAAATACTTTGGGATATACTGAGGTTCTGCTTTTTTCTTTTCTCCTGCTTTCACTGTGTGTAAGTGAAGGTATTTACTACTGCATGGTGACCAAATGTCTTCCTCTCTGCAGAGCAAGCACAGGGAGCTGAGCAGTGGTAAGAAATTCCTTCTGCTTTCTGTGGGGCTGTGTTTTCTTGGCCTGAAGATAGTGTATTTAGCAGTCAGCAGAAGAGGGTTAATATGTGACCGATCAAAATGCAAACATGGATTTGCAACTCCCTGCAGCTCTTGGAGGGCATCACTGCATCAGGATACAACCTGTGGGTGTGGGAAGCATCTTGGAAACCTTTATATTCTATGACTTTGGACACAGGGATCTATTCTGTATGAGGGTGCTTTTGGGAGGGGAATTTATTTAGGAGAATTATGGATTGTGTTAGCTAATTGAAATGATAAATGTTGACCTCTCTCTTAAATAGCATACTGGCCTAGATGAATGTCTGATCCTTTAGGCCATTTTTATTTAAATCTTCTCTTTGTAAGAAATTCCATGTTACAAAATCATATGGCAAACAAAATACATTTTTTGTTGCAAAAAGAAAGAAAAAAAATCCTAAATGTAAGCAAAGACTTTCTGATACATGGTATTAGACAACAAGACTTCCTCTGTAATAAAGCCCTGTAATTTATACTTTTAGCTCAATATCTACAAATACTTCGTAAATATCATTAAAATAATGCTTTGCTTTGCAGACTTCCCTGAAATGAAATTCTGCTGTATTTGAGGTCTTTATCTAGACATGCTAACAAATAAAGCTGCTCCATCCAGCTGAGTGCTGGCAGTAGCACTGGAAACATTACTTTCAGAGAAGACTTTTCAACCTACAGTGCATAAATAGTGTATATTTCTAATGCTCCTAAAGTAAAATGCTCCTTAGAGAGGAGCATATCTGTGCAAACGTCTTCCTGTAGTCAGGATAACAATATGGCAAATATTTAATTTAAATATTGGGATAAGGGCCGTGAATTGTAGGCTAGAAATAGAAAATAGGATTAGATGTTATGTTTCGGGTTTGGAGCTGTTGTGTCTGGTCTCTGGGATGGGGGGATAAACAAGGTTACTCCAAGGTTTGGAACTTGGCTGGGGGGGGGAAGAAGGGTGCAAGTCCCAAGATGGCTAAACTGAAAAGTGCTGGGGGTCGTAGTAACATGTGTGGTAAGATTTGCAGAGCATCGCCCCAGTGCTTGCAGTCCTCCTGCATCCTGTTTTTTGCTGGCATCGGATTAGTGGTATAAGCAGCCATGGACAGAGGGGTTGCCCCAATGTGAGCAATAATCCTTGTGGTGAAAAGGTCGCTTTTCCTAAATCCAGTACTTGGGAAATATGTTTGAAAGGCCTTTGGCCAAATCTGTAGCAGACACATCAGGTGGTAATGAAACGCTGCTTTGATGCGGTTGGCGTCTTCGCAGTGTCCCATGGCTGAAAGAGCTTCGCTGTGTCGCAGTTTCAGCAACTGAGAGCCCTTTGCCAACACAAGCTACTGGGGAGGAGCATCAGTGTAGCTACATCACCCAAACGTTTTCCAATATAAACATCATCCTTCACATTGACAGAACTACTATTATTCTTAAATAGTGTTGACATCAGTAGTTGCAAGCTAAAATTTTTAGTATTTCTTTCCAGTCTGTATTTGTGGAGAGGAAAAACAAAATCAGCTCTATCAGTGAATGCTACAGTATGCCGATGGGTATACTTAGGAAATCTGGCATGCAGAAAGGATCTTCCACTGGCCATGTGCGTGGTCTCTTGCACCTCTGGTACCAGGTGCTTCAAGGGGAAGATGCATGAGTTTTTCACAAGGATCTGACATTGTAGAATTTTAGGCCTAGATTCAGGTTCACTTGTGTGTATATCTGCAGTTTCTACTCTACAGATTTCATTGTGTTTGTTTTTATGAGTTAGAACGTTGCATCTATTTCTTTTTTGTATGGAAGCATAAATATCCTTTTGTGTCCTCTGCTGGGAGGAAAATTTCTTGCACAACTCACTGCAAGAATTTTGACACACAGTAACCCGGTGACAAATCATACATGTGACTTAGGCCTTAGCTGTAAGCTGTCAGTATTTCTACTTTTAGGACATGGTAAGGTGCTTTCACTGTGCACTGTAAGCTGTAAACTAGGATTGAGAATTCTTTAATCATCTGTTTAAAAATATTATCATATTTAGCTTTTTTAATGTAGAGAAATTTTATTGAGGCTAGTCTGTTTAGGAGGAACATATAAAATGCAAAACCAAGAATCTTAAGTGCCTTCAAAACCAGAGATATGTCAAAGCTATGTCAGTGTAAGGAGAGGATGGGAGGAAGTCTATGATGTTCCATCATTCCTAAACTCAGCTTCTCTAATTTTTGATTGAGTTGATCGGTAGCCACTTTTGCCATTTATGTTGTGCAGATAAAAGACAGCAAAAAATTCTGTGGACTAAAATAGAAAGCAGGATTACTGAAGCAATTAATAGAAAGCACTAGATATTGAAGTCTCAAAGATTTAAGCTCTTGCATTTGGGATAAGTGTGATACTTGTTAGAACAGACAGACCTGTTGAGGAAGGATAAGAGAAGAATCCTTTTGTCTCCAGTGTCTAACTTTTGTATGTAACTATTATTAACAGCATTTGCAGAAGATTGAACACTTTAGGGAAGCGTATTAGTTATCTGCTGTAGAGCAGGCAGAACAGCTAGATAAGCTCTAAGCTTTGGGTGCTTTTTGAGGAGAAAGGTCATAGTTTGCAAGATCTGGCTGTATTTTCCCATTTTGATTTGTAATAGAGATTTATAATTTAGTGCTACATTTGATGTTAAAACAAACCATGTTTTGACTCCCACTATGCGTGTTGAGTTAGTACTGTTTTTAAAAAAAAATTTTACACTGTTTTTATCTCATCTATATTAAGGCTTATAAATTCTGGTCTTAATGAAGAGGGGAATGCTATGCTGAAGAAATATAAGCAGCTTTTGAATTAAAAATGAGGAAATGTTCTGAAGTGTACATATTACTCTATTTTTTAATCTCTGCTCTTGAATTGCTTGTCACCACTGATCCTTCGTCAGCTACAGAAATTAAGGTAGTAAAAATGTAAATTTGTCAGAAATAAAGCACTTGGACAGTTTTAAAAAGTCTATTAAAAGAGCTAGTGCAAGAATGATTTTAGAATTTTTCTTAAAATTACTTAACTGCTACTATTATGACATTGCTATTTAGGGTAGTATTATATGATGCTTTTGGAGTATTAGACATATAGTAATGTTTGGTTTTGTTTTAGGAGAGACACTGTTATTCACCCTGGATTGCTCTGGTTTATTCATATCCTGTGACAGTGAATCAGATATTGCTGTCTATATTCAGACTGAATTGCCAGCCGACTTCAGGCCCAAATATGGTAAACATAATTATGTTCATTTGCTGTAAAAATACATTCTCCTTAGTTTAAAATTTTCATGATTACAGTTTTCTGATAATTCTGTAATTTCAAGATGAGAGGGATTTGAAAGGCCTAATCATCATGTCCCTCTCTCTACTGTATAGAATATAGCTTGTTTTCCTGGGCAAAACTCCAGCTGTTCACTGATGAATCCACTGCTACTCAAATTAAGCCTAAAAACAGTTTAGAAAGTCTGCCCTCAGAACGCAGGAGTTCTGGTATGGGGACATGAATCCTTCTCTGCATTTGCCAGATGAGCAAAAGCTCCTCTTTGCAACTACTATGAGACAGTAAATGTATGCGCTGAGGTCAGGTTTGCTGATACGATGTACTCCAGTTTTCTATTTTTAGAAATCCAATTTGTGTATTATAAGAATATTTAATCATGGGAAAAACTTTTCAAGTAGGAGACTTCTAGTGAATGATTTGAAAAGGAGTAAAAGAAACAAACATTAAAACAGAGTAAGACTTCTAACCTGTACTGAGAGGAATAAATATTAGTAGATGCTGGTTTAGTCTTAAATATCAGTCATAAGCAAATAGTAATTTGTTAAATATGAAAAAAGTGATTAATCTGCACATTGTAGTACTTGCTAATAATAATCCTTTCATTTGTATTAATGTATTGAATATATTAATATTCAAGTAAGAAAATAGATTTGTAGGTTTTTTTTTTTTAATCCAGTCTAGTATAAATCTGTGGCTGTGTTTTATAGCAAGTACTGAGAACATGAAAGAAGCGTAGTAATTTGGGAGAGGAAAAGTTGTTGGTGGTGAATTACTGTAAACATTTTGAGAGGTCTTGTCATGCTTGTTGTTGCAAACAGGAAAAAAAAGAAAAATCTTACAAAGGCTTTACGATACAGATTTTTTTGTACATAATTATCTCATGTTTTTAGTACTCAAATCTGTTATTCATAGAAGTCGTTTAAATGTATAGTTCTGTAATTTTCACTGCATTGAAATAATACTTTTGTCTAACTCTACTAAAAACAGAAATTAAAATATGTAATGAAAAAATTCTAGAGTTGGATTTTCTTTTTAAAGCTGCCTAGCATCACAGCTCAACTATATAGAAGTTTGATTTAGGCATATATATTTTAGTAGAAAAGAAGTCTAATGTGCATATGCCAATAAGCATGGATCCTGTGAAATTCTACTTGTGGTATTTATGAAATGTATTATCTTTACTTGCAAGATCAGAAAAATTATATGAAATCTTGTCTAAGGGTTGATCAGCTGACTTATCGGTGAGATAATGCTTTTCTCTCAGGGCAGTTGTGTGCAGAATGTTACTGTGATATACTGCTTTTGCTAATCATTTGGTTGTAATAAATAAAAGGATAAGAAATGCTATGCCGATTCACAGCGAAAATCAACCTAGCTCAGCCTTCTGTATCCCATGGTGGCCATTAAGGAATATGGAGGGAAAGGCAAGAACAGAGTAATTTGTGGGCTGCAGCCATTTAGACTGTCTTGAACTATTTACCGTGCACAGGATTCTGTGAGCAGGTGGTTTGTCAAACAGCTTGGTGGAGGGGAAGGAGAGCTGATCCTTACCCACGAGGTCCATGCCACATGAGCTCTGTGGGCCCTTCCACCTCCTGTGCCTTCTTGTGTCCCTTGCCTCCATCTCACAGCCATTGGTCTTCTCCACGATGAAGTATCTATCTTGCTTATTTGTTCCTCATACATTTGATTATGTGTTCAGGTAGCAGCATAATTTTGTTTTCTGAATTCCCAACATCTCTTCTAAATAAGTGGTAACATAAGGTGTCCTTTTCTGACTACCATTATCAAGCTAACATTTTACCAAAAACAATCTCTTTTAACTCTGTTATTTTATATGTGAAGCTAGGAGCTGAGCAGCACCTTGAATGTGAATTTTGCTGCTGTGCTAGACTATCCCATGAGAAGAATGGACATTACCCCCTTTTCCTTCTCTTCTGTGCCCATCGTTGACTTTTGAAAGAGAACTGGTCCTGTTGTCAAAGTAAATAATGCAAACACGTATCACCAAAGGAGGACTGAGACAGTGATCCAGATCTGACAGGGCCATCTATTTTTGGCATTCAGATGCAAGTCTGCAAGAAGATTTTGTTTAATGTGTTCTTTTTTCTGGCTTTTCCTTTTGCTGTCCTATCTAAGGTTTGCACTGGGTCTGCTTTGTATGTTACACCTTTACTTCAAAAGGGAAGAAGCAACCTAGTATAGTATAGGCTCTGTGCTGAAAGATCTAGCTCAGTGTACTTGTTATTTCTGTTAAAGATATCTGCCTTCTGCGTGTATTTTATTTATAGGGAGTGTAGTTACCTAAGTCAGGCCTACAGATCCCTTTTTTGGAGGGTTGAACAAGTGAAAGCGAGGTGTACTGAGCAGCCAAGTTCCTAGGTCCTTTTGTAGATTTCTAGCTCCCAAAGCTTTAGTCTTTTCCATTTGTCACATTTATGATGAGTTTTCATGATGGGTTGCTTAGTGATTTGTTTTTTGGGGAGTGGTTATTTTCTGTCTTTGCGTGTATTGTAGGGCATCTAGCATAGTTTTGCAGCTAGGGATTTTTTGGTATAAATGCAAAAGACATTGAGCAAAAGAAGTTAATAGCCTTGTTTTAAGGAGGGTAATTTTGAAAGGCAACAACTTCAGACAAATACATATTAGAATTTACTCAGAGCCTCTCTATAAATATTGTGTAAATATTTCATCAGTAAAATTTATCTCTGTAGAGCTAATAAAGTCAGCTTGCTGGAGCTTCCTGCTTATATTTTCTTAGTGACACTTCCAGGCCTGGGAGAGTCAAGGAGAATGGGCCTGAGGGTCTGCGGAGCTGGCACTGCTTCTGGAAGGAAGGTGTTTCCATTACAATCCTTATGGGATCACTGGGGACTGGCCTGCTACTTCTTTCTTTATTTTTCTTTTCCAAATGTTCTAGGCAAGCAGCCAGAAAGGAATTCCAATAAGCAATTCATGAGCTAGTGAGAGCTAAAATGGTATTGATATAATAGACTATTTCTGTGTCTCCTCTCCTTCCTCCTCTCCCTACCCTCCTCAACGAGGAAGCTTTTGAACCTCAATGATGGGAGAAGATGCAGTAGGTGCCTGGATCTTGCAGTGGTGGTAGCCAGCCCTGTTGGGAAGGGTGTGAGTCTTAGCCTGGGAGTCATTTCCCTTTCCTGCTTTGTAGCCCATATGGGCTCTGGGAGGTGCTACCTACTGCTCCTGCCCGGCCGCTGGGAAGCGCTTCCTCTCGCCGCTGCCGCCAGCGGCTTGTTTGGTGGGTCCGTGCGTGCCGGCTCCTGTGCGACTTTGCTCGTGAATGCTGGACCTTGCTGTTACGTGTGTGCTGACACGTGGTGATAAAGTTCACATCTTAGCAGAAATGTAGAAGTCATACCAGGAAGGCAAGATTAAAATAGGCATGTAATATGGAACACATTTTATATCAGATTATGCAAATAACTGGTATGTAAGAAATACCCTTTTGCTATATTGGTTTTTTATGGCTATTGGGTTCGACTGGCAAACAGCACATTTTTTACACTGTGGATTGGTTGTGACTCTTCTTATGAAATCCTTTTTTCCAAAACCAATAATTTAGAAGTTGTTTCAGCAATATATATACAACTTTTCCTTTATCTCTTATTTTTTAAATTACGTGACTATCCCTGTTCTGTAGTTTAATTCTGTGCTATTTCTTTTTACAGATGGATTGAAGATACTGCAGTTACAGAGAAATTAGAAATTCTTTATACTATCAAATTTTCATTCTTATAGCAATTTTAATATTAATAAATGTGACTGTTGTGCAGTTGGTAGTAGTTGTACGTAGTTGGTACTACTTAAGCTATTTTTCTTCATCTCTCAAACTTTTCTGAGTCATAGATATTAATTCAGAATAAATCATTTTCACCATCTGTCACAGTTCACTTGTATTCCTGCATACAGTTAGTAGCCTATGTAGAAGGAAAAGCAAGAAGTCGCCTCCTAGCCTGTGCACAGCCTCTGGCATTCAGATCTGGTAAAGATGTGTTAGGGCTCATCAAGGTGCTGAACGTGCTAGAGCCACCCCGCTTGCAAGGAGCCTGGCTGTGACTTTCTGCTTCTCGTGTTAGTTACTGTATCTGCTTCAGCAGTGGCTGCAAGCTTGGAACTTCTTATGGGAGAGACTTTCTACACTTGATTTCTTTGAAATCTCTATTGTCTACAAAATGAAAAAACTTGACATTTGTGTTTTGGACTGATAACATGCTGTTCTTTTACCACCATAATGAAATCCTTTGAATTGCATTGTAACGTGGCAAGAGCTGTCTTGGCATTAAGTTCCACTTGTTAAAATACGGAGCTTACACGTTTAGTCCCTTCATCAAGGGCAGCTGTGGGAGTGAGAAGAGTATTCTCAGCACTTTTTCAGAAAAACATACAGGAGGAAGAATGTTTACCTTGTACATAGCATATTGCCAGTTTCATTATAGAATGTATAATACATGTAGTATTACATGTCTAATCTTGAGAAATAACAAGGTTTATGGCTTTCCTCATGCTGAATGCTTCTGTCTAACTTTTTTCTATTCAATGCATTTATGTCTTTTAGGCTTTAGCAGTTTTGAGTATTGCCTAAATATCAACCTCTCGGAAATGGCCAATTAGTGTCTCTTAATTTGATACCAAGAGAGTCGCCATTTAATGGGAAGATTATGGGAAGATTCAAATTGTAGCACCTCTCTTGTTCATTCTATTATGTGCTTGACTATCCTGGCTACTAATTAACATTTGGCTGTTTTGTGATCATTTCTTAAGTTCCTCTGCAATGTGAAATTCATACCTGTCTAGGCAAAAGTCACTGGCTTACTTATACAATGCATATAAATTAAACAAGTCTATTGCTTCATCTGCGTTTATGTGCAATCAAGAAAACCAGTTGATTCGTGCTTTACATTGTAAATCACTGTAGCTTGTAATGCAAGGAGGAAAATATTTTTAACTATGCATATGATATAAAGATGTGCTATAATATTTCCTTCTTAAGGAGTTTACTGCATTTTGACACATTGAACGTAGATATTAAGAGAAGTATAAGGCTAGCTTTTAGGAAAGAAAATAATCAGGTTAAAGTGCTTTATGTGTTTTATCTGCCTATCATCTTTCTAAAGGGAGGGAATATAAAAGAATATTTGCTTTAGATCTTGGAAGCAAAACCGTCTGCATCAGTGACTTCCTGAAAATCTTGTATGTCTCTTGTCTTAGTGAGTGTGAGACTATCTGGCTCTCTATGTGGTGTTTTGTCCTGCTATGTTTTGCCTGCTGTACATTTTTTGTGTGTTTTTATTCTTGGATCTTTATATCAGACATGTCAGAACACATTATGTGAATAATATTTTATTTCTTCAGACAGATGGAAAACAAATTCCGACTAAGTATAAAATCCTAATTCTTCAACCTTTTTGATGTTACTGATAAAGTTTTCATATATTTAGGGGAATAGTTTTTTTCTGAGTTCAAGTGCTCCTCCTTTAATCCAGTGTATCTGGATTGTTCCTTCTACTTTTAAGTGCTCAGGAGAAAAAAATCTATTACGAGTTACTTTTTGTTAGTAGCCTTCACTATTGTTGTGCTAGGGAAAAGAATGTCCTTATTTGATCAAATCAATGTATTAGGAGAGAGTAGCCTAAGGTGTGAGTAATAACTAAGACTGTATAAACTAACAGAACAAATTACATTACATTTCTGTACATTATATTTTCCCTCTAAAAACATCCAGGTATTAGAAATCACGGTATTCTTTTCTTGTTGATTCTCCTCTCTCCAAAAAGTAGAAACTTTCTCCCTTGAAGCAGGGAAGAAAGTAGAAATTTAACTCTTTAGGAAACTGGAAGTGAGTTTCCCAGTCACACCTAACTGGCAAAATAAGGAGTAATTAGGTCAATGCAGTTTTGACCCTGGCATAGAGAAAAGGAAGACATTGCAGTGAGATTAAGTAACAGGCTATAAATTCTCTCATCTATTTCTGTGCACATGCATATATATTTATAAACATATATATTTGTATATACACACATATATATATATAAATATAAATGTGCTTCTAGTGTAACACTTGCCAGTTCATGGATATGCACCCAGCTGTGTTCATGATGATCACTTGGTGCCCGACTGCATCATATTCTTCAGCGAATCTCAGTTAGGATTTAACAGAATACTTTGTATGCTGTTGCTTTGGAGAAAGGAGGAAAAAAAGAAAAGAGCTGTTCGTCCAGTAAATTATTAAAAGAAACACTGGGAGTCTCAAATTTCTGCAATAAATTATGGTATGTGGGGAGGAAAAAAGTTGTCATTTACTTGATTATTAAGAAAAGGGTAAGATTAGAAAGTATGATTAACTCTCCCTGAATTGTCCATTAATAGCCTTCCACTGTTGTTAATGCTAGAAGTGTTGCACTGGGAATTAACTGCTAGTCTCAAATTTGATAGTCTGGTTGGGGGAGAACTAATAAGAAAATATTCACCACTCAAGTAATGTGATGATACCAGCTTGTAACTGCCTTTTAAATTAGCAGTACAACTTTCCCTTCTTTGATCATGTACATTGATCACAACGTATACCTAGAGAAATATGCAGGACGCTGCAGGAGTTAAAATCTTAAAACTTCTCATTGTTCTGTAGCCTTTTAACATTTTTTTTTTTTTTTTCCTTTTCCTTCACAGGAAATGACCTAGAGGCCTTACAAATACATTTGTGCATTTTTGTTCTGAGTCTACAATTGAGGGCAAATGCAGTCTGGAAGTACCACTTTTTAATGTTACAACGGAAACAACTACCTCAACAAACAAGGAAAGGAGAAGAAGGCTTGCAATAACAAACACTCTAATTTTTAATAGCTTATATTTGCAAAGTCTTCTGTAAACAGAGTCCAGATTTTTTTTCCTTCAATATTAAGAAGAGTCACTACAAGTAAACTAATTTGACAGACTGGATCTGTCAAGACATTTAAAGATACTTGATCTGCTGACGTAAGGGTTTGCTTTTTCAAGGAAGGAGCCTCTGCACTGCTTTTATAATCGCTGTTGATCAGTGGTTTGCTCCACTTTTCCTGATGTTACTAATTGGAAAATTGTATTAAGATATTGCTTCTAAAAATATTATATGCATTGAGAAAAATAACTTTTGTAGACCTAATGGGAAGTGTCAATATGCTCATGAAGAAATTATAGGCGATAACATCTCTGCTCCAGTGTCGTTTTTCTGCGTGCAGAGTGGAATACCAAACGAGACAGAGCATTATTAAGATACTTCAGCATGCTTTTTGAGTACAGTTTGTAACTGCAGCAGGGCTGCACTGAACACTGAAAATACTAAGTCAGCAAAGCTGCTGCCTCTCTCACTGCTGATACAGATTATACAGATGCTTGCTTTTTGAAATGCCTTTTGTGAAACCTATGTACACAGTCCTCCACTGTTACTGTACATAACTGTATATCTGCAGAAGGAATTTGACAAGTGATTGTTAATTCAAGGAATCTTTGGACAAGCACTCACTTATGTATTGCTGTAGCGCACAGGAAAGCAAAATGGACTACAAGCGGCGCTTCTTGCTTGGCGGGTCCAAGCAAAAAGTGCAGCAACACCAGCAGTATCAAATGCCTGAGCTAGGCAGGACCCTGAGCGCACCGCTGGCATCCAGCACCCCAGCATCCCCTTTGGTCCCCTCAGCTGCTGCGGGCAGCTGCAGCCACCCTGGATCCCATACTACTCCGATTGCAGACATCCAGCAGGGAATCTCCAAATATCTGGATGCACTCAATGTCTTCTGCCGTACAAGCACTTTCCTCACAGACCTTTTCAGCAGTGTATTTAGGAACTCGCACTATTCTAAGGCAGCTATGCAACTGAAAGACGTGCAGGAACATGTCATGGAAGCAGCAAGTCGACTCACAGCAGCAATAAAACCAGAAATAGCAAAAATGCTAATGGAACTAAGTGCGGGAGCTGCAAACTTTAAAGATCAAAAAGAATTCAGCCTGCAAGATATTGAGGTAAGTTACCTTGGGATACTGATTTGCGTGTGAATTTGTCTCCTTCCTTTGCAATTGAACTTCTCCTTAAAATCACTCCTTCTCCAAAAGTTTTTACTGCCTTTTTGTGAGCAATGCTTTCTGTGATAAAAGAAGAAAAAACTTGTTTATTTTTCTATGTTGTCTTCTTGAAAATATTAAGTTATCTGCAGTGAGCAGCTTCTATGTTGGTACACATTTCTTCCAGCATTTTTTGTGGTCATTAAAACCATCTTGCAATATCTTGGTGACTATCTGTGCTGCTTTTATAATTGAGTCGATGATTCCAGGTGTGAATTCATGCACTGCTTGCACCCAGATGGGGATCTCCTGGAGGGGGAGCCTCAGTAGCCCTGTATGAAGCTAGAGCCTATGAGCAGAAGCGAAGCCAAACACAGGTAGAACGGATGGATTTCTTGGTTTTCTTCTTAAGCATATCTAGAAGAAAGAAATTGCTCCTCACTGCAGTGCACTTAATCTTTTCTTAATTAAAGCTGTATCTTATACGTAACTTAAAGTCAACATGCAAAAGCTAAAAGGATTTTTGCTTAATGGGGCAATATTACAGGGACAAATTTTACATTCTACTTTTGCCTAAGAGTGAGTAAAGTTCTAGGATTTGACAGTGACTCACTCGATAGTTTTATAAGTCAGCCGGGGAGCATGGTTTAGATGACACCAGTATGTGTCACACTAATTGGATAATTATGCCCAGGAAGCAGTTATTGGTGGCTCACTGTCAAAATGGAAATATATATTTAATAAGGCTTGGCAGCAGTCTGCGTAGAGAATGCACCTTTTAAATTTATAGATGATGTGAAACTATATGGTATGAGGATGCAGGAAGACCTGCTGAATTAAAAAGTAATTTTCAATTGCACAAATGAGTTTTCCAGTTGGGATGGAGTTCAGAGGGGAAAACTGCAAAGTGCTCTACTTAAGCAGCCTCCCGTTCTCATTGATGGAGCATGGTGAATGTGCAGTTGGGCAGCACTTCTGCAGAGAGGTGTCTAGGGCTGATGATCATCATCCGTTGAGTAGAAATTGGTGTTGTGCTGTAGCAAATCATAAATCAGTATTGGTGTGTTAGCAGGGAATAACCTGCTAACACATGAAAGGTAAGAACTGTGGTGTGAGAAATCAGCTCTCTTTTGTCGAGTTAGTCCAATATTAAATATAATACTGCACCGAAACTGTTACTACTCTTGCATTTAGAGAAATGGTGAGCAACTGGAGAGAGACGGGGAAGAGCAGCAAGAGAAATCGGACATCCAGAAAATAGAGGACAGATTCACGGGTTGGAGGGAGGGGGGACATTTCTGGCTTAACAAAAAAGGAGAATAAGGAGGAAAGTCAGAATTCTTCATATATGCGAGGAGTGGCCAGAAGAGGTGGCGATGTTCTGTCCTTCATGTTCATGTAAGATGGAGCAAGAAGTAATGAACTTTAATTGCATACTGGACATTGTGGAAGTCTTTGTAATGTCAGTGGAGTACTGAAGTGCATGATCACTACGCAGGCAGCTGAGCTCCCATCATAAAGAACTTAAAGAAGGGGCTAAATATATATATCTGTCAGTTAAATATATTCCGTGCTTGGGACAGCAGGATGACCTTTGAGAATCTCTCCTACTCTATTTGGTGATTTGGACACTGCTATTTTTGCTAAACATTAATTAAAGATTTAGTTTGATTATTTTTTTTCTCCTGATCTGTGGAAAAGTTAACATTTCTTAAAACAGGAATAAAAAAATTCACTTCTGTAACTACCTAATGAAAGCAAAAGTAAAAGAATAAAGGAGTTGCTTGGTTTTTATCAGGATTCATTGCCTTGGAAAACCAGGGGGAAAGTGTGTCACAAGCAGCATAATTTTTCCCTTGATGGAGAGGAAATACAGTAATATCTGAGGTTGCTTTTCCAGTTTCCGTAGTAGATGACTGAAAGAACTGAGCTGATTATCTGTCTGAAAAGAGAATTAAGAGATGATTGAATGTCTGAATGGCAGCTCAGAAATGCCCTTTCAGGAGAAGCTCAAGAGCCCCTTGTTTGGGGGATGGGGTCTGGCAGCCCAGAGCAATGGGAGACGAGTCGTAATTCCTTGTGGGTGGAAGGATAGAATTCCACGTTCAATGGACGTCGGAACCAGGTTTTTCCTATGCATAGTCTCCCCTAAGGAAAGTGTTCCTTTCATAAGCCTTCCTCAAGGTGGAACAAGATGTGTGGAAGAGATTTAACTTAAAGTTAGGAGACAGCTATGGCTTTCCTGAGGTGCTTCACGCTTTTAACCAATTCAGTGGCCTTTAGTTGTCGGGGAAGGCAGTATTAAGAAAACTTCCAAATTGTGATGAACATGGACTGATTTGGTTACACCTAAAAAAAGGTTGTGCAACCTGGACTTGTACCAGTGGTGGTAACTTTTTTATTTATTATCAGAACAGAGATTACTTGTTCTGAGCTGTCTACCAGGATATATAATATGCTCCCTTCACTTGATCAAAGTATTGGTGATGGAGTTTGCCAAGGGTTCTTAATTAAGAAATATGTATGTTGATTTAGAACTGCAGGGCGCAAAGAGCGAGTCACGTTTTAGCTGTAGATGGAGCCTGTCAGTGCTCATGACCGACTCACTTGTGTTGCCTTCATAAGCAAAAGGGTGGGCCACAAAGTGCCTGCTTGGGAGCTCTATTTCATATTAAATGGTGATTATGTTTGGCTTTTCTTTGGAGAATCTAGGAAGTTTATGGAACAAAACTGTCTTAGTAACTACAAAAGGTATGCTTTCCTTTGCAAATATTGTAAAGGCCAGATTGCATCTTTTGAATCATCTTTTCTGTGGTTTGCAGGGATTGGCTGCAGACTTTGGGGGATGGGGAATTGTTCCTAGCAAAAAGCTGCTTCAGATCAGTAGAAAAGTACTGTGCCTAGAACAATATTATATGCTGTTCTGTTGCTTCGATCTATAATCTCATAGTCTGCTCTCTGACCTACTAGTAGCATCTTTAGAAGTAGTTTGTATTAGTCAGATTTATTTATTTTTAAGATAACCTTAACACTAATTTAGTCAAAAAATGTCTAAGAATAGTTAGTACTTTAATAGCTCTCAATATCAGGTTACTGCTGCAGGGTTTTCATGTTGGCTGCTAGCATAAAGGAGTCTCCTGGATTGTCCCTGTCTCGTGGTAGTGTCAAGGTAAAAATACAGTTTGTGCTGGAATCCAGTCCACCCAGATCCGGTGTGTGTCCTGGGGCTGGCGTGGGTCACGCGCGCCGGCTGCGTCCCGCGGGACGGGCTCAGCGCGGCTCTCCCGCGAGCGGGACCACGCACGGCTCGTCTCCGCGACAGTCACAAACACCATTAGGGGCTGTGCTTGGAAACTAGGGAGCGGGAGTGCGGTGGTGCTTTGGGTTGGCTGATTTTCAAGAAAAGCTGCCCTTCCTCTTTCTTCTCGCTCCGATACCATTGTATAAAATGCTGCTGGGGACAGGAGGTACTTGCTGCAAGACTGATGTATTGATGATTTGAAGACTTTATCAACAGCAGTGAGTGTTTTAAAGAATCTCTGTTTAAAATTTCTTGGGTGGGAGTTTGCATATTCAGCAAAGAAATCTGTGCAGTTTCTGTGTATAAATGCTCCAAACTTAATCTCCTGCCCCCATCAAGATGATGATAAGGGAGGGAGTGCTGCCTCCTTGTGTGAGATTTCCATTTGTACATAACCAGTTTCATTATATTAGCCAGCTCAGTTACTAGCTGTCACTTCTCGTGTAGTGATTGTCTCTTAATTTCACCTAAATATTTGGGTGAATCCTTGAGGGATGAGCTGTTGTTCTCTCCTTGTTGCTGAGGTTGCACAGTTTGAGAGGCGTGCTTCCAAAACCAAAAATTGCTGAAAAGGAAAATGGATTTTCCTTTTCCTCAAGATGCATGGAAAAGGAAAACTAATTCACTGAGCAAACACAAGTGGAAGCAAGTTACACTAAATAAACACAACACACTATCACCCGTTTTAAGGACGAGAGTCTGGTACAAGAACTCTCTGAAAACTACATTGCACCTACGGGCCTGAACCTGCTGATGCATTCGTCTAGGTGAGATGATTTGGCTGCCGAAGTAGCTGCCCTTCCTGCTAGAGGGCTCAGGAAGCCAAAGGTGCTAGTGGTGCTTCCTGGGATAACAGGTTTGCAGACTGGAGGAGCTTGTCATATGTGCAGTGTAAATAGTCCAAAGAAGGGATGTAAAGGCAACAGCAAAAAAGAACCGAGCTCTGCTCTTGTAAGCACAAAGCCCAAGAACTTCCCAGCTGACACCTCTGATGGTTCTGGCTCATCTTTGGTTATTACGTAGTCTCTAGGGTTTAGTTTGTCCTTTCTGTGGTCTCAAGAAGTATGGGAAAATAGAGGGGGAAAAAAAAGAAAAACTCAAATAGGTGGTAGTATTATGAGAACCCTGCCCTGTGCTGCTGTTCTGCAGGTTTTGCAGCAGGTACCACTGTGTTGCTTTACACGCTTCACATGGTAAATGCTGGCTGCCTTTACTGTACTGGTGCTGGTTGCACTTCTCTCCCACAGCAGATTAAGAGCTAAAATAAGTTTGGCATTTGGAGCAAGTGTGCAATCTACAGAGCAAAAATCCCCCACCAATTGGATTATATTTAAGCAGTTAAAACCATCCTTCTCCATTTCTAAGGAGACTGAAATCTGTTATTTGTCATACAAAATAAAAGTTCAAGTAATGCAGATGTTAGTATTTATCTTTACTACTTAACATTGTGAATTATACTAGGAATGTTGTGTGCTGCCACTTAAGCTAAGTCATTTGTTTATTTTGAGTGTTATTCCCAGGCAGGGGAAACTTCAACCTCTGTACCTTAAATATTCTTTGAAACTTAATTGGTTTGAAATTCCAAATGAGTCCTAATTTCTTCGTCCCCTGGGTACCGCATGCTCCATGCACAGAAATATTCAGATTAACAGTCTTCTCTTTCTGCAGTTTTCTTTAAAATCTTTTTAATTTTGTGGCCAGGAAAGTTAGAGTTTTAATTCCTTTTATCAGTTGCTGATACTTCTTTTAAGATGGCAAACTACACTTTCAGAGGTCAGTGAAAATACCAAAAATGTTTAATTTTAATCTTTGTACAAAGAAAGGAAGTGATTGAACCAGAATGGAATGTCAAAAGGAGACCGGATGCAATGGAAAAAAGAATTGCCACCACTGATTCTTTTCAGAAGAGATAGTTAATGCATATAACTGTTAGTCTTAGTGCAGGATCTTGCCAGTAAGATCTTTGTGTCTGAATATTTTGGTTCCAAAAGAATGTAGCTGATAACAAGCCAGATGATTTATTTGCTCCAAGGCATGATGGCTTTGTGCATTATCTGTATATTTTATGAATTATTCCTAAAAATGGAATTTAAGTCTAGCCTTTTTGAATAAATCAAAGTCAAATATACACTTTTAAACTACTTTGTGTAACAAACTGCATAGCAGCAAGGAAACATTTTGAATAGCTTCCTGGATAGCTTCTGCAGTAATCTGGAAAAAAACCTGCCCTGCTGCTGTGCTCTGGTTCCGCTTTGCCGCTCGCTCCTGTGCGCCCGGAGGAGTGCGGCCCGGCTGCCTCTGTTCTCGGGGCGGCCCCTTGGGCAAGTCGTGTTCTTGCCCTAGTGGCCTTGTGCCCCTGCTTGCTCCCTGCATTGCACACATGTGGTTGTGGCATGGCCTATGGCAGTGAGGTTTGCCGGAGTGCAGAGTGCTGGAGCTGCAGCTCCGTGTGCTGATTCCGCAGTCACGATCCGAGCCAAAAAATGGCATCGCGTTGTCTTCGGTGGCAGAACATTTTGATGTTTATTACTGATTATTAATTTGATTGGAAGATGAATAAGTGCATTCAGTTTACCTGATTTTGCGATAATGTTTTGAAGTATTTCACAAGTTTTTAGCTTAAAAAAGCCTTAATTCAATTGGTTCTCTTTTTCAATTCCGTAAATTCAATTGGATTGGACTTTTTGATCATAAGAAGTCTGAGTTTAACCTGGTTCTTTATCCCAAATGCTGACCACCCCCATAAAATTCCCTATTTGCTAAATACCTCTCTGTTTTTTCTCCCTTAGGTGCTTGGGCGCTGTTTCCTGACGGTGCTGCAGGTCCACTTTCAGTTCCTGTCGCAAGCTCTGCAGAAGGTGCAGCCAGTGGCTCACTCTTGCTTTGCCGAAGCCGTAGCTCAGGAAAGAAAGAACGTTAGTGGAGCTGGAGCCTCCAATTTAAGCCCCACAAATGAGCTAGATGATGCAATAAGATCATGGAGAGGAGCAGCAGAGGTATGGATGCCTTGTTGTGAAACTGTATTTTAGGTAGTGAAACCTGAATTCAGGACTGGCTGCTGTAATAGGAGAGGTCTCTAATCTCTTATTTTAAAGCCTGCTGTGATGCTTGGGGGAATGGTGCGAGTAGTTTCATATGCTAAAGCTTTTGTTATCCATGTGGTATTTCACACTGCCTTTGCCCTTTATAAAGACGTTTTTCTCTTTGTGATATGATTGTACGTAAGGAGCCCACAAAGAGTAGAAACAGCTGCTTGTTATTACTGATGAATTAACGCTCTGGTTAGGAGGAGACAGAGGAAACTGTTTAAACAAGTCTTTCTGAAAAGTGAGAGCAAAATCTTTATCATATTTTTTCTGAAACTTTTGTCTTCATGCTGAGGGAGAGCTGTTAAGCTTGAGGTTGCTTGATTTATAAGTTGTTGGAATGTTAACCATATTACTTAAATTTACCATTCTCTCAACTTTCATTTTAACAAACGCTTATCATCTGTGGAGTCCTCATTTTTCTTGTGAGGAAAAAGTACTTTAGAAGGAAAAGCAGATTTATGACTGTTTCTCCATTTTCTGTATGCTACTTAAGTCTACAAACTGATGGATCAGGATGGTTACAGATGTTGGTTGCATGGTTTCCTAAAATTCAAGTAATATGGAACACGTGCTTTTAAAATCTTAATTTGGCAACCAGACAGGCACATTAATCATCCTGACTGGAAATACTCTCAGTGTTTCCATTTCCCAGGTATATGAAAGCAAACAAGTTTCCTGTAGAACTATAAATGTAGACAAATCGTATTTCATGACACAACATCAGCTTCTTCCACTGAGAAAAATGGGGATTTGGGAGTGTTTTATTACCGATAATCTTGTTTAAATTGTACCAGGATTAGACCTGTTACTATTTTTAAATTTTTTATTAAAAAAAATCAAAAGTTCATTTCATTTCACATTTAATATACCTTGTTCTTTAAAGCCATGTTATAATTTGTAGAAATGTCCTGTAATTGCTAGTAAGTTTGTTTTAACTGCTTTAATGTTGAACTAATACACTTTACTGTAGATTTTTATTTTGCATTACAGGCCACATCTCGCTTGCGAGAAAGAGGCTGCGATGGATGTTTGGCTGGAATTGAAGTTCAGCAACTTTTCTGCTCACAAAGTGTGGCAATCCCTGAACATCAGCTTAAAGAGTTAAACATGAAAATTGACAGTGCTTTGCAGGTGAGGTTTTAAAATTTGCACTCATACATATTTAGTGCAGTCACTGGATCAAGAAATAAGAGAGGAAGCAGTACATTACTGCAGAAATGTGTACCACAGTAAGCCAAGAAATCTCTGAGAATTGCAAGTACTGGAATCACGTATGAAAAGTGTGTGTACACTGTAGAGCTCAGTAACATAAATCCGTATAATGATTTTTATAAATGTGTCCAGATGCAAGGACTGTGCACTCATGGACTGTTGATGTTGCACCTCAACTTTTTTTTTTTTTTTTGTTTTAATACCAGGCTTACAAAGTGGCTTTGGAGAGTTTAGGGCACTGTGAATATGCAATGAAGGCTGGCTTCCACTTGAACCCAAAGGCTATTGAAGCAAGCCTTCAGGTAAGATCTGCTAGCCCTTATCTATTTTTCCTCCTTATTTGCTTTGAAAATAAATTGGACTCTCTAATATTGGAAAATTTTGAAAACATCATTAATTTCTTTTGTCTGAGTCTGTTCTTTTATATTTCAGGGCTGTTGCAGTGAAGCTGAAGCCCAACAAACAGGAAGGAGACAGACTCCACCTCAGCCAATTCAGTGTGAACTCCCCACTGTTCCTGTTCAGATAGGATCCCATTTTCTGAAAGGAATATCTTTTAATGAGTCTGCAACAGAGAACCTTAAATTGAAAACGGTAATAACCATGAATCTGACCACAGTTGTAAAAAAATCAATACAATTCCTTAAAATGAAGAGAACTGCAGTAAGCATAATGCCAAACTCATATTTAAAAATGAATATTTTTAGCCCAACTTTCTATCAGACAGAATGAGATAGGAATGGACTTACAGCATTATCCTTCCTTTAATAACTTTTTAACCACTTGGGCCAGTTCAGTTCAATCTAACAACAGTAGAGAAGTCTAGAAGATAATTAAGCTCCTGTTCTGGAAGTAGGTGATTAGGTTCAGAAAGTGCAGAGGAAATTAGTGAAGCCTTACCAGATGCCCAAGGTTCAACCCTTCTGGCATTAAGGGGGAAGTATTTGAAAAAATATTTGTAGTAAAGCTGCTTTTAATGTTGTCTTTTAATGTTGCTGTCCTTAGTATTAAGAAGAGATATCCATTCGGAAATAACTTGGTTTTAAAACATTCAGTTTTCTTAGATGAGCCTGGTTCCTTGCTCTTGGAAGAGTTGAAACAACTCACAACTCAAAATGTTGCTTTCCTGTTGTCTTTGTGGTGCTTTTTGTACTTTTGATAAGGCTGTTTTGCTGGAGCATAAGCTGAAGTGTAGGATGTTGGAGGAAAATAATCCATTAGCAGAGACTATTCTCTAGATTTCTGTTCTGTGGTTAACTCTTATAACTATAAAGACTGTTTAGAGGTAAGAGAACGCTATATTTGTTTGAAAACTTGTTAATAATACATAGAAAAATGGCACGCATACATCTTGATGTTAACATTTCTGATTCTCATGTTTGGCATGACAAAAGTTTTTATGACTTTCAGCACACAATGCTGCAGTTAATTAAAGAAGCTGGATGCCATAATGGACTGACACCACGGGATGACTCTCCTGTTACTGAAGTACTAAATCAGGTTTGCCCTTCGACTTGGCGAGGAGCCTGCAAAACTGCTGTACAGTTGTTATTTGGCCAAGCTGGACTGGTAAGTTACTCAGCAAAAAAGGACTCACTTAAAATATATAGTTTCTTTTCAGAAAATGTAAAAAGTTTGGAAATTTGTTTCCAGTGTCTTGCTTCATGTTTATTCATTTTAACCCTACAGGTAACTTGAGTTGAGAACAAGTTGTATCCCTATAGAATGTAAATTCATACATACTGTCTGTCATTGATATGAACTGGAAAATGCAGTGTACTTGATAATCTCCATTGGTTGGAAGTGTCAATTCCAATACATGCCAAATCGGAAATATTTCCAAATCTGCAGGCGACCATATTAAAAAAGAAGAAAAAAGCAATCCTTCAAACCTCCTTCTCTGAGATCAACACTGAAAACTGTCTTTTTTTCCATTTTTTTTCCTTTTTGAATAGAAGCTGTGTTTTCTGCCTAACAGACACCAGGAAGCCTTTCCTACCAAATGGTGCTACCTGACATCTCTAATATAGAACAGAGCAATACTGTAGGTTTATGCTGCCTTCAAAAGTAAAAAGTGTATATTTTACAGTATCAGTTTCAGAAAATATGATTGAAATACCTATTTTGATAAGAAAATGAATTTATGCTGCCATGCCTAATTAACGCAACATTTTTATTTAATGTAGTGTTTGTTCATGACAAAAAAAAGGTGTTTCAGACTACTATAAAGTCTCATTTGACTGGGCAAATAAAATTGGGGCAAATAAAATTGGGGCAAGAGTATTGACTCTTTTCAAGGTGAGTGCAGGCCATCAAGATTTTATAATTTTATATAATAAAATTATAAAAATATAATTTTATAAGTTAAACTTCAGATAAAAAGATCTATGTTGCTCCAAGCCTTGAAAATAGCTTTTTTTTTTCAAGCAAGTTGAGCACCCAATTAAGTGACTTTGCATGACCTCCAGTCTTCGTTCATTATAGCATTTATTCTTGCTTCTGTTAATAGGTTCTGTAATAATGGCATGATAAGTAGTAAATAATAAATTGTCAGATGTTTCTATTTCAGCGTCCCTGGGAATATAAGATATCAGATACCCTTTGGTATAGGACCCTGTGAGTATAGGACATGAAATGGTAGATCATCAAGCGTGTTGCAGGAGAAGCTTGACAGGGAGATATAGGAAGGTAACATTTTTGGAGATAAAGGTGGCAACCGTTGAGGAGTTGGATTGATCAAATTTCTGATGTTTTTTAGCAAATGTGTATTAAATACTAGTAAATGCAAGGGCGGGAAAAGGCCTGTACTTAAGTGGCTTGGCTGTCATGTTCACGTGGGATCTGAGTGCCAGCAGCAAGCTATGGGAAATGACTCCAAGAAAGAAGCTGTTTCTCAGCTGAGAGGCAGGAATGTGGAGTAACCTGTGAGGAGCTCTTGGCTCGGAGCATCCGCATGAGGAAGCTTGGAGGATGCCGCGCCTCCCTGTGTTTCCTCCCTGAGGAAACAAGGGCTTGGCAGCGCTGAGCTCTGTGCGCTCCCATTCCTGCCTGGCAGCGCCTGGCATGGGGCCTGCAGCACCTTGGGGCTCTGGAGCTTGGGAGTCTCCTGGTGCTCCTCAATCTAGACGCAACCCGTCAGACCTGCTAGCAATTGAAGTGCTGAAATTCTTCAGGTTTACCATGACACAGGCAGAACTGTCAGCATAAAACGTGCCTGTGGAGTCTCCCAAATGATGGGAGGAATCTCTTGGAGTAGAAGCATGACCAGCTCTAAGCTGTCACCTGAATCTCTTGTCCTGAAAGTAGCAGGTTTTCATCTTCAGAGGCACACTAATGAGACACACACTTAACAGAAGACTTGCAAACCTTCTGGGTTCTATTCTCACTTTTGATTTGCTACAATTTCTTAGGGTGTGAAGGTTAAGATTTTCTTTGAACTATGCAGCATATATACATATTTCCTTTACAAGATTCAGTTACACTTGTATATAACCTCCTGCAGTTACGATAAATTCTAGTTCTCCTCTTTGAAGCTCTCTGTGGGTGGAGATGAGGGAGGAAACACCTGTAAAACAAGAACAATAGATGCCTGATGCACAGGAAGTGAACCTCCAAACACCCACCAAGTGAGGAATGAGACGTGTTTAATTTATTTTGAGCTCAGCTAAATGAATTATGGGACAGTACTACGCAGCCATTGGTATACTGCATTTAGAAAACAGTGTACCTGCTTTAGTTAAGAAATAAGAGTTAATTTGTCATTTAAATGCCAAAGAGAGCATTGTTAGGCAGTCGGCAGTTTCATCTATATGCTGGGTCCCTTTCAAGAAGAAACTCTCAATAAGAGTGGAAAACACAGTGAGGTGTGAGTTGGTTTCGTTATTCTGGCTTTACTTCTTCATATAAGAAATAATTTTAAAAGTGTACTTATTCAGATTTTTACCTTAGCATATGTATTAAAAATTGCATTTTCAGAACTGGGTCAGTGGAAGAAATTTTTGTGTTTGCATAAAATTAGCATGTATTAAAATACTTGAATTCAGAGGATGGGTGGAAAATAAACTTTAACTTGTCTCACGCAAAGTCCTGATGAGCAGGTTTAACTGAATTTCTAATTAGCCATCCTCTTTTGTTCTATCCTCTTGTAGCTGAAAACAACATACACTACAGAAGTAATGAATATCCTAGTGGATTTTAAATCCCAGGTGTTGTAACTGTGACTAAGTGCTGAGAAATGTAGCACTTTCTTTTTTCCTTTATAAAATAAAAGAGGAGGGGAAGGAAGGAGAACCCAGACCACAAACACCACTGTGCACCACCAGAAGCTTATTTAGTCTGCATAAATCAGGGTTTTGTTCCTGAACTACAGGTCTGAATTGCAGACAGTGTTTACTCCTTGAATATTGAGAAAATCATTCTCAAGTTCGCTTTTACCCTGACTGTAACTTTATTTGGCAATAAAGCCAAATCTCATAATGCTACATTTAAGGAAATTAAAATGCTAAAATGTGAAGAAAAAAAAGGAATTGCACACTTCTTGATGAAATAAGATGTATTCCCATGAATGGGTAATAAAATGGCTTTTTGTAACTGCTTAAACACATTTTACAAGTTAGAACAAAATGAAATGTTACGAGTCTACTGGAGGAAAGCTAAGTCTTTCTAAAATATTTGGAAAGATGGGAAAGAATTGTGCTTGAGCACCCTCGGATGATTTGGTTAATGCAGCTAAGAAAACACAATCTCAGCATCAAGCGAACACTTGACCATTCTTCCTAACTAGTAGAAGACAGCCAGATAGAAGTAGAACCAGGACAGGATGACATCAGGAAAAGTCAGTAGAATCCCTTAAGGCTTATTTCTAAGCCTAAATTTCTAAGATTAAGTGGTACAGCTAATCTGCTAGTCACTGAAGCAAGAAGTGCTGACTGCTGCCAAAAAGCTGCTGGTTCAGCATGACCAAAATAGGAGATTATGGAAAAGATCGAAAAGATACATGCAGACTGGACAACAACAGAAAGCACAACCCAAATATGGACCTTACTAGCACGGGTGTTAAAGTTTAAATGAAGCTGAAGTGAATCCATTCCTCTCGGTTTCCATAGAAAGGCTTATAACAGAATTTTCAAAACTTTCATCTTCCATATATCTGTGTGATGTCTTACAGAAAAGTCAGAATGCAACAAGTCAAACGGATTCCGCCAATTGTATTTCCTATTAGTAATGAATTAAAAATGCTACAATTCCAGGAGGAAGAATACAGAAATTCTGATATTGGAATTTCTAAATGCAAAACAGAGAAGTAAAGAATGGTGGTGGGATGTTTGAAGAATTGCAGCCTATGCTGAGCACTTCCAACTAAACACTAATTGTCAAAATTATATTAGGTACTGTATTTAGATTCTTTAAAATAGTTGGATAAGGAACTATTAGGGTGCTACTAAAGTGAAAACTTGAGTCTTGGATCCAGATCTCTCACATGTATCAGCTGCTTTATGAAGCCACTGGTAACTACCAGCTGCTATGGAAAGCAGGTGGTAACTACATATAGTGAGGCATAACTACCATATGTAAATAGGGAGGGTTAAGTCCTTGTAATACAGGATAATGCCTCAAACTAATAATTTTACATGCTTTCCATCTCTTCAGATATTAAAACAGAAGTCAACTTGAAATGATTTGTGAGTTGGTTTGTTTTTTGTTTGGTTATTTTGAATCTGTAGCATGGCAGAAAGGTTAGAATATCAAATCTTAGCTACAGGGATAAGTAAAATAACTGGAACTAATTCTTAATTGTTTCCTTTTTATTTTCCTCTTATTTGCTAGGTGGTTGTGGACACAGCACAGACTGAGAATAAGGAAGCCTATGCTCCTCAAATAAGTTTAGAAGGATCCAGGATTGTGGTGCAAGTTCCATCAACTTGGTAAAATTTTTAAATGCGGCATAACTTTTTTTGAGTTCTTTTCTCCGGAGCTGGTACAATAGCACCCTTGCTTAAAGACTGATGGTTGCACTTAGATGGCTGTACTAGAGCTTCCTGACGGAGGTGACAGAAGAGAGGCAGTGGTATCTGGGAGATGGTTCTAAAGGAAAGAAAGTAAAAGTTAGATGGTGAAAGACAAGTCCAGAAGCATTGCAGGTTCACTTGGCTCCTATGTCAGGAAGGCCAGCAATTACATGAGATTAAGGCAAGGTTTGGAGGCGCTCTGTTTTCACAGAGCTCTTCAAAGGCTGGTGTGAACTGCAGTACTCTATTCTAGAGACACTATTTCTCCTATTTAGCTGTTTGTCTAAACAGCTAAACTGTTTCTCTCTTAAAGGACTATTTCTCTCTTAAAGAGTAATTGGAATTGTACGTTTTAGCTCGTGCTCCAGAGCGCTCAGTATTATAAACTTCAGTACAAGAGTTCATTTATGTGAATCCTGAGTGCGATAGCCTGCACTAGTGGTACAACGGGATGTCCAGAAGCATGAGTCAACTGATAGTCTGTGTATCAAAATTGGTCCTTACTCCCCGCAGAACACAAACGAACGCTGCTCTCTTCACATAAGTTGCATTGTGGAAGCATTTGGTAACGCAGATTGGTTGGGCCCACGAGTTAAACTCTTAGGGAGAGCTCCCCCTTCTGATACACAAATGTCTATTTAACTGTCTGTGCTTGAGGTGCCTGAAAGTACTTAGCAAAGGAATGTGCTGGGATTTAGGTTTAAATTATTCTGATTCATGTTAAATATTAATTTTGTTCCACTGCTGAAGAAAGCAGTAATTCTGCACCCTTGAGGCTCAGTGAATTTTTGCACAACACTCCTGGATACACTGAATAATTTTGCACACAAGGCCTGTGAGGCTGAGGGTTTCTCGGCACTGGAGTGCCCAGGGTGCCAAGATTTAAATTTCATACGCTAGTGTCTCATGTTAGTGAGTACTCTTGCCATTTCTGAAAAGAAGACTTTGTGTATTACTTATTTCTGTCCTTGTGCCTGAATTATGCTTGTTCCATTAAAGAGATGCTCATTAATCTTAACTGACTAAAAAAAAAAAAGATATATATATATATATAACTCTCACTTATAATTTAGTTTCATGTTCAGCAGAAAAAAAATGGAAAACGGGACTGCAGACTTGGGCTTTCCAGGCTTCCAGGCATCTGCGTATTATGGTGCCTTTACTAATTAGATCTCTGTAGAAACAGATACTGTAAACATTGTTCAAGGTAAAAGCTGGATTTTGATATATATTTAGTTTTAAGGTTACATTTAATGCTTACAGGTGTCTAAAAGAAGATCCGGCAACAATGTCTTTGCTACAGAGGAGTCTGGACCCAGAAAAGACTTTGGGACTAGTGGATGTGCTCTATACCGCTGTGTTTGACCTACACAGGTGGAAGGAGGGAAGGTAAATGTCCTGCTTAGCCTCGTGCTTGACTTCTGTAGTTCTAACAAAGGCTCTGTTATGCAAAGGCCTGTGCTTAAGGACTCAACAGTACCAACTGCTCAGAACAGGAAAGTAGGACTTGGAGTATGAAATTTTGGTCTATATAGGTAACTTGTGGGTATGGAGATGCAGTGGGTGTGTGCTTTTGTTTTGTGTTTATTTAACAAAATGTCAACATTTACATATGTACAAAAGTATTGGTTTGTCCTTTAAAGAAATATTTGATTTATATTAGATTAGTTTAAGTTTAAAATAGCATGAGGAAAGTAGTGTATAAATGTAGGAAAAATTTAATCAGTAAATTAATTGTTAATAAATGCTATTTAGCAAATGTTAGTATTTCACACTTTCATTTCAATATTTCACACTATCATAGGAAGTAATTGAGGAAATAAAACCTCAATAAGATGCGTCAATAAGATGCCTCCCGTGTACACATTTTCCCCCAAAATCCAAATTGAAATTTATTTGGACAGAGGATAGGATGTTAGGATAAATGGAATGTACTAGTTGGTATGATACAGGTGTTTCTGTTCATGCAGGGAGCAGGCTTTACCTTGTATTCAGATCCAGTTGCAGCGTGAAATCTCAGACTATGGGAATCAAGTTGACATGCCATCTGGAAATGGAAGCAAGTCATCAGGTGGTCTACAAAAGACATTTTCAAAACTGACTTCACGGTTTACAAAAAAAACTTCCTGCACCAGTACAAGTAATAGTGGAAGCTACTCAATCCCCAATACACCTTCCAAAAACGTCTTCATAAGTTCCAGCTCAGAGGAGAAAGCTAAGATGCCTGCTAACATAGATGTGCGATTACAGAGCATTTTGAACATTGGTAATTTTCCTAGGACCACAGATCCGATGCAGTCAATTCAGAGCACAAATAATCAGTTAGCGAATGGGTTTCTAGTTGAAAGACGGGATAACTTCAAGACAGATGAAAACAAGGATGATAAAGGTATGAATCTACCAACTGACCAAGAAATGCAGGATGTTATAGATTTCTTGTCTGGCTTTAACATGGGCAAGTCCCAGCAGACTTCTCCAACGGTGAAGAGAAGGAACTCTGTTGCATCCTCTTCAGCGACAGAGCAGAAATCAGGAACAGTGCAACAGCAGCCACCGTCTCTCTCCCACCCACCCCTGCATCCCCCTCAGCAAGGCTTGTCGCAGCAGCAGCAGTCACAAAAGCAGCAGCAGCAGCAAATGCAGTATTATCAGCATTTGCTTCAACCTATTGGACCACAGCAACGTGCACCTGTCAAATGGCTGACTAATTCTTCACAGCAGCCAGCCCAGGCCCTTGGAGCTGGATTGTCTCATATTAACCAGTGGAACAATCCTGGTTTTTCAGATTTAAGCTCCGATTTATACAGCTTGGGTCTTGTGAGCAGCTATATGGACAATATTATGTCAGAGATGTTAGGACAGAAACCACAAGGACCTAGAAACAACACATGGCCAAATCGTGACCAAACTGAAGGAATGTTTGGGATGTTAGGAGAAATTCTGCCTTTTGACCCTGCAGGTATCTGTCTTTTCCTTTACTATGCTACAAAGAAAAGAATACTTAAGTACTGCTAACAATAACCAATATTTTCTAGTGCTATTCACGTAACATTCTTTTTAATACATAAATTGTTTTTTCTGATAGGTCAGAGCAAATCAGGCATTTAAAATATTTTCAAATTAAGGTTTTTGCCTTGTCTACAGAAGATCACACATTTTAAAATAATATTTTGGAAATGTAAAGCTTTAAAACTTTTATGTGTTACTACTTTTTTACAGTATATCAATCTTACTCTGAAATGCTGTGTAGTTTTGTAGTACTTGAAGAAAGTGGGCAATTTTGGGGCTAATGGCAAAAATGAGAACTTGAGATTCTGACTTCTCAGGAAGCAAGCAGAAGCACAGCATAGTGAGCTGCAAGTTACACTTCATTTTGCAGACAGTTATAATGTGTGTGTGTGTGTATATATTTCCGAGCTTGGAGGAATTTACAGGCTTTGATTTTGTCAATTCCTACTGATGAGACCTTTCAGTCCCAGGTTCTATCCCATGTTCTTGCCATGAACACAGTGACAAATAATATCTTCCTGATGGAAGAGGGGAGAGGCAATTCCATTGTGAGAAATATTTGACAAGTAGAGAGAGAGAAAACTATGTGACCAATGTCCATTATATACTGATGATGTGTATTTACTTCTTGTTGCGATTTTTTTTTTTTTTTGTGTCTGTTGTCACTGCATCAGGAGGTATCAACTGTTGACCAACATTTATCCTCTGTGATGAAACTGTTTTTTGGTTGGTTGGGGTACACTCAAGCTTAAAGGATTAAAGGAAAGGGGTGACAGCAGGAGGAAAACCTGCATGCCAGTAGCTGACTTTTTGGTTTCTTTCATTCAGTTGGCTCTGATCCAGAATTTGCCCGCTACGTTGCTGGGGTCAACCAGGCTATGCAACAAAAAAGGCAAGCACAGCATGTACGTCGTCTAAGCAACACACGTAGCAACTGGGCTCTTCCTGATGATCCTCACAAAACGTGGCCCTTTCCTGAGTATTTCACAGAAGGGTAAGAAATTGGATAAACAGTATCTTATCTACAGTATTTGTGTCAAGTTTATGTTCAAACTCTAGCTGAATGTAAAGTAGTAGTTGGTTTGTGATTGCTGCTGCACATATGAGGCTGCATTTCAGTATGTCAGGGGCTAGATATCGGAGCACTTCCTGCTTGGTTGATATGATGCTCTGACTCAATGCATTCTTTAGACTGGGATGCGTCCCAAGTCTTACTCAAGCTGAGGAAATGAAGATTTTATAGTATAAATTCAGGGCTGCTTTATTTTCAGTGTTTTGAAGACCTTTAAGACCTAGTATGTATTTTAGCTTGCTATTTTCTAATGAAATAATCATGACTGTAGTGATTTCAAAAGCAGATTTCATTTGTTTCTCCTTCTAGACCAGGGAGAGGCTGTGGCATGGAACTTTATTTATTTTAGTAGACTCTATAAATTGACTGTAACAGAACTATGACATGTGAGTGATGTGATAAGTAAATAAATGGAAGTTTTTATGTTACTCTGGTGTGTGCCCCGGGGTATTACAAAGACTTTGTGCAGTGAACTAGGGCACACAGTCTTGCAGCATGCACTGCAGAAAAAAGGACTAACGAGCTTCTGTCTTACAGTGATGTGACAAACAGCTGGTCTGGTACTCAAGGAGACTCTGCCAGCTCAAGTGATGAGACTTCCTCAGCTAATGGAGACAGTTTGTTCTCCATGTTCTCAGGGCCAGACCTTGTTGCTGCTGTAAAGCAAAGGAGGTGAGTAAAATTAACAGAAATGTTTACCACTTCAGCATACTTCAGTCTAATTTGATATGAATAATCAAACAAAGCAGATTCCTACCAACTGGAAATATTTGCACAAAACAGTTTGCATATCTTCCTAATGACTGGGATCAGAATATATCTCATCTTCATGCTATGAAGTCTCAAGTTGTGTTATATTAGTAGCTGTCCCTTCACACAAACCAGCCTCTGTACAAATATCTATTGTTAGCAGAAACCCAGTATGTCTGGAAAGATCTGAGGCTTTCCCTCTTCTAAGGTAAACATCCTTTTTTTTTTTTTTTTTCCCCTTTTTGCCAGGAAACACAGCAGTGGTGAGCAGGAACCTAGTACGCTCCCATCACCACCTCTTCTTTCTGCAGTAGATGACCGTAATCAGGTAAGCTGAAAATGGTTTCTCTCAGTCATTTTTATCACATGTGCTTTGGGGTGACTTTCACTAGGAAACCCTCACCACTTAAATTAGCCTCATCTGTTCTTCCATGGAACTTCCCTCAGTCAAAACCCAAGCTGAATTAACCAAATTAAAATCACTTAACATATTCCTCTTGCATGAGAAGCTTCCAAAGGAAAAATAACAAAGACTTCAATTTAAGCTAAGAAGCAGCACAATTAGCTTTAACTATCTGTGCAGAGAAAAATAGAGCATCACCAGGTTGACAACTTTTCTTCCTAGAAATCTTGACTTAAAGCATGGGTACTCTTAACCAAAGAAACTTACTGAAGGAAATGAAGATTTTTCCATTAGGCAAGCACTGTAAAAATGAAGAGTGCTCTATGTATGCATCAATCCTGCTTTTAAAGATAGGTAAATCAGCCTTCTGAATCTGTAGTGGGGGTAAGAAACACTTAACATATTTCTACCTCAAAACAAAGTATTTTGGTTGTTCCTTTCTCCCTGCTCCCCAGGATAATAAGACCAAAACTTGGCCTCCGAAGGCCCCCTGGCAGCACATGTCCTCGGTCATGAACACCCTCCCCGGCCAGAGCACATCTTTGTACCCTATGAGCAGCCCCGTGAGCCAGTGGAGCGACACAATGCAGATCCTCCAGTCCCCGGTGTGGGCAGCAGCCAGCGACTGTGCTCCAACAGCAGCGGGCATTTCCTCCAGCTTTGCCTACACGCAGCAGCAGCAGTCCCAGCAACAGGCCTCCCAGCACAAACAGATGAATAAGGGCTTTAAATCCTTCCCTGTCAAGCACGAACGCAGACCATCTTACTTGCATCAATACTAATTGCTTTTGACGTTGGAAAATGCAGCACAGGGCCAAACCCTTGTTTTGCAATTGTGTATTGGCTGTGTCCTGTTTATCTCATTAAATATGGAAGTGAGGAGTTACTGGGTGACATATACAAACCCTTGAATTCAATTCGACAGTGCTGAGCAAACATGGCCAATACGTTTGGTAGATGTACATGAAACAGCCCAAAACTGTGATGTAGAAATGCTTTTAAAAATGTGTATATTGCCTTTATTTTCAAAACTTTTTTTTAAGAGAACTGCTGAAGAACTACCATACAAAAAACACTGTATTTTATAGCTATTTTTCATATAGATTTATAGTTGAACATCTTACTAAAATACATTTAATATGTTGAAGCAAATATAAACGGTCACTTTGCTCAACACTGTTTAAATTTATAACAGAGAAGTTGCGAGGCCTTTGTATTGCCCGTAAATGGCCTGTGGGGAACTTTTTTGAAAAAAAGTGGGACAGCAGCTTTTGGTGTGCCAGTTGAATGAAGTGGGACAGCAGCTTTTGGTGTGCCAGATGAATGAGGTTATTTTGAAACTGTTGCAAAAATGGTTACAAAAGTTGCAGTTCCCCTCTCAGTAGAGATCGGCTGAGATTATTCATAAACTTCTATCACAATTGTCATCTGTGCTGCTTAAAGGAGATAGTATCTGTGTGGATAACATGACACTGGTTTTCAAATACACAACTACTTCATTTGGCCAAAGGCATTATCCACACAGTGCTCATTAAGTGTATGAAAGTATGGCCTAAAAGACTACTTGCATATATTTAAAGTCTTATTTCAAATGCTAGTTGATTAAAAAAAAAAAAAAAAAAAAAAAAAGAAAAAGGAAAAAAGAAGAAACGTGAACGTGAGCTGGCTCAGAAGATACTAGAACTGAAATGTGGGGTAGCAGTTAGTTATAAGAACATTATTTTTTTTTAAGGATAAGGTAATTATTTGCGGTCAATATGTGCCATTAAATGAACCTGTGGAAATAGGAAGAACCTTCCAACCAAAGTGGATCCAGGAGAGTGACTGGTGCTTAAAAATTGAAGAACAATAGTAAATATATGTATAGCTATCCCACTGTATATTAATGAGATTACAGAAGATTCTTTATATAGTTAAAGCTTATTTAAATTTTCATACTTCATCTTTGAAAGAGTCTAAAACCCACAATATTTTCTGGTATAAGAGTTTTGACAGTATTAATCTTATTTTTGTATTTTTCTTAAGTCATATCATTCTAATACGTTAACTACTAGTAAAATGGATTATTAGTTCTAACTGCATAATTTTTCAATGAAGATAAAGCACATTGGTTGTTTTTGTTTTTAAAAACTAAGTACATCTATATCTCAAGATACCAAAAAAATAAATACGTAAAAAAAAATATATATAAAAAAGGTATACACAACACTAAAACTATTAAACATTTGGGTATTTAACACCCAACCACCTTTTTTGTTTGTATGGTAATGGGCTATATTTGCAGGCCCAAATTGTTACCTTTTGTGCTGTTCGAGGATGCCAATGTTGCCTGTATTTATGATATTGTCACCATGTTTTCTGAAACTTCATACTTACCATGTTTACAAAGATTTGTTTGCTGTACATAGACTTTTTACAGTAATGTGCTTTGCACAATCAGTGTGGCTTCTGTCTGTAAGTTGTTAATGGCCTGTACTACTATAATTTTGGAAACCCTCTGCTGAAAATGTTTGTGGTTATTTAACTTGATGAATGGTTTTGAGTTTCCTAAATCTTGTCATCTAGATCTAATATTAAACCCTAAAATTTGGTTGTATTTACTGGTTATCTCTACTAAGACCAAAATGAAAGTTAATGAAACGCTTGCTTTTGAACTTTTCTAACAAGTGCCAAAATTATTGCTATAGTTTTTGCAGTTCATTCACAATTACAAATGCTGGCAAGTTTCTGGACCTACAAAAGCGAATTGCGGAAACAAAGTTTTGTCTGCATTTTGACCACGTAGGTGCTACTCTGTCCTTTGCTTCTGATTGTTTTGAACACTGGTAATTTTAAGAATTGTTGCACTTGGCAAATGAGTCTTGCCATTAAATTTCACTTACACTGCCAAGTGCAAGGGTTTGGTGCTTAGTTAACTTACCCTTATTGCAGTGCTTCTTGTGAATAGCTAATGCTTCTAAACTGGAACTGTACATTTTTGTATTTTAAAGCTTCTGTAAAAGTAAACTATTTGCTTTATTAAAGATATACATTTAATAGGTCATACCTGTTTAAAATATGCACCTTGCTGAAAGTGAGCAGCACCTTAAACTGTACCTTTTGGTTTGTAAACAAAGATCTTCATTAACATGGGATAGTTTTCAAGCTGATAGAGTCAACTGCCTACTTACTGACTCATCCTCTAAATTTGAACTCTCGCATTGCAGGATGTGCAGCAGCTTCTTGTAGCCTCTTTCAGACTCCTCTTTCACATACACTGTGAGGAAAAGCAGTATCCATAACATGCCTTAGCAAGTGTCTTTAAAGTAGGACTGCAGTGGGTAACTGCACTTTGTGTATTAGCAACCACTGAGTAAATTGTTTTCAGAGGAGGGACTGAAAAGATACCTGTGGGTTTTTTTTTTTGTTTGTTTGTTTGTTTGTTTGTTTTTTTTTTAACAAAACTAAGCTGAGGGCTGTGCTAATCATGCCAGTGAACTGGCCAAAGAGGTGCCAACTAAGCTGGGGGCTTGCTGGCTAAGAATGATACAACTGCTGCCAATAACCACAACGCATATGCATCCATTTTGATTAGGTGAGAATTTACTTGTTAAAAACATACACAGTACAAAGTGTTTCAAGCAAAAAAATTAAGTCTTGACACAAATGGGGCAAATACAGAGCCTTCTTTCATTGAAATAAAGGCTGGATTTTCCCATTTTATAGCTGTATATTACATAACAGCTATTCATCTTTTCCTAGAAAAGCAAAACTTCCTTTCTCCAAACCCCTGTGTTGCTTCTTTGTTAACATGTGTTAAGCCAGAGTGTAATAGCATTTACAGAGAACATCTTTAATTGATTAAACAATTTCAATGAGACAAGATACAAAGTGATTATTAAACAGACAATGCATCTGTGAGAAGCTTGCCCTGACTTTTTGCCCCTGGAGGCAGAGGAGGATCACGTAACCTGCTCACCTGACTCCTGCATCACTTTGGGCATGAGAGGCTCTGCTTCAAGGAGGGGGCAAGTCCTGACACCCAAGCTACTTTCAGAGAGAATGGGGATGAAGGAAGGGGTAATTACAGCATGATCATGAGCATCTCCCTTAAGTACTATTTTAGGAGGTTGGGAGAGGGGAAAAAGGTACTAATACAGTATTACACTGAAACTACACTTGCATATTTAAATGCAAAAGCAAAGGTGACGGTACCTGCCTTTCAAGGTGCCGCCTTCTCAGCTCTCAGAGTAGGATTCTAAACTTAAGTGCTAGAGCGTCTCAGAGCATCACTGTTCACGTGGGTGCAGTCAGTCTACAGACTTCTGGCTGCTGGGTGGAGCCGCATCAGCAATCGTAGCTAAATAGATGAGGTTTCTGTGCAAGATGTGTTGATACCTACGAGAAGAAGAAATGCTTTACCTGGAAAGTACTTGGTTGCCTCCTCTTTGACAGCAAATTGTCTGCCCTTTAATAATCGCTTTTGTGGCATGACAAACAAACAAACACCATTAACGCAAGGCAAACCTCTCCATATTCTGCTTTCACTATAGCTCCCTGCACGGTGTGACCTTCTAGAGTAAGACTAGCCACTTGCTAGGAAAAGTTAAAATTCTCTATATGCTCCCGGCTGGAAAGCAGCTCAGCGGAGCTCCAGCAGAGCCCACACTGACGAGCTCGGGGGCTCGACGGAGTCTGAACTTGCACCTCCCTCGGCTAAGTGCTACAGACACCACCACCCCCCCTTCGCTAAGTATCACCTGGAGGTCCAGAAAAGCCTGCCCAGCAAAGCTGGCCTTCAATGCAGAACAAAATCCTTGAGGAATAGGACGCTACGTGGGACGCCCGGGCAGGGGCCCTTTCACCTCACGGCGTCAAAGCAGGCAGCGTTTTGGGGAACACCCGCACAAGGAGATCATTTCCAAGGACTCCCCAGGAGGCGGGGTAGCCCGAGGCGCTCCCGCTCCCGGAGGCGCCCGCCGCTCCGTACTCACTGCACACAGTCGGTGGCGCGGCCCTTGCTCTGGTACTCCACGATGCACCGGATGAGCTGGTCGTTCTCCTCCAGCAGCTGAGGCGGAGAGCCACGTGAGCGCGCGCCGAAGGGCGGCTGCGGCCCTCCCTCCCCGCCGCGCCGCGCCGCCGCGCCGCTCCGCGCTCCCCGCCGCC
>PTEX01000011.1:4354164-4374492 GCA_003342815.1 Eudromia elegans | reverse complement strand
GCCAGGGGAGCGGCCCGGCCCGGCTCGCGCCGGCGCCGCCCGTCGGAAGCAGCGCTGGAAGCGGCGGCCGGGGCAGAGCTCCCGGCCTCGACCCTTGGGAGCCCCCGCCCCGCAGCCTGCACTCCCTTCCATGGCTTCCCTGAGCGCGCAGCCAGGGCAGCGGCCCCGCACACCAAGGAACTGCCCACAGACTGAGTTTATTGAACAGTTTATTCTGCTTTAAAATAAAAAACCTCTCACTTCCACCGAGCAAGGAACACGGAAGGGAGGCCATGCTGCTGTCTCCTGGGCGCAGCGCACCCCCCGGCCTAACCCACCGCCACTCCCTACCGTCGCAGCAGGTACCATTGGTATTTACAATTCATCGTGTTTAAATAAGCCTGGGACACCTCATACAGTATACATAGTTATTGCGACAGTACAGCACTTGCCTTTATGTTCAGAAACCTCTAAAGTTGTTCAGAATCATGATTTGTGGATCCCAAAAGGCATTGTTGTTAACATGCAAAAAACAGTACTAAACAATATTATCTAACTTCTACACTTGCCAAATACTTGACCTTAATAAGGAAACCAATTACAAAATACTTCCGTGTAGTGCTATACAAAAAGTTATAAAATTAAGATTCTATCAACCACTTTTAAATATTTCAATTTTCCAACAGTGCAGTTTTCCACATCTTTATCACCACTGAACATTTTGAAGATAAAGTTAACAAAAAAAAAATCAGCAAATTAGATCAAAAGGTTTTAATCTTTGGATCCCTTTATTCCTGCGGCCTTCATATACATATACAGACACAAATGACCAGATTTCTATTTCGGTTGTAACTTAGCATATCAAAAAAGCCATAACTAGTCATTCAGAATTGGCAAAAAAGTCCATACCATGTCACTTGTGAATTCACGGTCTTAAAACCAGAGTTTTAATGTCTCCAAGCTATGGTCTATCAAAATGCAAACAACTTCAAACACTAAGAATTCTTTTTAAATTGCTTATGCCTACAGGTATTACAACAAAGTTAACATTTCAAGTGACAAATGGAGACATACTCTTGCCCCAGGCGTTCCAGGAGAATCATCTCAACTAATGTGCCTGGTCCACTTTATTAAAAAAAGTTAATATTTATCACTAAGTAAAATTGCAAATTTTGAAATATGAAAATTATTTTGCCCTTATTTGAAAATATCTCCTTAATTTGGTCAAATCCTGTGATATGCCAGAAACCACAAAATCAATTTCTTGCAAGAGAAGTGAGGAATATATCCAGTTTTGTATAATGGAAGAACATTTTCAAATCTTCATTATAGGCCAAATATAAAACCAAACATTTAAGCCTGAAAAGCTGCTAAAGAAAAAAAAGAAAAATAAAGAAAACCAACTAATTCAGTGTTCTTCAGCATATCAACTTTAGCAATAACACAGTATGTTTGCCGACTTAAAAATGTTTATTCTTTAAAAAATTAGTTGCTTTTTATACAGCTATACAAAGTTCGTAATGTTTCTTTGGCAATGGGATATAATGGAATTTTACAACTATATAAAAAGTTTCCTTTGCCTAAGAAACAGTATTTACTGTGTGTACATATTTCACTGACAAAGCAAATTTTCTACTGTCCAGCACCCTAGTTGATAAAGTACAACTATCTCAAAAGGGATATTACAGGATTTCCAAAAAACAACCTTCAGTGGATCAAAGCACTCACAGTATCGACGGCCTTCTGCATACAATTGTCCTTACAACTTGAAGCAATTATCAAATACAGTTTAGTAATAAGAAAAATCCTTTCAGTGATGAAAAAATACTTAAACTCCATCGAAGTACTGTTTTATAATTAACTATACATAAGAAATTACTTATCCTTCTGTCTCAAATATATTTAATGCTCACTGTGTTCAAAGATGGCCATTTTTCAAAAAGTAACTGCATTACACCCCTTTGAAATTAAATAGTTAAATCCCAGTGCTGGTGACAAGTATACAGCAAATTAACTTCATTCTTTGCAGAGACTGAAACTAATTCTCTGGATCAAGAAGATCTAGGCGTTCACCCGGTTTCAGGTTTCTTGCAGACTATGCAGCAACTTTGTTGTCTTTCTAGAAGGAACAACAGTAGAAGGTTATAATTCATTTTGTAAAACAGAAAAATAAAATTAATTTGGATAACAGCGTTGGGAAAAGTTGCATTGCGATGGGTAATTCTCATCTACTAAAACCAGAAAAAGAGTGCCTCTCATGGTCAAATTCGCTTTCATTCATAAAGATGTTGGATCTTCAACACCTTAACTTCAAGTTAGTGCTAACACTTGTTGCAGCATACTAAGCTATCTGAAAAAAAAAATTTACAGTTATGGCATTAATTCTTACCAATAAATGAATGAGTGCCTGCAGAGCATAGGAAATCTGCTGTGATGAAAAACCCTTTTATAGCTGAATGATTTCTCCTTAACCAGGAAACAAAACTTCCACTGTGCAAATCAGTAACCGCTCACACAGTACTGTACCAGAAGATTTTGTGTTGGAATCAAAACTGTAATAACCTGTATTTACATGCATCAATTTAAATAATTATATTTATTATTGATTCTGAAATCAATGCACCAGGATTATTTCTGTTCCTTAAGAGCTTTATGTTTAGGCTGAAGATACAGCTTAGTGCCAAGAAAAATGGCCTATCCTGAAATTACAAAAAGGTCTTAGTTTTGTAAACAATGGAGTGCTGTTGATTTACATTCATGCTTACCTGATGATTAAAAGGTTTTCATATTAGGTTATTTCAATTAGCTGAATTGGCTGAAAACGAAGCTATTTCTATTATTACTGTAAGCTCTATCGTCAACAACAACAACAAAAGTGTGTTCAAGAGGAACACAGACAGCTCATAAATGACTATTTTTTGACCTGTCTTTTTGCAAGAGGTCATCTCTATGGATCAGTAACTGCTATTATGCTATTTTTCAGGGTTACTTGGGAACTGACAAATATACAGGCTCACTTTGTGCTAAATCATTCACACAGAAGAGTTCCTCAAATATTATGACCACGTTTGCTTTCTCCCTCTCAGTCTTTACATTACAGAATATTGCTTTGAAAAATGTTCCCAACTCACACTTCTAACACTTTTATTCCATCTGTGGAGCTCTTACTTTTTTCTTTAAATTGAGCTAAACAAATACTATAGGCATCTAAATAAAGGTAACATGCAGTTTCGATGATTGTGAGACGTTGCTAATCAAAATATTAGCTAATGGTCCTTCAGTTCCGTAGTAAAATAGTCCATAGCATCTGCAAAATACTATTAAAGAAAATCTTACTCTCGATAGTTCAACATCGGATCTAAAAGTTTTTCCATTATTTTCCAAGAACAGTGGTTCAAGTCATACACTCTTCAGTGGTGATGTGTTTAAAAATAATCACCATTTGCATAATAAAGATTAAATATATTTTACCCTATATTCAAAGTCAGCAAACTCCCTGCCTCCACGACCTCCTCTGAATCCACCACGAAATCCTCGGGGGGCAGTAAAGCCACCTCTTCCACCTCCTCGCCCTCTTCCTCCTCGGAAGCCGATCCCCCCTCTGCCTCGGAAGCCGCCACGGCCACGATTAGGACGCAGTGGAATTCCAAAGGTCTCTGCATTTAATCTTCTCTCTTCAGCCCAGGTTGGTCTCCGTTCTCTGCCACACAAAAGGAACACGGATTGTTTATTTGAAAACCTTTCGAAAGGAAGCTTATTTAGTCACGAGTAATATAATGAAATCGAAAGATATATTAATCACAATAAAAATTTCCAAATTGTGCTTTCTGCACATACCTGGATGTCTGCCACAACTCATGTCACTCCAAAATGAGGGGATAGGTAGGTATATTACAGTATTTATTAGTTACATATTAATAATGCCATAAGAGTTTCCTATAAAGGGGAATGCAACCTGTATCTTCTGTATATAGCATTATATAATGAGAAGAAACAAAACAAAAAACCTGTTCTTTACTATTTCAAAACACAAAACAGAAGAACAAGAGTTTGTGGTTTACAGATGTCAGTTTAATCTAACTAATAGTTAAAAATAAGAAAAAAGGAAAAAAGGCCATCTATGGTCTCAAACTATGTCAGTAATTCATATTATTTGTCATAATAAAAAAGGAAACAACAAAACATAAGTTTTGATTTTTCTGAAATGCTGTCTTCCCATTCAAACAATACTATTGGCAAGAGTTACGTAATCTACTTAGAAACCATTACCAAACCACTTATACGATCAATTTAACTTAAAGTGACAATTTATAACACAATAACAAACTGGAAAAGATATTTCACATGATGGGCATTAAATTCCAGAGGCATGTTTCCAAATATTTTATGTATTTTGTTATCCATGTATTACACTCAAGGAATTTTTTTTCCACTGCATATGGATTTAATCTTTACTCATTTGCCTTGCAATATGTAGTGCTGACCCTACGTTATGTTAAAAGCATGCAATACAGTGCCTAAGAAGCTTCCCGCTACTATCCATACCTATTGTCATCACAGGAGATGTTATCAAAGAAGGACTTGGTTTTGTCATAGTAGCAGTTGGGTCCCAGAGGATCTTCCTCATCTGCATTCCCTTCACTATTTTGGGTGTCAACACCTGAGTCACCTTTGTCTTCTCCATTCACAGGCTTCTCTGGTTTCTCAAGTTTATCCTCTGGAAAACAAAAATAAACAGATTTTTTTTCCAGCCTATCAGACTAAACAAAATAACAATGCTAACTTGTTCTGAGGCACACTCAAAGTAAAATATATTGATCATTTACAACATAAAACAATCTCTGTAAGTTGAAGGAGTGTCAGATTATCTGGCTTGCAAATTGGGATGTTTTGCTGCTGCTGTCTGGAGGCATCACATTCTCTATATTCTTTGCAGGTTAAAGCAGCTCATGGTATAATTAATATGAAAACTATCTCTTATCTCTTAACTATCTCTCTTCTAAGCTCAGAAGCATCATTCAGTCATTCCTCAGGCAAAAGTGAATCCATGGTTTCGCTCATCCCTAATATGCTTTCTCTGTTTTCAATCGCTGATAGCTCCCATCTGAGACAGAGCCAACACTCAAGTCACGCCAAGGACTTGTTTTAAGGCATATTCCTTTCCTAGTAAGTAAAGTTCTCTTGTTGTGATTTATATTTCATCATTTCATTGGAATTGACAAATGAGCTGATGATTCCACCGAACTATCCATCATGATTTTCAAGTTTCATTTCCAAATGTTCATAAATGCCATGTGTAAACTTTGGATTTCTCTCTCTTCCACTTCATAATGCACATAAGTTTACAATTAGGTGCTCTTAGAGAAAGCAAATAAACAAAAAACCACTTTCTCATGAGGTCTCTAAGGTCTTACCATCCACTTTCTCATGAGGTCTTTCTATATAGTTCTCTATGGTTAGCTTTCCTCTTTACTACTTTGAATAGTTTAGTGTCAACAGCAAATATTCTATTAATTACTTAAAAATGATCCAGAAAAAAAGAAGTACCAGAGAATAAATTCTATGGGACTCTACTGATGGCTCTTCTCTGCACTATAATCTGACTGTTTATTCCTACCTTTTGTTTTCTCACTTTTAGCCAATCAATTACTCATGTAGGGAATCATCTCATCCTCTAGCAATTTTTCCACAAAGAGTAGCAGCAAAGTAATGAACAAGTGGCAGATCACAATACAGTGAGATAATTACAACAGAAGCCTGCTACACAATGAAAATCCTGGCAGTATGAATCTGAACTACTGCCATGTTTCTTAGGGAAAGGGAAAGCAAAATAAAAAAACCCCACAGATTTATAGACTGAAACCCTCACACATGTTCTAAAAATGTTCTGATCCCAAACTATTTTTTTTTCTGACTAGTTTTGAACTATTGATAATTGAACACAAAGATGTTTTTTCCTTTACTGCAATTTTTACAGAATTTGGTCCAGAAAAATACACTCACTACTGGGACTTCTGCTCAAATTATACACATTTTTAAACAGACTTGTTACAGAATCACATGTAATATTTGCTATTTCAAATTCTTTCAGAGTCCAGACCTAAAATTGATCCAAGTAGATAATAAATTATGATCCCAGTTTCCCCATCTGATGATTTTTTCCTGTAAGGGCTAAGAGGATGTAGCAGGATGGGCCTTCTTAAAGCTTCTTCTCCAAGCATTAACATTTACAAGGCATATATTGCTAGTTTACTCACATGTTTATACCCAAAGCAAAAATTTACCTTTTAATTTAAGTTTATTATGAAATTCTCTATCAATTTCCTCTTTGTTGAATTGTGCATTTGCACTTTCGAAGTCGAAGTCTTTCTCAAACTTCATTGGACCATCCCTCCTAATACCAAATCTTCCTCGACCCCCTCGGTGACCTCCACGACCTCTCCGTGCTGAAGGTGCACCTGGAACTGAAAATTGAGAAATTCTGTTTTACTTATTTTGGCCTTTTTTTGTTTTAATTCCTCAGGTAACAAGTTGAGACTTCATGCATCCTCTTCCTGCATTTTTGTTTTTGGAGCAGCTTGTAATTCCTTAAATTCACTTGCAGTAAGTGCAACAAGGGTTTAAAACTTGAAATACATTAATCTTAGTTATTACTCTTTAGTAAGGAAAATGGCTTTCCAGAAAATCATTAAGAGCCTTCCAAACAACAGTTAAAATGTTATTGGCTTTTCAGTGAAATATTTCTGTAGGACATCAATGTCTTCATCATATTACTGTGTGTATCATCATACTACTGTGTGTATAAATCTATTAATACTGTTTGCTTTTGTATTTTTATTCCAATCACTTGCAGAGATCAGAAGAAACACTGGTTTATTGCCAACTTTCTGTCTTCGTGTTATTCTGACCCAGAGTAAAATTGTTACACCCACTAGAAACAGTTATGTGAAAATATTCCAAGTACATGATCATAATCTGAACTGCAAGTTTTCCTAAGATTTATGAACATTAAAAAGAAAATTCTACCACTTTGTAAACCTTATGCAATATCACATGTTGCCAGACTTTAATAAAGTCTGAAACCAAAAGCCTGAAAACAGTAACTATTTCTCAAAACAAGACTTACCAATTTGCCGTTTGTTTTCATTTCTGAGTTCATTTTCTGATCTTGAAACCTTGTGTGCTTCAGCTAAAATTGGAAATAAAAAGATGATCTGTTTATCCAATTAAGTATTTTCTCTCATACTTATCTATTTAGCTATACAGTTCAGATTTCTAAAAATCCAAGGTTATGACAGTAAAACACAAATTTAGCTTCTTGAACAACAACAACAAAATCTTGTTTGATAAACAACAACAAAGAAAAGTTACAATCCAGGTCTTTGCTGGCCGGTCTAGCAGTAGCAGATAGCAGGAAGATTCCTGTGCTTCATCCTTAATGTAGTGCTGAATAGCTCTGCTCTCTGTTGGGAAAACCAACCAAAAACCAACCAAACCAACAAAAAAACCCAACAACTCTCCATGAAAGTTACCCAAAGTTACCTCGTCTGTGTTCCTGATTCTCTAACGATTTCTGGCTAGCAGACACTAGAGGTCTTGCTGGCACAGGGCTCCTTCTCCCAACAGGTGCTGGAGTAGGCAAATGGGCTGAAGCTGTCTGTACTGCTTGTTCCATGGTGGGGCTCCTTCTCAAATGATCCATCTGAGGGCTTGATCGACCTAAACGAAAACAAGCAAGAAAACAAACAAAACAAACAAACAACAAAAAAAGGGATTATTTCTCTTCTATAAATTTTGAGTTTCTGGTCCCAACCAACGCAGGCTCACAGAGTTATCTGCCTTACCAGTCAAGTCAACTGCACCCTCAGATCTACTAAGCTACTAACGAAGGATATTTAGCAATTCCCCTCCCCTCAGCATAAAAGAAAAAAAATGGTAGCACTATTAATCCCTACTAGCCCATTTAGGATAAGTGAGCATATAGTTGTGGAATTAGATTTTTCTGATTGATAGGAGATACAAAAACTCCTTCTGTCTCTCTGAAAAGCCAAGTGGACAGTGAACGCTCCTAATAATAGAGATACAGTTGTGATAATGAAATTACCTCTCATCTAGCACCCTGTCATATACTCACTCTACAAAATAATCAACAGCCATAGCATAAAGAAAGTCATGAAAAATTTCCCATAAAGTACTATTCATACATTTCAACTTAAAACATGAGTGATTGAAGCCAGAAACATTTTAGAATTAAATAAAATAAAGCAAGCAGAAAAAGATATTTTGGGTGTCCCACTGCAAGTTTTTTTTCTATGTATAGTCAGCTTGAACACATTTCAGATTAAATTTAGGAATCATACGATTTTGTAAACTAAGAATAAGTGTTCAGTATTTCTTTTGCTAATACAGTACAACTTTCATAAACCTTATAACTGAAAGCCATCCTAATTGTTGGAATTTAGAGGGAAAATGCTGTTAGTAAAGTTCAGTTTTGTCTTTTAAAATGACTGGAATAATTTAGCATGCACTTTCAGTTGTCACAATGAAGACTGAGGAATGAAGAAAATTGCACCTTTCGGATTCTGAGAAGAAACTTTAACGTGCTTTCAGGAAAGGTAAGGGTGAAGGACTTCACAATTCTGTCAGCATGTAGTATCTTAAGTTTTGTCATGTTATCAATAAAATTAAATACAGAACTTCCACATGCACCACACTCACTCAGCTGAAGCAACTCCTACTTCTCAATCCAGGTATTTTCACAGTAATAGATGTGTTGCTAAAACCACAATTACCTATTCTGCACAGCTAGATGTAGGAAACCACATTTAAAGAATTAATACAAACCCCCTCAACTCATTCTTATTTTTCTTAATATCTTAACATTTGTGATAGAATTGTGTTGTTTGGTAAAGCATTACCCTCAATGTAACCTATTCCAGCCTGGATATTTGAACACAGTTTTTCTAGCAACCACATAATAGAGAGAAGACAAGACAGTCAGGCAGAAAGCTCACAGATATATTCATCAAGATTTACCTTGAGACATTTGCGATTTTAGTGATCTTGCATCTGTTGTAAATGCGGAACCAACTGCAGTACTCTGGGACAAGTTAGCATTGCCTGAAGAGTCTGCTCCAAATGATGTTAAAGAACCTCCTGCTTTGAAAGAAATAATATAGTCATAAAACCTATTTTAGACTTGAGGTCATTTTTAAAAAAAGACAAATGTCCATTCACTCATACTCCCACATATTTAAATTTAGTACAATATATGTATTCTTACCAAGGTGGTAAGACTATAATATCTTATATATGCAAAGGATTTGAATACTTTTACCTATATATATAAAAAGCACTGCCAGCTTTAACACTGCAAGCATTAACAAAGCATGGCAATGACATCACTTCAAGAAAAGAAGCTATTTTTACAGATTCTCACTTAACATCTTTTAAACAAAAAAAATCTAACTATCATGTCTAGTTCACCAATATTAAATCATGAGGAATTCTATCTCCTTCCATTCACATGGCTGGCATTTTCAATTCTAAGAATAATACTGCTGCTATAACTAGTTGTTATATATATATATTTTTAAAATAAGTAAAATATTATAAAAACACTCCTTTCAAATTCTGCTCCTCTGTTACCCTGACTTCCTCCAGATAATTAAGGCTTTCACCTTCTGTATTACTCTAAGCTATTAACTAAACAAAAATAATTTCTGTTGCAAAGCAGTTTGTTTTCCTAATATAACAGGAATCTCCCTGTATTAAACATTTTTATGATGATAAAAAATACAAAATGGGATTAAATTTTACAGAATATAAGAACCAAGTATAGAAACTTCTGTATTTTTAAGTTTCAACGATCACTGTAAATAATACCAGCCAATTAATATCAACTGTAGCAAAATCAAAGCACAGCTGGGTTTGTATCAGTATGATACTCACTAGTGGCTAAGTTTCTATTGCATAGTAAGGCCTGGATTTCCTTGTCTGACCTCAAAATTCTCGTTTAGCCACACTGATCTTATCCAGTCCTTCTCCAATTGCTGAATGGAAAGGACTTATAATAAGGTTCTTGTCTCGTTGTCAATTGAACTCTTTACAGAGTCTTATGAGTGAATTCTCTTTGGTTTAATGCTGGGAATATAAACTGACTTCTCTTTTGCTGAAGAGACTTTGAGGGAAGAAGGAAAGTTGGCTGGCAAGTCTTTGAGAGCATCAATTATGACATTTACAATATAAGTAAAAAGGAACAACTAACTCACTAGTTCACAGACACTTCAAAGCATGAATCTTACGCCAAGCTAAAACTTTTGAGTAGCTGCAGAACTGTGCTGGCAAAGGCATTGCTGAATAAATCCCTGGCTGAGGCACACACTACCTGACCAGCTGTCCCCAGCACATTTTACTGTTTTTGTATAAGTGCTGTTTCTCTACCACTTCTAAAACATTCATGAACTTGTCCTGTTCAGCCCTGAGATGGGGTGGTAAGCTCTCAACCATGCAGATGCTCTGATTTGAGGCACAAGGGTTATGAAAAACGCACTGCTACTGAACTGGTATAGGACTGATATGGAATAAAGACTTTGGACTTGTCCTTTGGATAAAACAGATTGTTTTACCTAATTACTAATTATTGCTTAGAAACATACATGCAACTTAATTTGTAAGAAAACATGAAATAAAAATGAACATACCAACTCCAACAGCACCAAACTGCTGCCCTACTAATGGGCTTGGACTAAACTGACTGTATGCAGGCATTCTACCAAAAGGACCATAGGACCCCACAGACTGGAATGAAGATGTAGTTGAAGATCCTAGTGAAGACTGGAGGGGGGGGGGGGAAAGGTAGAATATAAAATTTGCATAAAAAGATGAAAATGGTTCTGCAAGGCAAAACATAAGAGGAAACTCTAAAATTTTTCATTAGTTTTTTCATAACAATAACACTGGGGCTAACACATTAAAAAATAACTTAATATTCATAAACTTGTCTATTTGAATATTAAAAGTTTAAACAACATATTTCAGAAGCAAAGATGGCACAAAAATGCCAAAATACCCACATTACTCAGCATTAAGCCTCATACATTCATTCTACCAAAAGAACAATGAGCAGAGAAAAAAAAAAAAATCACCAGCTTTGGTATCTAATTTACTGTGGAGTTCGATTTCAATTCAGATTTTCAGACAGAAACGATTCAAAACAGAAATACGACCCTAGAAAATCTAGAATTCTCTACTTTGCATTGTGAACTTCACAGCTACAAAGATTCTACTTTTTAGCACTATGTCTCAACTAGATAGAGCTTAATGCTGTCAGCTTATGTCTTAAGCAACAAACATATCCAAAATTTTGTTTCGTGTTACCTGAACAATAGCAGGATCCTGTGGCAAAGAACACTGAGGCTTTGGTGGCTCACATACAGTTAGATCTTTAATGTCACTACCACGGAATATAATATACTCAAAGACTTCATCGCGAGGTGGTATAGGTCTATCGGTTGGTCTATCTTCTGTACCAAAGGAACGAACTGCAGAAACCAGTGGGTAGGGGAAGAGCAGGGGAAGAGGCCCACAGTCAGCAAGAGCGTTTCAAATATACTGCAGAGACTGGTATTTTTAAGTTAAAAAAAAAAAAAAAAGTGAACAAATTGATTGAACAACAACAAAAAAAATCCATTAAATAGGTAAGACTTTCTTCACCATTCTCAACTGCTCTAATAGAAATAAGTAATTTGCCCTTATAAATATCTGATAAAACTCAAGCAAATATACCTGTCCTATTCCTTACTGAGAGACCATTTACACTGTCACTTAGAGGTTGAATTGCTCTATGCGGAAAAGGGGAAGCAGCAAAGCAGCTTCTTTCTCAAGTTAACATAATCTCCAACACTATAACAACAGCAACCTCAAGCGGCAACTAAGGTTGGTCTATCAGTCCTGTGAATCAAAGACTACATTAGTCTACATACTTTTGCATTAAAGTTTCAAATGATCTCTATAGAATTAAAGTGAACCCACAAGGCAGAATTGTCATCTTAAGTATGCTTGCCCAATGTGCAGCATAATGACACATGAAATTCATCTGTAAGGTGAATTGCAACAGCTTTCAGATTATATAATGAAGCTTATGAAGTGTTACTCTTTATATCACATATAATTACTATCAACATATGCAATTGAGATAGAATACTGAAAGTAAAACATTCTCAATTTTCCCCCCCCTTAAGACTGCTAATCTTAAGCAAATATAAATTAGGGAAGGAAAAAAGCACACAGAAGAAAACCAAAGACGACAACAGAAACATGCAAAAATCCCAAACAATCACCATCAATAAACAAAACAAAAAACTGAAGCAGACACAGGGCTCCAACAGCTGAACTTTTGTAAGTAAAAAAACCAATGAATTTAAAACTATGGAGTAGATGATCACATGCTACTGAACGTCAGCCTGCAGCAGCTTTGATAGTCCTCCTCGACCATCTTCCCTCTAGCTTAAGACATTTCCCTTAACTGCACTGCAATGTACCAAAAGCTTTCCTGAGAAAACACCCATATTTTGCTTTAATTTACCAGAATTAGTTCTCCCTCCATTTTGAGATGCATCAGCAATGTGGAGACATCATTAGGTACTTATATAGAGCCATATAACTATTAGTCAAGAAAATCAGTGATTCTTGTACAGCTGCATAAGGCCATATTGAGTCATTTCTTAGGTTGTATCATCTTCCATCACTGTCGCTTCTTTTAGTACTGTACACTGTATAAACAAAACTTATCAGTCAAATATTAAAAATATTTTTGAGAAACATAATTCAGGATAAAGAGCTTGACTCTATACTGCAATGGAAAAAATAGCATTAAATGATTTCAATTATTTTGTTCATATCTGTATCACCTGAACTTGAGATTTTGGATTTGGATGAGAAAGTCCACTCTGAACACTACAATAAAGTGTAAGAGCTGTCAAAAGGTATATGCTATTAAATGACTTTCAACACTTGTAACAAGATAAATCTACCTTCTCCTCTTCCTCTGTAGAAGAAGATTGAGATATTTGAAGGTCAAGAATTTCCATAAATACCCAATAAAATGTTACTTTGCCAGAAATACCCAATAAAATGTTACTTTGACTGAAACAACATTATCAATTGGTCATGTGCATTACTGCAGTTCTTTCTTTTGCTTCTTATTCATCAAGGCTTGCATTTTAGTGTTTTGACCAAGAGCTTATCTTCAGTCTCTGGTCATTATACACAGTACTTATTACCTAACTGATAAATAAGCTTGGCCTTTCATTGTGTTATTTGACCTGTTGCCTTGCTCAGTGCAAAGTTGACATTGTATTGTGTCACCACACTGAAATGGTGCCTGTAGTAGCCATTTTGTCTAAGAGTCCAGTACAGTAAGTTAATGGTATTTTGTCTAAGAGTCCAGTACATGAAGTTAATGGTATTTCACTTTATAGATGAAATGAAGGAACTAAGCAACAGTAAAATTCCCAAAAGTAAGCTAGAGGAGGGCACTGGCACAACTCTCCAAGCTTACTTTGTATACATCACACACATGCAGATACTAGTCTTTCTTTACTTTTAAGGCACCCATGGGAAACACTGGGACCAAAATTAGGTCATCATTACAAGGAACGTTCATTCTTAATTGCCAGATCTCTCCAAAAACCTCACAACCCCTTTCCCTATAACACAAAGAATGAATGAGAAGGCAACACAAAATAGTGGGTTGTTACTTTCAATAAAATTAATTCAGCCTGCACTTTTCTGCTTTTTATGAGCATGACTTAACAAGAATATAAGGAGTAAGTAGCCAGGAGTGAGATTTCATGTAATAATTTTTTCTGGTGGGACATTCAGTGCATAAGGCGGGCTTAGGCCCACATGTCCTAAACACAAAGCCCAGACACAGAGCGTGAAAGGTGCACGTCACATAACTGATCCCGAAAAATAACTGCTTAAAGAAAAATAACTTCTTACTTTTTAAAAGAATGAATCTACCCCTTTCCTCTGCTATTGCTACTCCTCACCTATAGGAAGTACTTGGGTCTTCACAAGAGTTTAACTTTATTCAATCCTCATTTCTTAATCTTTCACCAAATTTAGTTTCAATATGTGAAAAAAGTAAAGCTTTCTCTCCCATGCATCATCACACAGTGTTATCATAGATGATGAAAAATACCAGAAATTAAAATGCTTGTTAAGACAAATTCATGAAATCTAGTTCACTAGTATCTATCAAGCAGCTCCACAAAAAGTCCCCAACAGCTCTAAGTAAAAAAAAATGCACCACACCAGAGGGACTGTATCTAACATTCTGGTTTTTTACAGTCCTTATACTCGCATCTCTAACAATTCACTACTGTTGACAAGAAACAAAGCCTTTTCTAACAAAAAGCAAAAATTCTTACAGAACAAAACTACACTAAAAAAAAGAGACCTTTGTAAATGACTGTGTTTGAATGGAAGAAAAATGAAAGTTATTAGTAGACTTCAGATAAACGGCACACCCCACATTTACATCCTGATCAGCTTAATTTCAGGTTAACCTACTAAAGCCCAACCTGTTAAACAAATCTGCAGTTACTCAACGTCAGAGTTTGCCTCTACTTTCGCATTTCACCTCAAAAATAATTTCAGCAACTACATTAGGAAATGAGGAATGCTGACTTACACTCAACTTGGGTAACAGTGACCAGCCATCCATAGAGGGGAGCAAAACAGAAGCAGTATATCATTTTCAATGGCTTTAACATCAAGATTTTTGGTTTCAAGTGACCTGGAAATACTCATTTGCTTCCTTCCAAATCTAGCACTATATTTATTACAAAACATACATTCCAAAGCTAACTCAGGTAACTTTTATTAAACCAACTTAAAAGTTTAGATTTACATTTTGGATGAGAGTTATGAGAAAAGTGCAGTTCAGACTTATAACTGTAGTTTGACCTGTCTTTAATATCTGTACTGTAGAAGGTATGGAACAGCATGATTTAATCACTTCTGAGTAATCATGCATGATTGGCTTGATCAGGACTAAATCTGTCAATATTAAAGCCTATTACAAGCTATTTAATGATAGGACTCTTGTAACTATTTTTGTATGAAAATTATAACAATATGAAATTGGAATTCCTAAACATTTTAAACATTGTTTCTTTTCCTCATATAAAGAAATACCAGTTGTCAATCTTAAGCAGACAAATCAATTCTGTAAAGTAAATTTAACATAAAAACAACTTTAGAAATAAAAAGTTAATTTTCAAATCATGAAAGTTAAACATCCTATAAATGACTTAACACAAGTCTGGGACTGAATCTACTATAAAAAGCAGACCTTTGTACAGACCTATAAGAGGTCTGTACAAAACAAAGCATCTATTTCAAAGCACAGGTACAACAACTTATAGAACAAAGCACTTTATTTCTTAAATAGTAACATACACACACACAAACATACATATTCATACACACATTTATGGGAGAGGGGCGTAAAGTGACAGGGAAAACAAACAAGAATTTCCACAAAGACCAATGACAGATGAAAGCAAACTGCTACATGGCCTAAAATCAACAGATGAGCTATTATTAAATATACTTGTTATGTAAAGTATAAGATCCTCATTATGTTATTCTTCACTAGCTTAAAGACTAAGTCTACTATAAGAAATAGGGAAAGAGACTTGGAATATTCTCAGTCTCATTATTTAATTTACATAGGACGCAATTTTTGTGCTCATCTAACAGCCAAATTAAGCCCTCTCAGATTTTACATGTGTTTATATTATTTAGAAATTTTTACACTTAATATTCACTACTACAGTTAATGTACCTGTGCTGAGAGTACATTAGCATGTACAAGAAACAGTATAGTCCTTGATGTATATTGTTTGAATACCCTCTCTTTTTACTCCTCTCTGACCCTCTTGTTTTACAAACACAACCTCCTATCTTTCTGACATGTGCATTCCTTCGGCCAATGCACTCTCATACTGTAACTTGTCCTCAATTTTGATTTATACAATGCCCTATATCTACTAAAGAAGAACTGAAAGGCAAACTCATTTAGTGATAAACTTGATGACTTGCAAGCTCTCCAACTTCTTGGCCGTCTCTGTCCCAGCTTCCTGCTACACAGCCTCGAACCACTTAGGGCCTCCACACCAGGAATTTTTCCAATACAGACGGATCCTCTCCCCAATCTCCTCCTCTCGCTTTCCCTGACACTCTTGCTCTGTCTAACCCCGCCACTAAGTTCTTCACACTTTAACTCTGTCCAGGACCCCTTTCAGAAATTCTTAACTTCTCCATCCTGCTCCAAATAATGCACCCAGCTTCTTTCTATTGCGGTGGCCGCTCCTCGGCCCTCGGGGCTCTCCGAGTCCCCAGGAGCTCCACGCTCGGCGTTTCTTGCCCCCTGTGCGCCCAGCTCGCCCACGGAGTCGCCCCCAGCTCGTCCCACCAGAGCTCCGCCAGGCCCCTCATCGCGCCGCCGGGGCCCTCGCAGCCCGCGGGCTCCCTGCCGCACTCGGGCTCTCTGTGGGGAGCAGCCGGAGCTTTGGGCTCCTGCTCGGGGCCAGGGGAGGCCCAGGGCCGCTCCGCTCCCCTCTCTGAGGCGCAGCGGAGCCGCTTGGGCCGCAGGCCTGTCCCCGCCTGCTCCTTACCCTTGGCCAGAGCCACGGTGGAGTTCTCCGTGTCGATGGTGTACAGGATACCCTCATAGCGGATCTCAGCCTTGGAGATGAGGCTGATCTTGCTCCCGATGTAGGGCGTCCCCCCGCTCATGGCGCTGGCTCCTCGGTCAGGGACCCCCTTCCCCTACCGAGCGCTCCTGGAGCCGGGCACGGGCGCCCACGCGAGCCCGACTCGAAGCAGAAGCAGACGCTCTGCTCCACTCGGATCGCGCCCAACGCTGCGCCGATCCCCTCCGGGCGGCTCCCCCCACCAGGCTCCTTCAGCACAGACGGCACCACCAGCACCCCAAAGCTCCCAACATGGCCGCCGCCTTCATCTTCCCTTAGAGCCGGCCCCCGTCGCTCCAGCTGCGAAATGGATGCCGGGAGCGAACTGGTCTCGCGAGAACCGCGCCGCGGGAAGGGCTGGCGTGTCAGACGGCTTCGCGGAGCATCCGCACCCGCGCAAGGGCTGAGGGGCCTGGGGGCATCGCCCCTTTGGGGCCCGCGGGACCGGCCCGGCCCGGCCCGGCCCGGCCCGGCCTTACTCTACCGGAGCCCTCGCGCGTCACCGCGTACCGAGGGCCCGGTTCTTGCCCGCCCTGGTAAGTAATCGAGTTCACTCATGCAGGGAGCCGGGGGATGTCCAGGTGAAGGTGGTAGTCAGGTGCCTGAAGGGAAATCCTGTTTCACACAGTTGTGAGGTTTTGGAACCAGTTGGATTTTGCAGAACAGCAGTAAGCAACGTAACTGTTGATCCAAACTTGGCTTTAGTGTAGAATTAAGCATAGGAAATGCCTACTCCCCTCCCCCCTCTTTTTAAGTAACTATTCTGGGGAAAAACAACACCACCACACACATGCACAAAACAAACAAAAATGTTTTTGATTCTGCGAGTGCACTTACTTGCACTCCCTAAGTAAGAATCATGTTGGAGACTTCACTTACTGAACTGTGATGCTGCCTCAGGCCTTGCTCTTTATATTTGTAGCCTAGGAAGATAAATGCAGCAAAAATATCTTCTAGAAAAGGGTCCTTCATAGCTTTCTTCTGAAGCTGTATCAAGTACTTAGCAAATGCCAAGGGAACTTTACTGCAATGTGTTGCAAACCCTGGACTATTCAGGAGATTTGAGAACAAAGTTCTTAAGGTAATGATTAGACATAGATAACCATATCATATCCATGGAAATAAAATGCTGAAAATGAGTATTTGTATCCTATCTCAAAGCTACAGTTTAGGAAAAAACAGCAAAACATACCATGCTTACAAGTGCATTAGAAGGAAGGAGTCTTGCTGACCACTGTGGCTCCTGCTCTGTGTCACAAACTACTGACTGTTGGAGGAGGCAGTGAGCCCAGTGACAATCAAGGGGAGCAGCTAGCATCTGTATTGTGTGATTCCTGTCAACAGAAGGAGATTGAGTAACTTCAGATATACATGGGGCTTGGAAGAGAAAAAAAATCATTGTTGCGGGTTGCAGGGAGGATCAGGACCTTAGTTCATGGAAGGAGATAAAACTGTGCGGGGTCAGAAGAGAGGATATATATAGCAAGGAGGCCTGCAGTACTGACGAGCAATAAATACACTAATGCTGTTAAATTAATAAATACAATTGAGTAATGCTGAGAAGGGAAGCAGAGTGCCTTGGAATACAGTTGTTTTGCCCTTCCATGTGGCTAACATTTTTTTTCCTCTGATCTGCTTCTCTCAAAGTTTAGGTTAAAGCTTTAGGCTTAGTAGAGCTACACAGTTATGTGACGGAACTGGAGATAGAAGTGGTGTTTGGGGCAGAGAGTGGAAGAGAATTTCATGGGAGAATTCAAGTGGGAAAACTGACAAAGTGGGGTTTTTTTTTAGATACTACACTTAGTTGCTGAAAGAGTGAAGAAGTCAGACAGAGTCTATAGAGGAAAAAAGGCTGTCAGTCAAGTAAAAAGTATCTCCTTGAAAGACTTTTAAAGGGAGAAATTGGGGCCTTGCTGTTTAATTGTCCCAAGCCCTTCTATCAAATCCATCTATCTGTAAGTACAGATGACTATATATGCGCTCAACAAACATAAAAAGAACAGGTCGTGAAATTCTAAAAAGCTGTATATATATGTATAAAAAAATCCATTGCCACTGAAATGCACAAACCTATGTTTAAGAGTAGTTATAGAATAGCTGTTGGTTATTCTAGCTAGCTATAACTAGCTTTGTGCTCTTGAAGTGCGTGGAATTACTGCATATAACAGTTGCCATAAGAATTACCGTAGTTTATGCAGAATTTATTTCTCAGTTAGTCTTGATCCTATTTACTGATAAAACAATGGACCAGGTAAATGAATCATAGAATCCTCGCATAGTTTCTGCAGACAAAACTCATGGAACTTATTATTACTAAGAAATAAAAAAAATGAGAAAAGAAAGAAAAATGATGCTGTTTCTTGGAATTCCCCTGTAGTTGCTAGACTATAGTCCTGATAGGAGATTTGTATGTGGCCGATGATATGCCTGCTGCTTTTTAGGCCAAAAGTCAGTTTCAGCAACTTTATATACATTTTTATGTATGTCATCAAGCTTTTGATTTACAAGAAGTCCAATGTGCAGCAGTATAATATCATGTTTAATTAAATACATGTAAATAAATACATTAAACAATGTTCTAATATACTTCTTTATTATTCCTCGTACTTCCTCTGTGTTTGTGTACATAAATGGTTCAGTTAATTGGAGGTGAGTGGAAAGAAACATTCATGCTTTACAAGAGTACCCACCCACAAATGTGCTTTATAAGTGTAATTAAAACCAGGTCTTTTGAAGCGTTGAGAGCTGCAGTCTAAATCCATTTTCTCCTTCCAGTGGGAAAATTACTTTTTATCTTCCAAAGTTACAAAGCAGTAAAGTTTTTTTTTTCCTTCTTTTTAATAGAGACACCAAGTTTAATGGCCCAGTGTGTTCAAAAACACTAGCATTTTTTTCTGAGTCAAACTAATTACAGAATCATAGCTGTATTAAGTTTCCATATTCATCCAAACTATGCAGGTAGGAGTTTACAAAGTACAGGTTCAGGACTTAATAGGAAACATGGAAACTTCTTGACAAAAAAAAAAGTATTCTTAAAGTTCCGAATTTTGCTATTTTACAACCCTGACACCCAATAAAACAGTTGTGTAATAGCAAATTAAGTAACAAAGGTTCAGGCCGCAGAGCAGCAGCTCTAACACATCCACTTTTCGAGACATGGGGACACTTGCGGGCCTGTGGAACCCAAGCTGCTTTCTCATGTTAGCTCACAGATGTGTGGCTATTTCCACTTGTGTCCAGAGCAAATGCAATGAACTGTGAGTGCTGCTTGTCCACACGGGCAAAATCAGTTATTTTTATGGCCTGAGTCAGCTGTGAGGATCCCATTAAAGATGCTGCTTTGATACCACTCAGGGAAAGTGTGAGGTGGGGCCGCTGGCTTCCTGCTAGGTTGTATTTCTGAGGCAAGTCCTGCCGCGCGGAGGGTGTTGACTGTGCAGGGACCGAGCTACCGTACTGCGCGCGCTGCAGTGCGGCCAGGCGGCAGCTCCAGTGCGGCCAGGCGGCAGCTCCGCGCCCAAACAGCGCGGCGCAGGCCCGCGAGCCCCCGTCCCGCGCCGGCTGCCGCGACGCGCCCACTGCC
>PTEX01000011.1:4252390-4353212 GCA_003342815.1 Eudromia elegans | reverse complement strand
CGCGGCCGGCGCTCGGCGCGGCCCAGCGCATCGTGGCGCCGCAGCTCATCGTGCGGCCGCCGCAGCAGACCACGATCCAGCTGCCGCCGGGCTTCACCATCCCGCCCGGTAAGTGCGGCCGGCCGGGCCGGGCTGCCCAGGGGAGCCGCCGCGTTTCCCGCCGCGCGGGGGCCAGGGGCTGCCGGGGGCAGTGTGAGTTGCGGGGCTGGGGCCGCGGCGCCGCCGGCCGTGCGCGCTGGGCCGCTGGTTGCCCCGCTCCCGCTGCCGGGAGGGTCGCCCCTCCGCTCAGCCCGCGTTTGACGGTGCCACCCAGGTGACAGCGTTCGAGTTTGGAAGTTGATCCAAGTTCTTTTCCTTTCAGCACATGAGGCTTTGCCATTCCTACGGTTTCTGAGATGTCTTTGGATGGTATTTTTAATTCTGAAGTAACCGTTAGGTCCTCTCGTTTTCCTTTCAGTTTCTTAATTTTATTACGAATGTATGCTCAAAACGCCTGACCACACACCTGAATAGCGTCTCTTCATCCTAGTGGCTCCTACTGCCACTGTGTAATTTCTCATCTGAAATGCTGAAGGGTTGTGTTTGGTGCTCCCTGAACTAGATGCTCGCGTTGCAACGAGCTGATAACTTTGTTTTCTCAGAAGTTACGAAGTTAATTGACTTTTATATTGCTAACAAAACGGTACTGAGGATCTACTCAGAAAACATACCTCTTTTAACGGTGTTAATGGAACTATTTTGTTCTCTAAAACACCTTGCGTTTATGAGGAAAGCGGTTCGAAAAATGAGATTAGTGAGTGTTAAACCTTATTCCTCTTGTAGCTTTGTTTTGACTAATTGTGTATTTGGCCCTAGTTTATGAAAATTTCTGCTATGAATTCTAATGTTGCTATGATATAAAGCTGAGTGGCTTGATGAAGACCTAATTAACTTATATAAGAAGTTGAATATGAGTCAAATGGTGCTAATTAGACTAATAATAACATTATTAGCTTTAGTCTTTGGTTTCTTAATCAGAATGTATAGCATAATTTCTTGTTCACTTTCTCAAGCTGATTTGTGTCAATATTTTGTTATTTCTCTTTTTTTAAACATAAGAGGGAAAAAGACCCCTCAAACAATCATGTCAATTTCAGAAAATGTTATAGCATTAGTACTATGGAAACTTTTAAGTTTTATCTTTAGATTAGTGAGTCATTTTGAAACATCACACTTAGCTCCTATAGGGTTAAGTTCTGTCTTAAGCAAAAGTTTAGAATCATTTTTTGAGAGTAAGGTATTTTAGTATGTAGTGCACGCTCCTAAACTGAGTATTTCATCTTCATGCAGTAAGGCAAATCACCAATCTACTAATTCAGTAAGACTTTGAGGATATGGATATTCTGTGCATGTTGTTTGGTAAAATAAATCCCCAAATCTTCCAGACTGAATTCAAACATATGAAAATTAATGCATGAACGATTGTGCAAGGTAATTTTGGCTGCAGCTTTTCTTGATGCTGTATAGCATATGTTGCATTAACTTATCTCTTTTTTTTTTTTTTTTTCTTTTTTAATACAGAATGAATTTCACAAGTTTAAAGGAGAAATTAGGAAAAGTGTTTGTTTTGACCAGTTAGGGCAATGGCCTACTATTTACTATTTGTGTCCAGATGGTTTAGGAACAATAATGACATATATGAAATAATCACCTGCTTACAGAGTTTTCTACAAATTTAAGTTGTGTGGCTTGGCATTTGAAGGGCTACTCCAAAAGTTAGGTTTTTTAAAGAACTATATACATGATTTTTAAACTCTTCTTTTAAAAATTACTCTCTGAGCTTTGAAAGAGAGTTGTGATTGTCTTTTGGATGTCCTCCTTGCCATAGCTCTACCTGTGCCTTTTAGTTTAAATCTTGATTCCTAGGACTCTGCCTTGTGGTAGGACAGATTTTCTGTCTGTCTGTGCTTTGGCAGTGGAGACACCGAAGTCTGGCTTCGTGGCACCTCTAATTGGCAGAGTAGTTCACTCACATGTTCACAACAGCATCAGAACTTACATTTCTATGTCAGAGACTGAATGAAAGATCTTCTTGGAGGAAGATGCTTTTAGAATTTGTTACAGTAGTGCTCAAATTTCTTTATCTTTGCAGTATGTTGCAAAACCTGCGTACTTACTGAGACTTCTCCTTTTTTTTTCTTTTTTTTCCGCCCCAAAACTGATAATTGCCAGTGAGTGTATGCTTTTTGCCTCCTTTCCTTTCCCTTGAGAAGTTACCTTCTTGTTTATATTTGCTTTCTTCTTTGATATCACACTTTATTCTTCTTGCATCTGACTTGTTAGAATGTGCTCTGGAACTAACTTGGAAGTTTTATTGAAATAGGGAAATAGGGATTCCTTTTCTTCTTTGAAGCATATACCACAGTAAAAAAGAAAGATTCAAGATTTAAAAATGTAAGATGCTTTACATCAATTTGATTTTCTGTTCTTAAGTTAGATGGTTCTATATATATTATTCTTTATACTGTCTTTATCCTGTAGTCACTCTTACTTTACCCCTGTTAGGAATGGTCTTGGTGCGCACAGATGCTGGACAGCTTGTCATGGTCCCCCAGCAGGCTCTAGCACAGGCTCAAATGCAGGCCCAAGTACAACCACAGGGACAGGGGTCGACCAGCATTTCACCCAGACTTGCAGTGCCCACAAGTGGTCCAGTGTTTCGCCTAACAACTCAGGTATGCCTGGTTTTATTTCTCTTTGTTTTTATGGAGTCTCTGTTTGACACTATTGACTATGATTTTTTTTGTAGATTTCTTCCCGCCATGTTACAATGTATTTATAGCCTTAAAAAATTGCTTTGCTTAGAGCAATGGTAAACATTTCAGGAGGAAATAGGAATGTAGGAAGTGGAAATGAATTTGCCAGAAAGAAAATAAGTGAATAGAATGAGATGATCTAAAACACAGAGTAGCCAACTAGGAAGCAGGTTTCAGACATGAGTGTATCCAGGAAGATACTAGAATTAAAAATCTGAAGATATATTAAGAATATTATGCTGACAGAGAAAGGTAAAGCATTATTAAATGGAATATAAGACAGAATTTTCTGCGGGAAAGACAGCTAGTGAATATTTACATTAGTGATACCTGGAAGGAAGGGAAGATCTGTAGAATCTCCCAAGATAAGTATATTTTAGGAAAAATATACACGGACAAAAGTAAGAACAGTGTATGTTGATTTCCAGAGTTTATCTAGTTTGTCAAAAACGAAAATCCAAATAAGTTTTCCTTTTCTGTTTGTGTGTCTGTATTTATGAATTATTTATTTATTTATTGTGCATGCAAATAAATACTGTCTTTAGTGATAACACTAAGAAACTGTAGAATGCACTTTTCAGCAATAGATTCTGAGAGATTCATACAACGTAATTGCAGTGTGACTGAGGGGTCAGACTGTACCAAAAATATGACATCAGGTTATTAAAATTTAGCTTCAGCTGTTTCAGCTTCATATTGTTAGCTTGTGTGTAGCTTTAACTGCAATGATTAGTATTCAGAATTCAAATTCAACTTGGAGGCCTTCATAGCATATTAACAAATTGTAATTTGAAGAATAGAGGATTTTTCTTTTTTGTTATGCATAAAATCTTAAGAAGCTTCCAAAAATGTAGGTAGACTACTTTGCTGTGTATGTTCAGTGTTTCTTAGAAGACAAATTTGGATGATGCAGTCATCCTGAAGATGTATGTTCAGCAAAATGCTTAGGAGCTGATCATACTGGCCTCGGACAGCTTTTCTCTAGTTATGAGGCAGATAAGACTGTAGAAAAAGTGTAATCAAACTTGCTAGATTTTTATATATAAGAGAAAACCTACTATGCAACCATGAGGGCACCACCTGTTGATGTGATTGTGGAGCTGTATGAACTCTGACATATTTCTGACTTTAGGACGACAGAATTCTTAACCCATATCCTATGGGATAACCCATATCCTGGAATCTCCCAGTTATTTGAGAGGAAAATGAGTGCAACTGAAGCAGGCTTTGTGTGTAAATTCCTCTAACTCCAGCAACTGTGCTTACTTCCAGGACAGTATGTGTGTGAGGCATTCCCTTTTTTTCTTGGAGCAGTGAAAGACCCTGAAATAAAATGTAGCTTTCTCTTTGAGTTCAATGTCTGGCCTCCGCATAACACTTAGGGAGGGATTTTATCTGTTACCTGTTGATAAAAAAAAAATGCATTGCTGAAGGCTCACAAGTCAAACATCTGTATATATCTCTTTTATTATATATAGATATTTAAATATCTGTGTATTTAGATTTCTGTGTCAAAACACAGAAATTCAGACAGATTAGCCACATGACTGCATGCTCCTCCTAAGTTAATCTCTTTATACATGTGCGATGAATTTTGGACTTTGCATGATAAATGTATGAAGGAAGAAGTGTCAGATTATCAAGACATGGGATTATTTTGTTCAGCAAACACATCTGATGTTTCTTATGTTTTGAGTACTGGTCTTTGTAATTTAAGTTATTGTTTGATTTTGTAATACCTTGCTCATGTTTTTCTGAGACTTTTAGGCATTCTAGCTAGAAGATGGAAGCAAATATAATACAACTTTTGAAACCATTTTGTATGAGGGTTTTGGAGGAAGGTAGTCAAATCCTTTTTGAAAGAAAGATGAGTAATGTTCTTGACTTTTTGGTGTTTACTTCTGCTACTCTAAATTGCTGGACTCTATATTGCGAGTTTCAGTTCCTAAAGGAACTCTGGAGAACTGTCCGGTGAGGACAAGTGGATACGGTGAGGAAGATACTTGGTTCTGATCAATTTAATGCCAGGCTGGAGGGTTCTGGAGCATGGCCATGTGTCACAAGAGGATGTGCTGTGTCTCATGGACAGTTAGGAGCTGTGTAACGGAGTCAGTCAGAAGAATCAGAATCTGAAAATAACAGATAAAGTCTGAATATTACAGAGAAAGTAGCTAAGTGATGTATTTGCAGTGTGTAGTTCTACTGGACATTTTAGGGTTCTTTTAGTGTCTTTACTGTCTGTAAATAAATATTAAAAAGAAACCATGAATGATGTGGTTGTACTATGAAATAATTTAGTTCCAATTATAAAGGAGGAACTAATATAGTGTGGAGGAATGCTAAATACAGTTTTTTATGGGAAAGAAAAGCAATACTTTTCAGATTGTGAAATTAATTCTGGAGCCATATTCTACAAATAGGTTACACAAGCATGGGTGTTCTTGCCTCTAATATGTTTTGCAGAGATCACAAGTAATTTTCAAAGTTTTAAAAACTGGTTATTCAGACAGTTAAACTTGAGCCTTCATGTTTTATTTTGAAGCTAACACTTGCAACACTAAAAAATGGGCAGATGCTGCCATCTAGTTTTTCTTTGGTGAGTTTCTTCTATCTACATTTTTCATTTGTATAGTTTATGAGTTTTCATGCACTTGATGCATATTTTGTTTATTGATTTTGGTACTTTATTATCCCCATTGCTTTATGTGCATAATCAAAACGCAAAAATAAGTTAGTTAAATACTTCAAACAGTCTTTAGGTTTTTTTGTTATTAGTTACAGAATTAGTTACTATAATTAACTATATTTTTTCTGGAATCGCTACATACCTCCATTTACTGAGCTAACAGAATGAATCCATAGTGGTTATAGGTGAAGCAGCTATAGAGGAGAGAACTCTGATGGGGTATGTAGGTGTTTGCTTACACAGGAGACTTTGAAGATCTGGGTTTTGGACTCAGAATTTCTTCTTTTCTATAGACTCTTTAGGCCAAGCTCTTCTGCCTGTCTTGTCTAATTGGTCCCGGTCCTGTGCCTTCCTCCCTGTGAGTTTCTGCTTGCTGTGTGAACCCGCAAGGGACGTGATAAGCACTAAGAGCACAGCAGCGTCTCCCTCCTGTGGGCTTGGCTGCTTGCCCCTAGGCTAGGCTTGGCTGCATGTCTCCCAGTGGCAGTTGTGGTGAAAATCCTGCCTAGTGTGAACTCACTCGGGAGGGAAAGATCCTCCTGCCACTAGACTTCTGTATTCATGTTAAAATCCTAGTGTTTTAAACAGTTAGTGCTTTGGCTCAGTTCAGCTGTATTTTTACTAGAGTGAAAAAAATCCTCAATATGCAAATTAATCTGCAAACAGATTTTAAGGCCCTGTTCAAAAAACTCAACCAAACTAAACAAAACAGAAAACCCCACAAAAATCCAACAGTCTGAGGCAGTCAACACTTGACTTTTCTGACAGTTAATATTTTAAAAACCTTAACAGAATTGTAGAGATCATAAAACAGATTCTGGTAATGGGGAGTATTGATACCTTAGTCATAAGTAGTGCTACCACCTTTGCCTATGAGAAAGATTGTATAAAGTGTTTATTCTAAAAGGAACTGCTAGACTTGACCTTTACACCTATGCTTCTGCCACTGTCCATAATCTCACCCAAGTTTTTTCCCTTTGTTAAACACTGTCATATTAGGATGTCCAGGTTTGTAAGAAATCTTCACTGAATTTTATTTCAGACTTTCAAATATAAATCTAGAGGTCAATTCTGCTAAAATTGAGTTTTGTGTAGGACATAGCAAATGGCATATATTGAAAGACACACAAAGTAAATCAGGATGTGGATTTTGATAAATTTGCCTCTGCTTTTCTGTTAATATTTTCTTAAATACTATGGAAGTATTTTCTGCCCTCCTTTGATGATGGGCTAAGCTGACTGGCAGCCCTGTTAATAAAAGGTGTGTGTAATGCTTGACAAAAGTAAGGTTTCTTGATTTGAAGTGCAGAGGTTGAGCTCCTTAGTACTGAGCAGAGCGTTACCTATAGTCTTCATCAGTAGGTGGTACTGTAATACAAAATATGAGTATGCCATGAACCTGTTTCTAAGGATTTACTTACATTGGTGCATTAACCTGTGGAAGTTCAAACTGCCTGGATTATTATAAAGCTGTTAATATGTGATGCAAAACCTAACATTGATGTAGTTTTGCTTTGCCAATAGTAAATTATCCTTAGATATTTTGAGGTAATTTGTCCCTATTTCGATGGTGTGCTTTTTCAAAGACAGTCTGTGTGTTCATTTTACTTTCAGATCTAAGGTCAACTTATGTGTGCACAGTGAGTACAGTGTTTATTTGCTCCCGTTTGTGCTTTGCCTTTCTCTTCTTGTGCCCATAGCTCTGGAGAGAGGCTCTACACAGGCAAGTTAAGATGTAGTTTATTTGGAGAGTGAACTTACTATATACGGAGTAATTCCGAATTGACGCTGTGTGTGGTCAGTTGTAATGTACACTGACTGCCTTTGCACAAAGTGACTTATTTCGCCCGGAAACCGGAGTAACTTCCATTATCCGCATGGCTTGTGCAGACGGAATAAATCTCAGTGTATCCACTTTCAAAGCTGACCAGACATGAGCCAGACCCAACTTAAGGCCCTATTTCCACATTTCCACTGTGCTATACCCTAACTACAGTATCTAGATTCTCTGTGTGGGCAGAGGAAGCTGAGGTCTGTATGCAAAACGTTCTTTAAGCAGGAGCTGGTGTGTCTGCAGGGATTTATTGTGGAATACGTGCTGTATTCGTTCGCATTGTTTTGTCCTGCCTGCTGATTCCCAAGGATGCAAAAAAGTCTTCTTAAACATTAATTTAAATATCTAGGAAACATAAAAATGTGATGCATCTAGACAAAAGCAGTACAGCTGCATTTGAAAATATGTTGCTTTCCAAACTTCTGTTGATAATTTTGGAATTTAACCTCATGCCAAACCTTAGCAAATTTGGGATTATACCTTTTTTTTTTTTTCTTTCTTTCTTCCATGTGATGTTGAAAAGTTTTTTTCTTTCCCATGAGTTTTTCATGAGATCTCTTTACCGCTTTTTCTTCTCTTGGAATATTCAGCTGTTGTTTCTTTATCATGGATTTTCCTAGTTTTGTTGATGTGTTTGTGTTGGGAGTCGCTTATATTGCCTTCTGGCAACCTATCACTGTTATTTGGAGAATATTTCCATGATGCTTATACATTTTTCTAGGATAGTTCCTTGTTAGGTTTTTGATCCACTCATACTTATCTTTTCGTACTTATGTAGCTCCAAAACTTGTAAGTGTTAAAAAAATATGTGAATTGTTGCCTTAGTTTGCAGATTTTGGGTAGTAAGGTGTTTTCTTACTGTGTAACGTGTGAATAGTTTTTACTGCAATTTTGCATCCAAGGATTTTACCACTAGTGTTTTTTAAAACAGAATGAATTTAATGTTCATTTTACTCAGTTGGTTCTTGTGTTCTGTTACTGTGAAATACTGTATATGAAATATGCTGCAATTTTTGGGTAATTCACGGTTACAATACTGAAAGGATATTGTAGTTATAAGCCATTTTATTTTCAGGTATATTCCTGTGATAGAGAAATTCTCTAGCTGCCTGAGCTTTGTATTTGCAGATTTCTGGTTGCAGGTCTTTCTTGGACCTGAATGGCTGCCAGAAGTTTGCCTGGTTATCTGCCTTCTTTGTAAATCCTCACCTCTGGAAGCAGTTACTGAGAAGAAGGGGACAGATTCAGAACACAAGCGTGCCGTAGTCTTAGGTTGGAAACACTGATTGTAAGCAAGTGAATAATATATAAGATATTTATTTTAGTGCAAGCATGCATCAAATGCATATTGTTTCATTCAACCAATATTTTTAAGGAATTTAAAAATACTTATTTCTTTTAAAATTGAGAAAAGATGTATTTTAAAAAAAGAAAAAGCTTATGTGATCCTTCTTCCAAAAAGACAGACAATTCTATCTATTCATAATGATGCTGATTATTGCCTCTAGGCTGCCTCAGTATGGAAGACATCCCAACTCAAGATTTAAAAAATCTTGAAAGCCATCCAAACAGCAACAAAAAAGATTTTGTTCAGATGTCAGTTTTGTTTTTTTTTTTTTTTCTTCCCCCTGAGTGCAGAAGATTGATATCCAGTACATGATATTGCTGAACTGATTGGTAAGGAATGCTTGGGGCTTTGACTGCCTGCCCAGGTCTTTGTTCCTTCTGGAGATCTCATAAGCATATTTGGTGTTCTTTGATTTTTATGTAGGTTTAGTGTACAAAGTAAGAAGCTAAAATAAGTCATTCTTGATAAAAATATTAGTTAGAGATGTGTAACTACAAATGTGAACCAAGGAAAATGATTTTATTTTTGTGTGAAACAATTTTGTCCATAGGGTTTGTCCATGTTTGGGTGCAAATCTTAGAAAATGCAAGTTGTAAGAGGGTGTAACATGTGAGAGCACTGGTGAACAGGAAGCAAATGGATAACCGTTTTTTATTAATAACCATGCAACTTTGTATATAGGTATTTTGGTCCTTATTGTTCTTCAGTGACTTCATAAGAGAATCCATAATCCAAATCATACTCTATATAATTTAATTTATTTGTTGAAGGCTATGTATACCATAAAGCACCCCATCCTGGTGGTGAAATGCTGACCCTCCTTGGAAATGTCAGTAAGCGTTAATGGTTATAGACGTGGCCTCTCCCTCCCATAGAGAAGATGTTTATGTAGTGCGAGTTCTACACCAATGATTCTCAAAAACATATAGTTATTTTCTCTACGATGTTGGCATCTAATGTCATCCAAATTTATTTTGAAAATCTTGTTATGGTTTTGGTATTGTTTCTCCAGATTAATTTTTTGATGATTGCAAACATTTCCCCATTGAACAATAAGAAAACTGATTTTGCAATATTTTTCATTAAAGAAGCATTTATGGTTGAGCATAATATAATAAGAGTTACTCATATAGTGAATTCCTATAATCATTATTAGTAAAAGACTTGGAGATCAAATCATCAAGATTTAAAAAAGAAAGTGAAGTCTTTGTTTTCCCTCTACTAGCAACCAACTTCTGTAGCCACATCTACTGTCCGCCTAGGACTTCCAGTGCAAGCCAAAGTTGTTCAATCAACTGCTGCACCCGTTAGTGCTACTTCTGCTGCAACTCTGCCAAGTGGCTCTATTCTTTCACATACCACAGTAAGTAGCAAAAATATAAAGCATGAAAGGTGGGAGAGTGGAGGGAAAAAGAGGGGAAGTTCATAATTGTACAATTTTCTAAAATGGCTTTGAGAAATTTTAATAAATTGCTTTTATTGCAAACATAAGAACAATAATGATATACAGTGAGCTCCTCATTGCGAAGGTAGTGTAGATGTAATTTAGTACTTATTTTCTACTAACCCCAGGTACCAGTACAGTTTAGGGGCCGACCTGCTGGAAAGCAGCTCCGCGGAGAGGGATCTGGGAGTCCTGATTGAGAATAAGTTAGCCAGGAGGCAGCAATGGGCCCTCGCGGCCAAGAAGGCTGATGGGATCCTAGCCTGCATCAGTAGCAGTGTTTTCAGCAGGGCTAGGAAGGGGATCCTGCCCCTCTGCTCAGCTCTGGGGAGGCCACACCTGGAGTCCTGTGGGCAGTTCTGGGCTCCTCAGCACAAGAGAGATGTGGAGCTCCTAGAGAGGGTCCAGTGACGAGCAACAAAGAGGATTAAGGGACCGGAGCACCTATGGTGTGAGCAAAGACTAAGCGAGAGAGGCCTATTTAACCTGGAGAAGACTGAGAGGAGGTCTTATCAATATGTATATGTATCTGAGGGGTGAATGTAGGGTGGAGGTGGCCAAACTCTTCTCAGTGGTGGCCTGTGACAGGACAAGGGGTAATGGGCACAAGTTGAAACCCAGGCAGTTCCATGTCCATGTGAGGAAGAACTTTACTGCGAGGGTGATGGAGCCCTGGAACAGGCTGCCCAGAGAGGTTGTGGAGTCTCCTCCTTTGGAGATCTTCCAAACCTGCCTGGATGCCGCCCTGTGCCATGAGCTCTTGGTGTCCCTGCTGGAGCAGGGGGCTGGACTAGATGATCTCTAGAGGTCCCTTCCAACCTTATCTATTCTATGATTCTACTATTTCTTAGAAGATAGAAAGGGTAGTATAGGTTCAGTTTTAAGCTTTCTTTTAAAGAAAAAAAAAATCAGTTGATCTAGTAAGTTATTACTTGAGCACTGGGCATGCCAGACTAGGGCTGGCACCTGTAGAAAGTTGTTGTGCCTGCTGTGTGGTCACGGGTGCCTGGAGTTTTGTACCTGTGCGTCTTGCAGGGAGCTTGCTTTGGAAGGTTCAGCACAGCACTTTCATGCTGTCTGGCTGATTGAACTCTCCACTGTCCTAGTGCTATTTGCTCTGCCTGCTTTAGACTTTTTGTTACTTTGAAATACGACATATTAGGTCAGGCAAAGTGTGAGCCCTGAACTGGGTTGTGTGTGTGTGTGTGTCTGCAGCCTAATGAGCTCTGAGCCTTAGAAAACTGAGGAGTGAGTAACATAGCCTCCACACGTGATTGGGCTGGGTCCAGGACAGCTTGTTGAGTTAGGGCTTTGTGCTGTGCCGGAGCATATATGCTGCTTCTAGGCTCAGATTAAACCTGGAAGCTCTGTTAGTCTGTTTGTATCATCAGCATCCGAGTTGTTACTGTAACCATGATACTCGTGACACAGTCACCAGTCATTGGGAATTGGTGTGTTTATAAGTCAATTTTGTACACAATTGGATTACAAGGAATATAAGCATGGTGATATTAAAGGGATGGATTAAAGCAATTCATTTTTAGTGGTCTATTTTTTTTTATTAAATTTTAATGAGAACTGTGATTCATCATGGTTAAAGGGTGGCAAAATTAGGGCTAAAGCAAGTAAGTAAAAGTAAAATCAGTTTTATTTTGTTGACAAATATATGTTTGAAAGGGAATGAGTTTTTCTTACTGAGCTTTTATGAACTTCATTATTGAGTAAAAGATTTAAAAGATTTTTTTTTTTTTTAAATACAAAATGTAAATAGGTATCAGTAGCTGCAACAAGTGCTCAAGGTTTATTCAAGACAACAGTAGCAACCGGAACTTCAGTTTCTCAACAACCCACAGTAGTTGCTGGCGGACAGGCTCAAGCTTCGGCACAAACCCAGGGTCAGCCTCGGCTGCCGCTTCCACCTCATACAACAGCACAAGTACCAGCACAGCCCCAAGTCATACCAAGCTCTCCTGTACCTGGAACTACAGTGGTATCACAGGTAAGAATCTATATTTTAGATAGACATCATTTTCTTGGTATTATTCTTAATATCTATATCTTTTTACTTTGTATGTTTTCTTAGTATCTGTATCAGAAACAGAGGAGTTTATTTATTTGTATAAGCTTACTTCTTGTGATGAAATAAATTCCTTACAAACTAGAAAGCTTTTCTTTTACCTCAACTAAATGGAATACACATTCTAAGAGGGATGATGGTCAGCTTGCTTTCCGTATCCTGACACATATGATGTCTCAATAGGAACAGAACTCCTGTAATCAAAGCACTCTGAGAGTCAGTCTGTGAACTTTATTATTGTGTTGCTGGGCCTCAAAACTGTTGTTACCCTGAAGTATAACATTTCTGCTTCTTAGAATAAGACAAAATTACACTGTATGAAAATTATGGTTGAAAAAATTAGAACATCTGTGTTTATGATGAAGAAGATATGATTAGATGAAGATTAGATGTGATAATGTTTGGAAACTATTTTTAATGCAATTTTGCTGTTGTAGCTGCTTTGTACAAACATATTGAAGCAATCATTATAAAACTGATATTTTTTATTACCCAAAAGATATGATAGTTACATGAAGTGAAGAAACTGTGAGAAGACTAGCAACAATAGTACAGTAGTTGCAGATGTATTTCAAATGTCTCGTTTGGTGTAGAAGCAATTCTTCATTTTCTTGCTTTACAGTGATTAGTTAATGCAATGAGTCATGATTTGAGTAGCGTGCATCTGACTTGTTTGTTTGCTTTTGCTTGGCTTTTGCAGGAAATGCAAGAGAATGTGAAAAAATGCAAAAACTTTTTAGCTACCCTTATAAAACTTGCTTCTCATAATTCACCTTCTCCAGAAACATCCCGTAATGTGAAAGCTCTGGTTCAGGATTTGTTGGTAAATATTTAGTTATTAGTTACTTTTTCATTATGTTAGGCTAATATATATGTTGTTTGTACATGCTGAAAATTATTGATTTGATTGTAACCATACCCTTTTTTTTTCTATACTGATAACGAAAGTTGATGGGCTGCATCAAAATGCAAATATTCTGTGTATTACACATAGTCATGAATCTGTTAAGTTAGACGTTGCCATATTTTATGGAAAGGGAATAAAATTATTTAGAAGGCATTTGTGAAAAATGCAGTGTGTTTTAATGGATAATATTTTGATCATGTGTATAGACACAGATGCTATAAAATAATAAGATTTTTATAATACTATAAAATAAAGATTACTAAGGACAATGGAGCGTGGGATTAGGAAGGACATGCCCAAGGGTATGAACTGCAACACAGGAGGCTTCATCTGCATGTGAGGAAGAACTTCTTTGCTGTGAGGGTATGGAGCACCAGAACAGATTGCCCAGAGAGGCTGTGGCGTGTCCTCCTTTGGAGATGTTCAATATCTGTCTGGATGCCACCGTGTGCTATGTGCCCTAGGTGTCCCTGCTGGAGGAGGGGGATTGGATTAGACGGTCTCTAGAGGTCCCTTCTAACCTCAACTGTTCTGTGATACGGAGTAGAGTTACTTAAATTTTAAGTTTACTTTTAATGTGATAATCTAACTAGCAATATATTTGTGTGTGTGTGTACGTGTATATGTGAGCTTGCCAGTTGTGTATGTTCTCATTATCATCTGGAAACAACCAACAAACTGAATGCTGTTGTTATGGGTTTTCTCCCCCTCAAGGATGCAAAGATTGATCCAGAAGAATTTACAGGCCGCCTTCAATCAGAGCTCAAATCATCTCCTCAGCCATACCTTGTACCTTTCCTTAAGGTAATGTAAACATTATTTAGATAAATTTATGTCAGCGCAGATGTCAACACTTGAGGTTATAGAATATCCTTGTTAATGGTGTTAGCTTGGCCTACCTAGAGCAGGACTCCTGGCTGGGTGTCATGGCGCGCTGGGCTACCAGCTACCGCTGGCCAGGATGCAGGACGCTGGGAAACAGGGAGCCTCTGCGGGGGCCCCTCATGCTTGGGACATCGGTTTAGCTTTATGCCATACTTGCAGTCTGGAGCTGAACTAGAGTTATTCTTGAGTAGCCCTGCTATAGAATATGTTAGTCACAATTTTTGAGTATAAAAGCTGGTTTTGGATAATTTGGAAATTAAATATTGCTTGCTTTGTAGTGAAACCTTTACTCTGATAATGCATTTACTTCTTTGAGATAGTAGATTTGTTTTTATGATGAAGTATAGCATTCATGTTCAGAAGAATTTGCAGATTACTTCTATAGAATGCTTTAAGTAATTAAATAGCTTCCATATTGTTGACTGCAATCTATATATGATACAAGCCATTTATAATGGTGACTATTAAAAACTATACTGAATAATGCTGTTTAAATAGTAATTAGATCCTACCTGTAAACTGAGACTAATCTTGTCTATAAGTGAATCTCTGATACAATAGTGAATTTATTAATTGTTGGATCCTAGATGTGTGTGTATCGTGGTGAGGCTCTAAATCATTCTTTCTACGTTGCCTACAATAGCTTCCATATACCTGATTATATACCAACATACAAACCATGTTTGCCCCAACAAACTACGTCTTATCATTTCAAAAATATTTTTTTTCTAGTCCTAAACTTCTTGTTCTAGGACAGGTATCCACCCTTTACTTCCATCTCTTTATTTTTCCTCACAATTCTCTCTTCCCTCCACACTTCAAGATGTCCTTAACCCTTACTTGTGTCCTTTCCTGCTCCCACTTTGCAGTTGCTTCTTTCACAATGATAAGTTTTAGCTTGTTTCCTCTCTTTGAAGTTCTTTCTTGGCAGCAGCCACTATGTTTTTAAATAAATAGTGGAAATTTAGGACGGACTGTAGCTTGGGCTAAACACTGTTGAATTCTACAGCTGCCTTGGGGGAGCAGTTCAAAGAACACTGCTACCACTTAAAAACTAAAAAGTTTGTTCATAAAGATACAAGATATTCTTGTAGAACTGTATTTTTTGGTTGAACTGGCCTGAACATGAAGCATACAATAGTATGCTTTTCTAATCCAGTCAGAATACATTAGATCAGTAATACTACAGTAAAAAACTGTTGCTGTAGGGCACTAACAGTTAAATCATCTTGTTCTAGGTACTGGAGACATGCCAGGAGAAGTAAATTGGTGCATCTTGCCACTTCTAGTGTGCAATGGAAGTAGAGTTTTTCCTACTGTCCTGCCTTTCCTATTTCCCTTTTTTTGCCATTTCTGCAAGTTCTAGATAGTGGAGTGTTTTGAGGAGGGACTGTTAATGAGGGCCTGTCATATTTTCCTGTTTTTAGTGGAATTAGGAATTGCTAAATTCAAAATGAAAGTCTACTAAAAATTTTAAACTGAACTTTTCCTCTTAACGAAGTATGCATAGTCTGATTTCTTTCTGAGGAACAGGCAGATTGCATAATTGGAATGAAAGCTATATGTATGTTTATAGCAAATTTCAAAAGTGTCTTTTTTGTTTGTTTTGGGACAACTTAGATATATTTCATAAATTTTCTTCTGCTTTTAGAAAAGTCTACCTGCATTGAGACAATCTTTACTGAATAGTCAACATTCAGTTTTGCAAGGACAGCCGTCTCAGCAGTCACTTCAGCAAACCAAGCTATCACAGATTTTACCTCAGTCTGCCTCTGGAAGTATTTCCGCTGTTGTTACAACGCAGACAATAGGAATAAGGCAACCAAACAACATTTGCACGGTCTCTGTATCAAATACAGCGCAACCTCCTCAGGTTAAGGTGGTACAGTCAAATCAAAGTTCTCAACTGGTAGGTACTATAGTATGAAAACAATTTTTCAAACAGGCTGAATAATGTTATTTTTATTTCAGGTGGTTTGGGAAAAATACTTTCTGGGGTTTTTTTTGTATCATTATCTGTGAGGTATGATAGCATCTCATTTTATGGAGACTTACGTAGAAGTGCAAACTTTATATATTGTTCGCCTCATTAAATAATATTAACATCTAGTTAACTGAAAGGGCTTCATAAACTTGGTCTTTTTTTCTGGAGTACAGGAACTGATCACTGTACTGTTATGCGCTTAAACTCATTGATTTCCTAGCATTAGCAATACAGTAACTGTATAACCATGTACTCACTGAGGATGATGCATTTATCCCACTGTTGTGTGGGAGTATGCAAGTGTGTATACAGTTGTAATTAAACTATGTTAAGAACTTCTGCAGAGGTTGTACTAATAACTGATTCTTTTCTTATAAACTTTCTTTGTCCGTGGCTTTCATGTATGAATTAGTAAGGTACTTGGCTTCAGTCGCAAGTTGGCCAAGTCGAGAAGAGTGTATTGAAAATTTATATTATCAAGATTTTGAAATGCAAATATAAGACTATAATACATTGCACTGATCTTTCCTTGAATTTTTAGGTCCTACAAAGGAAGTAAATGTGTCGCATGTGGGGAGAGAATGTTTGTTTTGTTTTAATTTAAATGTAATACTGTCAGTTTAAGAATATCTGAGTCTTGGCTCACTTGAACTATACAAATGCTTTTTAGCAATTAAATTGCTACATTTAAAATAAAATGAATATAATTTTAAGAGTCTTCAGTGAGCATAGTTTTAAGGTATAGGAATCTTTGGTGCTAAAACACCAGACTGACTTTTACAATACACACAAGATATATGTAGAACTGATCTTGCATCTGAACTTGACTGCTTTTGTTTTTCTGTACAATTATCTGAATTCTTTTAATAAGAATTCTCCCCACCCATTCTGAAGCATTATATTACTTAAATGCAACTTCTAACCTTTTTGTGACGCCTTTTCAATTCATCCGATTTTATGTTCAAACTGAATTGGCAGTAGCTCGTTTCTTCAAGGTAGGGGAACAGGAACTAGTTGTAATTACTGACAGTAGGCATAAAAAATAGTGCCTTGGGAAACTGAGTTTCTGTGAGCAGCTAGCTAGTTTTTTACAAGTATGAACATTTGTCGTCAGTAATTTCATCTTGATCTGGATTTCCACAGTCCTAAAACTGAGCTATTACCAGGTAATGCTTTCATAACTACCCAATAATCTGCACCCCAGCTTTTGAGAAACGATGAGATAGGACAAAAATGCTGTGATAAATCCACAGGAATTACCACTTTCGGGGTTATAGTTTTGTGGAATGTTTTCTGGAAAAGCCAAATTTGTATGAAGACAGCTCTTTACCTTAACATACCTTTTAAATAGTTTTTTCTCGCACATGCCAATGCATATGAAAAGCAAGCACTCCTGATTAACATGAGAAAAAATTAACAATGTGAAGAGTTAATTTGTCATCTCATTCAACATGCTATTGCAATACATGGAGGGCTGACCACTGCTGAAGTTAAGTACTGGGGAGACTGGTGTGAAGTTTTTCTTGACAAGATGATAGATCTAGGACTGACTTTTCGTCTTACTGGGTAGGTAAAATAACCATTACGTTTTTACAGAGATAGGAAGTTGTGCAGAGGAAAACTATGCCTAATGTTATTTCGGTGAGAAAATATTTACAAAAATGTGAATACGTAGAAGACAAAAACTTGTTGGCTATATTGTAAGGCAGACTATCTGCATTCGTTTTAATTTATTGGAAAGGTGACCAATAGAGTCAAACGTATTAACCAAGTACTTTTTAATGGCTCTTGAGTTAGTTCTATATAGACAAAGTTAGCGTTATAGAATAAGAGTAGTACAAGCAATCTGATAACTCACAAGATCGGCTACGTTGCCTGTGGTGCAAACTCTACAGCAGCATCCATACTGCAGTAGTAATTGCGAGTATTAACTTTCTCATAGTGACATCGATCACACTTTTCACACTTAGTGCTCCCCGAGTTCAGAGCCCAGCAAGAAGCTGCTGGCCATCTTGCCTGATCTTGTCTGGGAGAGGAAGATTACAGCTGCCTTGCCTAAGGGTTGCTCTGATGGAGGGACTTGGCTGAGCTCCAGATTCCCAAAGCATGAAGCTCACTGGAGAGAATTCCATCTGGCTTTGCAAACTGTCCAACTGCAGAAGGGCAAACCTAGTTTGGAATATAGATCCTGTCAAGCTGGTCAGTTCACTGTAGTCCAGTGTCTTTTAAAATCTGGAGGATTCATTAGCTCTTCACTTTTCTGTTTTGCAAAGATAATCCACAACACTTTTGGAAAGTCATCATATTAATCTATGTCATCATGTGTATGTAATCCATAATCTGGACTCAGAGCATCTGAAATTATACTATTCTGAATCACATTGTTCAGAATGGTGGCTTTTAAAAACTGTTATATTTAGAGAAATACTGTTCTTAAAGTTGGTGAAAAATGCCCTTCTACATTAAGTAGTGGCTAAGGCAGGCCATCTTTTAGTGCTTTTGAAGATCTTATTCTGAAGTTATTTCGATATGCTCTAGTAAAATACTGCTGTTAATTTTTTCAGGTGAGGGGGGATCAAAATGGTGGGAAAGCAATTTTCTTATTTCCAGAAAAACACAATGTGAATGTGTGAGAGGATTTTTAGCAGAATTGAGACTGTTATTAATCAGTGACAAAGTATATTTACTGATCATTTAGGTAGAAATTAATGAAAGACAAGGGTATGTGCTTTGCAGAGGGGCTGAGATCTGTGAGCTATTGTTATTGTAGGCTACTTATGCAAGATAGTGAAGAGCTCAAGTTGCCCATGCATCCAGATTTTGTCCACAGGCCTAATTCACTTATATTTTAACAGTTATGATGTGGTAATTTTTTTCTTCCAGTTACGTTGTGGACAATTTAGGAGGCCTGTGTCTTTGCAGGTTAGGAGTTCTCTGTACGCTGTCCCGTTGTGCGGTGTAGATTTACAGAAAGGAGATTTCAGCACTGAAATATGCAGTGCTAATGGAGATCGGGACTGACTATTTATCTGTTTTGCGAAGTGCGTTGGAATCCATGTTGAAAGCCTACAGAAAAGCTATACTGTTTAAGAGGTAGGTGGTGTTGTTAACACTGCTAACTAATACTAGTTAGGGAAATGTGGGTGAATTTGGGCTAATATTTCATTGATGAGATTTTAATGAATTTAGCCAGAAATCAGTTTGTATAATCACTCCAAGTGCAATGTCCACAATTCATCTAAATATTATTTCTTGGGGATAAGCTTGAGTATTACAGCAGACAAAATTTCTGTGAACAATTTATCTTTTATTTCTTAAATTTGTTGACATTGTAAGGAGATTGAATAGCGATGATTGACTTGCACTGTAAGTGTGATGTTGTCAATGTGCTGTAATAAGAAAGGGCTCCTGGCTAATTATTATGTGTAAATGAAAAACAGTTAGAAAGTTAGATTTAAAGCTGTTCACCTTAAATAAAACAAATTTAGGTATACAAAGAGAAATGCCAAGATTTGCTCAGGCCTAGGATTAGGAAAGAGATATTTCTTCAGCATTGTTTGCTGAAGAAAACTGTGTATGTTGACAAGAGGGGAAATTTGGGCATTTTCTGAGTCCTATTAGAATGTTTTTTGCTGAAACATGTTTTGACATTTTTTCTGAGACTGTCGTCGTTGTTGAGACAGTCATTTGTGCAGAGTCCCGAAAGATGATACAGATTAGTGGAATTTGGAAATAAGATGAAACTACAGAATAAGCATCATGTTATATGGGACTTCTCTACTTCATTTTTTAGTTCTCCACTGAGGTCTTTTCTGCTGTTGAACTACTGTAGTCTGTACAGATTTTACACAAAGATTGTTGATCAAACAGTGAGTAAACATAACAATGAGGGAATATAAGATTTAAACATTTTTGAAGATTTAAACAGTAAAGTATAATGATGAATTATTTCAGTTGGTCTAATGGAGTCTAAATATAAGTAATGGTATAAAATGAAACAAAGAATTTAGGCTGGACATAAGGCAAACTATCCTCACAGTAAAGTGGATTATTAAATGGTACATCAGACTCTCAAAGTAAGTGATAAAAGAGCTCTCACTAGAAGTACTTAAAATTATGCTAAATAAAATACTATATGAAACGACTAATAATTTTGGGAGCAGGTGGTGCAAGTGATCCAGTGGCTTTTGTTTTATCTTCATAGTTTCTTTGAAAACTTATGTATAGTCAACGGAATGGTGTTGTGCTCATAGTAGCATAAAAGGTTATATGCTTGTTTGAAAAAAAACAAAAGTCCATCTCTTAGATTGAGAGAAGAAAATAACTGCCTATGCTAAATTTTAGGCATTGGCTAAACATTGTGATTGTTACCATTGCAGCATGGTAAATAATGGCAAATAGGAATCCCTGGCCTATAAAAAGATGAACATTTTAAGTTAATGCTGCCAGATTACATGATAGCTGAGGTTTGATATGACATTTATCTTCAGGAGTGAGTAGACTGATAAATCACAAGTGGCATAGCCACAAGTGAGTTAGCAAGTGTTTACTCATGAGTGAAGAGAAATGTCATATCAGACTGTAACCGTTCTGAATTTTGTACATTTATAAGCTAAGTGGTGGTTTTTTTTTTTTTTCCTTCTACATCTCAAATCTCAGTTAGAGGAAAGATTATTCTAAGTTCAGGATAAATCTTGCAATTTATTTTTAGCTTCAATTGTTTACAGTAGCTTCTATTTCCTATGCTTGCTTATTTTTTTTTTCCTTTGTATTTGGTATGATATGTAAAATGTGATTTATTAGTTCAAATGCTCAAGCTTTTGAATGAGGTGCTTCTGCTGCAACGTATGTTTTGTGTAAATCAAATCAGGCTAATTTTCAGCACTTGTAAAGTAAGAGAAAGCATAATATTGTGGTCCTGTGCATCTGCATTGGCAAAGGAGTGCCTAGTTTGTCAAGGCTTGAAAATTTTTGGCATCAAAACCTTAACAGCGAGCTTTAATCTAATTTTCTTAAATAATTTTTTTCTTCATTTTATATGCTTTGATTGGTTTTTTTTTTCTTTTTTCTGAACCCATATCTTTTAGTCATTTGTATATTTAATTTTTGGCCTATGTTCACACATGGAATCCGTTCTTTTTTTCCTGTAGTAATATATGATAAAAGATTCACACCAATCTTGGTATGGTTATTACCTTTTTGCTTAAGATGAGACCCAGAGAGCACTTTTATTCTCATATATTTATTGAATCTTAGCTTTTCCAAGAAGGATTTAGGGGAAATGGTTATATTTCTGCTTTGTTGTTCTGCTATAATGTGACTTTTAAATATACTCTTTTCATCTTCACAAGTCCACTTATATGAAAACACCTCTGTAGACATCCCTCCTCTCTTACAGATGGGAAAATAAAGTGTCCCTTAAGAAATGGGCTGAGCAGTATCTGTTGAAGCATTCAGGGAGTGAGCAGAAGGAGCATGTCTGAGGAGGAGACTGATGGTGTATCTTCATTAGTGGAGTCAAGAGAGAGTGCATAAGAGGAGAAGTGAGAAGATAGAGTACTGTCTTTGTTGTGAGAAATGTCCCTGTGATTTGCAGAGAAATGTTATTCTATAGAAAAAATAAAATATGACATTAACATGAAACATAATGCACTCAGAGAAGTAATGTTATGACTTTCCTGCTTCAGTGCATTTCTTGGAGAGTGGTGTGGGAGATGATTTTTTGACTTTTGACTGATGAAGAGTAAGTTGGTCTGTGACTGTATTTGCTGACCTATCACTGTCTTGATCATGTATTTTTTTTAAGTTTTGCTGTTTTGTAGACTCTATTGCAGGCAATGGCTATATCATATTAAATCTTTTAGGTTTTCTCTGTCTTTGTTATTTTTGCTTGGCTGTTGTTCTTGCTGTCTTCAGTGGGAAAAATACTGAAAACAGCTTCCCTTTTCCAGACTTGAAGATGACAGACTGTACTGAAAGAACTTTGGACTGTCTAAAAACTGAAATACTAGTGTAAAATGTTACTCCGAGTTGATTTATAGTGTATCTTTTTATTCACTTTCAGCCTTTATGAATATGTAAAGGTTTAGTTTGGTGCTTGGTAAAGAAGATTTTCAAATGTATTTGATAATAAATAAAACATTACCATTATTTATATTTTATGAAATGATTAAATGCTGCCCTATTTACTGACCCGCTATTTTAACACCTGTGAACACCCTAAAGAAGTTAAACTGAATTTGATGCTGAACTTAAGAAGGCATTAGCTTAGTTACTGCTGCAGATGAATATCCTAATCAAAAAAGGTAAGTAAAATACCAGATAGTAATTCGGTGCACAGGTCGCACAATCTCCCTTTTGGCCTGACCTTCATCCAGTTAAGGCATGGCTGCTTTTCATCACTATTCTTTGAAAGCTCATCCAGTGTCAACTTTCTCCTCCTTAGTGTCAGTGTAGCCTTTTTTGACTGTGGACTAGTCTGTTTCCTCACTTATTAAAAGATACTTGTTTTGCATTTATATGCAATTTCTCTTCTTTTTGTCTTACCACCTGTATTTCTTATTTTTAAGTGTGATAGCTACTTTATTCTTATAGTGTATCTTCAAGTAAATATTTTACATCAAGATTGCTATCTTAATGGAGTAAATTTGTATTCACTTGCTTGATTTCTGTGCTTATTTTAACAGTTTGTGTTCTGTTTTTAAAGTTTATTCTCGATTTTTTTCCTAGCTTTCCAAGGTCCATTTGTCTTTTTGAATATTCATTACATCTGTGCCTACCTTGTTCCTTATTTCACGAACATATATTTTGCTGTCACTTAGCCTGGATAAGTGGATACTGGATTCTGGCAGGTTTTATCTATTTGGTTTAATTCATGGATCAAATCCAGAGTTTCTTACCCAGTTTCAGTTTTGAATAAAGACTTCAGAATTTGGTTCAGTATAAAGTGAAACCATGAAAATATCCAGTTAACATAATATATGGCCACTACAAAGCATTCTATTTTCCATTTTATGGTTTCCCAGACTTGAGAAACCATAATATTTTTGAATTTGCTTTTACTATTTATTTTCTTTTAAAAGCATATACATAATATATAATGAAAGGCATAACATTTGTGGGTAGATACCAGTAAAATTAACACAGCATCATCTAATACAAATATACTTTGCTTCCTAATAAAATTTCTGAAGACAGGAGTCTAAGCTTTAATATTTACTTCACTTTTTTGAAAAACATTTTCAATTCTGGTTGTGATATATGACATTTGTGTCAATTTTTTTTTAAACAGTATGACAAAGAAGTATATATTATACATATATACACACACAAACACATTAAATAAATATGACTTTTGTCGCTAGCTGATTGTGCTTTAGATATGCTAATATCAGTAATTACAGGTATTACTATATTTGCATTGTATGTGTTTGTGTGTAAAGAATTTAATAGGTGTACTTTTTTTTTTTAATAATAGCAGATTATCCAATCAACATCTGCTCAAACTGTGAAACGAAACCCTGCTTGCCAGACTACCCAGATTAGGATGCCAGTGGTAATAACTCAGACCATTAGACCACCAGGTATGAGTTTAAGTATTTTAGTGAGATTTTTACCTTTGTATGAATTTTTATTGTAATTGAAAACTGGCAGCATGAGGGAAAAACTTACATCATTGACATTGACAGCCTTGACACTTACTGGGTGACAGCGCATGTTTTCATTGTGCAATTTTGCCATATTTTGGACCAACATATTTAACTTTTGAAATTACTCATGATAAAATTCTCACAAATTTAGTTCCTTACTCAGCAGTTTTCCATGGAGGGTCCCAAAAGAAGTCAGGAACTTGATTTACTATTTTAAACTTGTAACTTTGAACCAAGAAATAAATACTTCATATTTTTTGATGAAGCCTCAAGAATGTATCAATTTAATCATTCTGATTTAGCTCTTATTCCTGAGGCAGGATATGATGGTCACTATCTCTCCATTGACAGAGGCCAAGGTAGGATCCCTGCAGAAACTTTTCAACCAACGTGTCATTTTATTGTCACTATGTTTATTCTCATGACATAATGTTTATTCCCTATGTTTAGAACCTCGAGTCCTAAATCTTATTTTTTCAATCATATTCGTTTAAGTCTAGCACTTTTTTTTAAGTTCTAAAAATAGTGCTATTAAAAGGATTTGTTAGTTCAGACAATTGAATTTTAGGTTTTGTTTAGAACTTGGGAAAGAAAAATAACTCTGCTAAAGTTTAAAACACGACTGTTTATGTCAAAATGAGACATAGATCATAGAATCATAGAATGGCTAGGGTTGGAAGGGACCTATAGAGGTCATCTAGTCCAACCAGTCACTTTTTAAAGTGTCTAGAGCATTATGTGTATATAATTCTCCATAATATGAGGAAAAGCGCAAGCAAAATGTGAGATCTTTTAGTAAAAGATGTGTGGAGATTAGAGGAATTCGACAAAACGTTACCCAAGTAAATATATTCTTAAAACATATAAGCAAGAAAGGATGACTTAATCAAAGAGATTAAGTTTGTCAATGCTTTTTGAGTCCCATACTGATATACTGTTTTCTAACAGTCATAGCAAACTAAGTCTATTGATTCACTAATTAGCATCTTAAAATTATTTTCTATTATTTTTTTCCAACGCCTGATAGGAATAAAATATCTATTTTTTGTTTTACTTTCGGGAGAAGCTGATGGTCTAATACATTTTTGACCCATTTAGAAATTTCAGGTTTTACTTATGCATATAGACTTGAAGAGTTTACATACAGACATAGATTACTTTTAAACCAAAAAGTTGAGGAGTTTATTTTGCATTTTGCAGTGATATGTACTCCTTTACATACATTATAGAACATTAAAGATTATTAAAAGTACTGCTGTAAATTCTGAAAATGCACTTTTCACTGCAATAATGAAGAGTAAAGGAATGTGTAAGAAAATGTAAAGACAGTTATTACCACAATACCTTGAGTGACTTTAAAAGTCTGTATTTAAGAGCACTTAAAATTCTGTTTCATTATACTGTCCAGATTATGTCCATATTACATAGAGAAGTGGTTTACTGGCCATTACAAACACATTTATATCTCTTATGTGCATTATAACCAGCTATGATCACTGGTTTTAAGTTTTAGAATATTTTGTACTTTGTAAACACTGAACAAACTGTGATTTTAGTACAAATTTTATATTTTAAGTTGTTGTTCTTTAGCAGGGTGATCTTTAAAAAGAATAACTTCCTTTTGTTTGCAATTTACAGACAGTTAAATTTAATTCCTGGACAGAAGGTTCTTTGATGTAAATTGTCTAAGACAGCTCATAATAACATTGCTTGGTGTTTTTCAGGCACAGTAGGGAAGGCACCAACAATCCAAGCCAGCAAAAGTCCTGGGGGCTTCGGTGTTCAGGTCTCTGCAAATCAGAAAAACAAGCTGAATGACCCTGGAGGTGGTTCTTTCAGGTAAAAAAAAAAAAAAAAAAAAGCTGAGGGCTGGAGAGGAGATCTTAAGATAGAACTTAGAATAGGCTTAACACCAGAGGGCAGTATTTTACAGTATTTCCTGGCTTTTCTTACCTTGATTGTGTAATAATTTTTTAATTTGGTTCTATTAAAAGAAAGGAGGGGAGATGTTTCTTGCTCTACATGCAATTTTTGAGTGTTTAGTAAAACCTTCACTTCTGGGGACTCTGCTAAAGCTTCTGGTAAATGACATTACGTTTATTAAACTTTAATAAATGCATAGATGTTTTTGTGTCAGATATTAACATTCTTGTGGGACCTATCTTGCTATCACTAGCTGTGATGATAGGGCAGGCTTAAAAGATAGGCTTCTGCACCAAAGCTACAGGTATCCCCTCATTATCTTAAAGAAAAAGCAATTTTCATGGTGGATATTTTATGTTTTGCTTTGTTTTCTTTTTAAAGAAGGGAGACTCTCCATTGCCTTTATCTGTTCTTCAGGGGATGATTTAGGCAGTAGAGGCTGAGGCCATTTTTGAGTTTCTCTAGGAGGCAAGCGTTGCAAGGGTTCAACCCAGTAGCATTGATGTGTTGAGCTACTGTATCCAGTTCTATTGTAGTCAAAGCCTTTACTAACATTATTTTTCACATATTTTGAATATTTTTGCAATTCCTAGTGAAAAGCTAATCTTATACTTACTACATCATCTTTTTCCTATTGTCCTTTAAGGTAGGAAGCATAAACATGTGATGTATATATATTTCATTTGCGTTTAAGCTTTTTCTTCCTGTTACCACTTTGTTTAATGACAATACATTTCTAGATTTTTTGTATTCTTCTAGAATTCTTGTTACTTTGACATCATGAAACCAGTAATTAATTGACAGACTTTGACTTTTGCAGGTGAGATGGAATAAAATTTTTCGCTTTGTGCAAAATATTTGCTTTGAGGCATGTCAGTATTGCAACTAATAGGAGTAGTACTTAGCATTAATCTAGAAGCCAAATCATTCAATTTTTTATTTTCCAATGCTTTTGCCTCCCACTGAGTATTTAAATGATTTAAAATGTCTGTCGGGTTCAATTGTACTGTCTTAATAAGTATTTTTTTATGTTTGTAAGCAGCATGAGCATTTATTCTTCGTTAGTATAGTTTTCAATTTTACATACACCAAAAGGGACAGATTCTTTTTTTCTAACTGGATGTTTTAAACTGTGTGAGGATTGATTCTTGCATTCACTTAGCTTATACATAGAATATATTAGGTTAGTTGGAATTGTTAATTTTCCCTTGGGGAGAAGCAAATGCTCAAGGCACTGATTGATAAATCAATAAATCTTTAGTGAGTTTGGTAAATAAGCTGTCAAGGGTGTATGTCATTTTTCCTCCAGAGAACAAATTTTCGTCAGAATGAATGTGTCTGTTTCCTTGCATTGTTTTCTCCTTCAAAATAGTAAGACACAATGCAGCATTTAAATAAGTCCATAAAATTGCAAGGATTTATTAAACAGCAGAAAGATCAAGCTTTTCTTGATATCTTAACAAAGAATTCAGTTGTTTGCATATTTGCATTTCAACCCCTAACCTCTCCTGAGGACAAATAGATGTCTGACTATTAAGCCTAAAGGCAGAGAGCTGGAAATCTGTATTAATCCCCTGAATGCTGACTAGTTTTCTTCAACATTCCCAGCATGTGTGAAGAATGTGTTTTTAGCCAGAAGGCAAACTGGCATCTAAAGCAAAGCAAGAATTTTGAAAAATAGTTGTGTTGCTTATAAATTTATTTTGCCCTTAGTGTTTTATTATTGCATATTTGTTTCATTATTTTTATACTCTGCTTTCTTTAAAATGACTGACTTTAGCTTTTCACTCTTGTGGACAAAATGTCGGTCACAAGAAATGGAAGTCTTTTTTTTTTTTTTTCTGCTGATAATGCACATGTGTAAATCTGTGGTATCCTTTTGGAGTATGGAAAACATAGGAGAGAGTTGCATGAGAGAATTATAGCAGTAAGGTGTTTTGCAAATAGTAGTCTAGTCTTTAATGTCAGCCTTAATTACTGAAATACAAGACTGCCTACCTGGGTTTATAGGATATTATGACATAGAGTTTTGAACCCTGATGCTTCTACAACATAAAATGATGTATTCTTCAAATTTTACTTTGGGATTCAAATTTCACATAGCTAATTTTTTCAGGGGAGACTGCAGGCGAATTCTATTTAGCTGACCTTTCAACTTGTTGATGCCTAAAGACAGAAATTGATTTCCATTCTTTCTAAAATTTTTGTTTTACAGTAGAGATCCAGACTACTACTTGCACCATATTATTAATAGTATAATCCACCTCAGGCTTTCTATAACAGAGAGAGGTGTAAGAGAAGGCCCTTGAAGTCCGCTAGGAGCGAGGGTGTTTGGTGGTAGCTGTTCTATGTATCACCATGTAATTCAGTAACCTCGAGCTCTCACTTGTGTGATCTGTCATTGACAACATGGAGAACATCAAACTGAAAGTGTTTATTGTCTATAGTTCAGATTGTGGCCTGTCTGAAGAAGTTCCCTCCTGACATAGAGTCATAGCATAATTTCTGTTGGAAGGAGACTTGGGAGATGATCTAGTCCAGTTTCCAAACTAGGGCAGGTTTTGTTAGACTAGGGACTTGTCTAACTTTGACTATCTCTGTATTTGTTTGGACTCTCACCACTTTCTAACTGTGCTGAGTAAGACCAAGTGACATTGCCTGTAGATGTGTAAATTGGGGTGAGAGGTGGACAGAACCATCCTCTTCATGTGTGAGATGATTGTATGTTTGACAGTGTAGCAGTTAGCCAGATGCGTCTGTCTTTTCACTGGTACTTTCTTATTCTGAAGCAGTATTTCAAAGGTGTATATATAACTGCTTGAAGCCTGTCGAGTTGTATACGGCCAGTGTGATGGGGATTTTCACAGACACTGTCTATGAAATTATTTGAAGATTATTTTAATATTCATATCTTATACTGCTGACATGCAAGATTTTAAAGTAGAACTTACCTGGGAGCAAACAACAATTAACTGTTTTTCTATTTTCAGAATTTTATCTAGACTAATAGTCATGCATTCTGAATTTGCCCTCTTTTATTCATTTATTGTTCAGTATGACAGATTTATAACAATTCTTGCAAAAACCTTCAAACTGGATGCTCTGACGTATTAATAGCATGTATAACACCCCTGTCCTTTTGAGAAAGATAGAAAGCTGATGTAACTGTCAAATGTATAACTTTGAAATTTCAATCTCAAAATTGTATATGATTTTAAACCATAAGCTTTAAATTTCAGGTTTTGTTTTTGTTTTCCAAACAGATATTTAAGATACAAGATAAGCATGAACTTCTTCCATGTTTTTCAAAATAAAGAAAGATGTAAAACACAAATGTGGTGATCTCTTCAGTCATCTCTTTTTTACTAATCTTTAATAGTAGCATGGGTCAACAGACTTCATGAAAGAGTCATGTGACAAAGCAGTATGAAGGAGAAATCTTCAAACTCAACCTTGGAAAATAGGAATAAACATTTTAATAGTTTTACATAAACAATTCATATAATGCATCATTGGTTGTTACAGTAATTTCAAGTGACAATTTGTATGCAAAATACTGTGCTTGAGATCTGATCTTGTGATCCACTGAGTTCTAAGCTTGCTTAGCGTCTCGTGTATGTGTGGTGACTTGGCCATAATAACTTGAAAGTTCACCTTTTGGAGACAGGGGAATCCAGAGTGTCTCCCTTGTATAGCCTACTGGTTAAACATGTTTTATGGCAGTCTATGTCATCTGTTCCCATATGGAAAATAATAATGTTTTCTGTCAGCATGTAGTCTTGCAGCTCAACTGGGAGCAGTTCAGTATTGTGTATTTGAATGTCATGGGTTCAAATCTTAAAAGAGCATGGCGGGAGGGGAAGTAGTATGCAAACATTTTAAGTATATTTGTTCTAAAGAGGTACTTACAGGAAGCACTCCTAGTTTTTGAATAACTTGTCTTTGTTGAAACAAAATATTTGAAGCATGTTGTGGACAACTGCAAATCGCTTATTTTTTCCTTTCTGACTGCTGTTTTTGAAGTAAGTGTCTTTGGTAGTTGCACACACGTTTTTAATCAACAAGAGAGAGGGAGGAGGTGTAAGAGGTTGAATACAGGAGGAAGAATGAACTATTAGACTGTATTTTAAGATGGAGTTTACATTTGTAAAGAGTTTGAGCACTCATGACCACTTTTTATAAATAATATGCATATTGGAAGGTTAAATCTATGACATAAGATTCAGTGGTTAATACAGTAAAACAAAAATAATTACTAAAACAGCATAATTAGAATGAGCTTGGTAATATACAACAAGAAACATAAAATGTTTGACTGCTTGGATGAGAAGGAGATAGATGGCAAACATCAATCTAACCTACCACTGGATGGCATCTTTGTTCCATAGAATGGCTTGTAAAAACTCACTGACCTGGAGTTAAAAGTTGACTTGTATAGGATATTGCTTGGTAAGATTGCCAGGCCCTTTACATAAATGCTTGTGACTGTGTTTCAGTATCCAAAGTCATCCTCTTATCCCAATTGGAATTGGAACAATTGCAATTGTTGCAATTCTTCGAAGCTAAAAAGCATATATTGATAGGGATGTTGCCGTCAGACTGGAAAATTTGTAATCCTAGCTATGATTTAAAATATTTCATATCCATCTTCCCTGTAACTTAGAGAGGAAGATAATATGGATGTACCCACAGATAATAAATTGCTCATATAAGATGGAAGGAAATTATTCTGTCCAGGACTTTTTTGTTGTTATGTGACATTTTGGAAATTTCACTCAATTGTTCAGTTAGAATCACACCACAGAGTAATCTAAATTGGGAGTAATATTTGATATTTGATCTTTTTTACTGTTGACTGTGTAGTTACTGATTATTTAGTGTTAGAGAGACGCATTTCATTCATTCTTATTAATTCCTCTGGCCTCCAAGGGAACATTGATAAGCCTCATGTGTTTATATGCATTCATTTACCCAAACTTGCAGTCGAATTCACTATCTGATTTGAAATTCTATGGGTTTTTTTGTTGTTTTTTTCATTACTGTTTGAACTAAAACGTGTCCTCGATTTTTAAAAAAAGTCTTCTATCTTAAACTGCAGGAAAGAAAAAAAAAAGGCCTGTCAAATGGCAAATTTGAGAAGTAGAGGATGCTGTCTTGTTTTTTATATGGATGGTTGCTTGATGGAGATGAAAATACCTCAAAGGGCAGATCCTAGTAACCCGATCTGGAAATAGGGAAGGGATGATACATTAGTGCTAGTAAAATTGTACATAACTATGTTTATAAGTGCTTGCCAAAGCAGGTGAGATCATGGTGACTGAATGTAGAGAGGAACACACATCCATCCCGCTCAGTTAAATTTTTACCAGTATCCTTTGAGGAATCCTGCTTGGGTGCCCTGAACAGGGAGGCTCCGGCACTGCCAGGCTGGCTAGGTTACCTGGGATGACACTAGGTTGATTTCAAGCATTGAATTTTTTAAACTACTTTTTTCATTTTTTTCCATTTTAGTTGCTATTTTTGTATTTAGACTCTTACTAACTTTTTAAATTAACACTTATTGTGTGGCCAAATATATTTATCAACTGTCATTCTGGGCTCATTTCACAAGTTGTTGGAGATTGAAGGGTGGCTTGGTCATCTACGAACTGAATACACAGTAGCCCAATTTCCTCATGAAAGCTTTTGTGATCCTCCTAAGAGTGGTGTCGATATGCTGTGTAAAGTGTAAGAGGCTGTGTAAAGTGTAAGAGGCTGCTTTAAACACACAGCCGTCAGAGTAGCAGATCAGTTGTGTGACACCATCTTTGGGAACTTCACTCCTAGAGAAGAAAGCATGTGACTTCACTGTGGCTATATTCTGCAGTCAGGTCACTAGCGCTTGTGAAAAGTAATGAAAGCTCATCTGTATGGGAAACTGGACGTTTTTTGACAGTCAGCATAGAACTTCAAGTCTTTGGCACGTTTCTCCAAAATTGTACAGACAAAAAGCCTTTCTTTAACCCCCTTGTGAAAGAAATCAAAACCAGTATATTAACAAACCACAGAAATCTGCCACAGAATAGGGTGCTCTGCTGTATATGTCAAGAGAGGGCTTTGGTTCCTGGTATTGAGATTTCTTTATTCTTTTGTTCCAATACTGTACTTGCAGCCTTTTTTTTTTTTTTTTTTTTTTTTTTTTTTGCTGCAAGCCTTAAATATTTTATAAAGTGATAGAAAGTATTCTAGGGTCTATAGAAGGGCATATATGTAATAACATTTTTGAAGATGTTTTAAATAAGCTTTTATTACATTGTTTAATGTACTAGCAGGAGTGTGGATTTGCATCTACATGAATCTTTTCCATACATGTATTCCAAAAGGTTATGTAATATACCTTTGGACTATGTTGAGATGTGATATTCATGTCAGTTATACCTACTAAACAAAGTGTGTTAAGAACAGTTTCCACAGCTACAAGTCACATACCTTACAGAGGCAGGAGATGGGAGATGCTTGACAGGTACAGGTATGATGTGTCATCTGAAACTGGAAGCTGTCAATCCAGCGCTTTTCTCAAGCAGGTAGGAAGGGTATTGCAGAGCAAACAGTGGCTTGGGAAATGCTATCTGGGATGAGAAGATACCTATCATTCCTTCTGTTAGAGGCAAATTATCCTACCTCTGAGGATTTCTTAATTTGATCAGACAAATACTTAGTTATTTCTGAATCTGGAGTATTTTCTATGACGATGGAGACCTTGGTTGTTGCGCCCCAGATTGGCCCAGCCACCGGGCATATTGCATGATGATTACTTTTGGAAAATCAGCTAATATATAGAATGAGTATATCACATGCAGAATTATTTTTATTTGTATTTCCATTATAGAGATGATGATGACATCAATGATGTTGCCTCTATGGCTGGTGTTAATCTAAATGAAGAAAGTGCCCGAATTATGGCTACCAACTCTGACTTGGTTGGAACCCAGATACAGTCCTGTAAAGATGAACCCTTTCTTGCTGCTATACCTCTGCATAAACGCATACTTGAAATGGGTGAGAAACATAGCCTTTCCTCTTGAAAGTGGTTTTGTTTTGTTTCGTTTTGCAGTTACGCAGTTTTGAGTACCGGCATATGCTTAGCATTTACAATTGTTATAAGTAAGGTTCTTCAAGAATTTAATTACATAGTCTTGTATTAATAAACTTTCAAGGCTTTTTCAATAACTTAGTTATTTCAAAGTGGGACAAAATAATATTTTGATACTCTTATACTTTATGTTTTTTCTTCCGTGCTTTTTATATCCAAAGATCTCCAAGCTCTTTGCAAACATTAATTATTTCTTACAATCTTCCCTCATGTTCACCTGAAGATTGAGAGAGAGAGATAAAGTAAGTAGTTCAGGTCACAGAGGACACCTGTGAATACGATTTAACAGAATGTTGAAGTTATCTGTCAGTTCTTTTCCCCGTACAAACTAATACCTTGGTTTTAATACTAGCATTTTTTCAAATAGATGTATTTATTTATACTCCATTTGAAAATGGAAGTTGAAAATTTTCAGAAGAGGAAAACAACTAGTTAAAATTAGTCATGGTTTAGAATCAATAAGTGTGCTCAGAATGTATTTTATCTGACATAACTCATTAATATACTATATATTTTCATTCCAGAATATATTTCATAATAATTTTGGTAATATTTTCAAAGACATCAGAGTTAAGATAAAAACCTAAAGAGCTTAGAACCATACATCAAGTTTTTCTAGAACTATACTTATGTCAGCTTTTTTTTTAGGGAATTAATTGTCATAATTTTAAATATACGACCAAAACCTTGTTAATATTCAGTGCAAATACGTTGTAGGTACTCCTAAACTACTATTTCTTTTTATGTTCATTGAGCTAATGGAAACGCTTTTATATTGCATTTGAAAGCAAAAGTCTTCACTGACTATCCAGCTTTCCTTATTACTTTAATTGATCCCCTTTTAAGTTCAAGCCGTTCTGAAGAATGAATCATTTTGCATGCTATAGTTACCATGTTGAAATGTGACTTTACTCTGAAAAAAATCCATGCAGTGTTTTGTGAAATGTCTACCACTATCTGAGATAGGAAGCCAGAAATCTTTTACTGAAAGGCTTTTGAAAAACTGTTGTGTGGGGTGATTGTAGTAGTTTATGCAGGTGTAAGAAAACAAAAAGGAATTGTTCCAAAATAAAACTGTTAAAAAGAATGGGAAATCAGTAATGAATTTGCCATATAAGCCTTAATGAACTGTCTGTGTGTAACAATTGCTGCACAACTTGGAGCTCTAATTACAAATGTAGGACTTACAAGAATCTGTACATACTTTCAGAGCCACAGAACCCACCACACTATTCATCATTGCCTGTTGGGGTTTGCTCCTCTGAGGAACAAATCCCTATGGCTGTTTTTGAAGCTTTATTGGCTTTGATAATTGAAATGAAACTTTCAAAGCTTTTAAAAGCAGCTGCAGGGATTTACTTCTCAAAAGCAGTGAATCCAAAAGAGCAGCCACTCCTAGTGATCTCCTGCAGCCACTTTTAGAGCTTTATTTTGGCTTAATATGAAGCCTTTTATAGTTTAGAAAGTGGCTGTGGGGTTCACTAGTGGCTACTATTTGGGATCTATGGCTCTTGAGGAGAGAATTCCTGCAGCTGATTTAGAAGCTTTAGAAGCTTGGTTTTCACTGTGTGTGGCCAGATAGGTTGATTGCGTAGGACCACACACAAATTCAGTCGTTTGTGCTACTGGGCACTTAAAATAATGACATTGTAAGATCATGACAAAATTCTGTCTTACCATGTATTGCTGTACCTAGACACCGGGACTAAGCAAAGGAGCCTATGACCTTCTTAAGCACACTTAGAAAAAAAAAAATGATGTTGCGTGCATCCTCATACTTTTGTGTTACGCCTGTTGACCATTGAGACATCCTTCTCACTTTAATTTACCCGAAAATGACTTTTGCAGGCCTTACAGTCTACTTTTAGAACTATTCCTATTTAGTCACTTCAGTTCTAGGGAACATTTAAAATGTTTTAGTAAAAGAGAAATTTGCTATAGCAGCGGTGTTAGGCAACTGCTATTCTCTCCTTACTCAGGAGCATAGTATTTCAAGTTTTCTGTAATATTCTCTTACTCTCTTTTCTGTTGAGCTGCTCAATAGTGTTCCCCAAAGGCTGTTTCAGAGATTGTGCTTCCATTCACCAGAGTTGGAATATAAACTGCTAAAGTGAGAGCAGATGATATTCAGTCTTTGGCAGTAACCACCAGCCAAATGCCTCAAAGTTATAGTAGTGAAAGATGTTTCTTAATGCCTTGTACATTCTTATCTCTACAACAACTTGGCAGTATTACCATCCAAAGTTTATGTTAAATCCAAATGAGTAATACTATTATTGATTCTCTTAAATGCAACTGAAGAAGCAACTGAAAGATAGTTCATGCAGAAGTATTAACCCATTTCACATGTGCTTTTTTATCTGATTTTGTATCTGTTCATCTTTGGGTTATCGTCATTGCTGTTAGTTCATGTAGGAAGACAGAATTGAGACTGTTTCAGATTTTAATTGGTGCAAAAATCAGGAGTGGATATTTATGAGCAGAGAGTGTATTTCTGTTGCTGTTCCTTTCAGGATCATCAAACTTTAAACCCTGATCTTTCTACATGACAGTACAGCACTACGACACATATACAGAGTTGCAAACCTGAGTTTTCTCTTTTTGGCAATTCAGGAGGCAAAAAATAATGTTCTTCATGTATGTTAACATTGGTGCCCATATCAACTTTTAAAGCTTTATGTATGTTTTGCTCCATTATAAATATGTATGGGTAGTATTTTTTTTTAAACAGGTCAGGAAAAACTGAGTAGATTCTCATGATAGCAATTATTAAACAATACTGAAAAATCTTAGCTTTTTTGTATGTTCTTATAGGAAAGAAAACAGGAAAAATAACCCAAATCACTTGTAATTGTTTGTTTCATTTTTAATTCTTTCTAAAGTTAATGGTGCAAAGACATATACACCAGTTTCATCAGGTTTTAGAATGTATTTTGTTGACATTTTGAGTTTTTCTCGTTTACCAAAATGAGCAACAAGATGGCTTAGCAGGTTGCTTTAAGAGCAAAAGTTTACTTTGGTTTGGATCTGTCTTGGGAAAGTGGAAATAACTTGGCTTATGGATTAACTTTAATTACAGCATTGTTTCTGAGAGTGGATAAGAATTAGGCTGTATTGTATCTCGTGTTTACTACTCATAAAGGTGACAGGTCATAAAGGGATGCAAAACAATGTCTCTGTTTATATTGCCTCATAGTTAAATAAAACATTGTTAACAAATAACAACCAATGCAAAATCACGAACAGCAAGATAAGAGAGAAAAAAAAATAGTTAAATTATTATCCTAATAGTGAAATAATGGTCGTTAACTTTATTCTTTATCCAAATGCATCTGAGTCTATCCTGTACATTTTGTAACAATCCACATTTTTGGTGATATTTTAAAAAATAATTTAGGAAAATGCATTTTCCTAATATAATAAATATATTCATATACAGAACCTTTGCTAATTTTCCTTAATATTATCTTTGTTGGTGCTGTCACTCAATATGATACAGTAGGATGAAATTTACCTTTCTTACATAGTTTTGTTTTGTCTTTCTTTTCAGGACAGCATTATGTTTTACTGAAAGTTAGTGGTCTCTGCAGCACTGGTAGCTCTTCCGAGAGCTTTGTTTTGATTTTTTTTTTTTTTTCAAAAGAGCTTGATATGTTCACAAACTTTGAATCTGCAGCAGGATATTAATTCCCACATCTTTGTTTAAATTCTAATTGATTTCGTCCCGAACTAGATGATGTCGTTTTGCTTTTATTTGGCTATCCCTACAATGTGACAACTTGTGAAGAACCTTAAATATAAATTAGTGATCTTAAAGCAAAGAGTGATGAAATATATTTTTGTTTTGTACACTATATTTGTTGACTTTCTCCTCCTTTCACTTTCAGTGCTTCTCTTGCTATTTTTCTACCTCTTTTTATTGTTATAGAGTGTTGGTGAATGGGATGCTTGCAAATGTGATATTCTGAGAAATGGAAAACTGATTTAGCCATATTGAATCCATTTCAACTGCCCCAAGTTTTATTTTAAAATCGCTGTTACTTAAATATGTGTGATAAAAGTGTATTGGAGAATCATCAATGATTTCTTTTTTATTCTACATTCACTTGAAATTATTTTTATGTCTGAATTAGGAAAGTAATTTTTCTTTAGTGCACTTTTTGCCACTTCCAAATAGATCTTTAGGTAAGAACACATACAGAGGCATAGGCTAATTCTAATGAAATTTAAAAAAAATTTTTTTTTTTTTAATGCATCCAGGTTCTCCTAGCCTGGGAATTAAGATGTGTACAGTTATCCCCAAAATGGCTTCAGGGTAGCTCAACTGGTAGATTTAAGCCACTGTAAGATGTCACCCTAACAGTTGTAGGATTTTGTAACGTAAATTATTGTTTTTTCATCATATCTTATAGATTTAGCTTTTTTTGTTATTGCACATATTATTTTCTTGACTTTCCTTGAATTCTGCCTGATAAAATGCTGATTGTTTTCTGCCTTAGTTACATTTCCTTAAGTCCCATTTGAATTGCATGTCTGCTATAAAATGCATAAGTTCAGAACACAGAAACACAGGTGTATTGAATCTACTATATGGTATCGTGGTGGCAGCCCAGTTATATGTATATGTATGTAATTTAAGTAAATAATTTGAATATTCTAGAGAGCACTTTATGTTGCTAAACTATTAAAGAACTGACTGGAAAACATCTTGTGGAACTAGACCAATAGATTTTTCAAGCCTCTGTTTAAAGTATTTATTACTACTTAATATTAGATTCATTTTCTTAACCCTGTTCCATCTGTTTGTTTGTCAGTGGTTGCATTCATGTTTGAATGAGATGAAACTCTGCTATTGATCATTTTTCTTTCAAATATGAAGCAATTGTAATGTATACTTATTTCGGCTTACTTAAGAGGGATTTAAATCTGCTTAGTTTACAGTTCAAATATTTTGAGTTACAAGATTACCTGTGAAAATTTTTTTTGCTACTGACCTTTTTTTGGACATGACTTCATTGTTTTCATTATTGACTTTTAACTTTTTATCCTTTAGTTGATTTGTCTTCACACTGAAATACTGCTTTTCATATCACTTTTCCACCAGCATCTTTCTGTCGTGGCAACTTTCTTGAATACTGTGGATATAACTCTTGCTTGTTTTTAGAGGTAGTTCTAACATTTCCAAATTGGCTGATGAAATGCTTGTCCTGTTGAAGTGCAGTATTTTGAAGTTGTGTATGTTCAGTCTATGTCTAGAGGGGTGTTTTCCTTGGTGCTAGTTGCTTCTTCCCAGAAAAACAAAGCTTTGGGTATTGTATAATATAAATTGCAAGTTACTGTGCATACCACATATGTGGACATTTTTATTGTTCTTATGAACTCAAGTATGTCACTTGCAGAGACCTGCAAGTCTCATCAGTGCCTGATGTAAAATATGTGTCTAAATTTTGACATCTGAAATTCTTTTATAACTTTCTTAGTGAGTGCAACAATAGATTTTTTTTCCACTAATAAGAACATTTTTATTTAAGTGTATTTAGATGAGAAAGTGTGCACTGTTCTCAATCTTTATATCAATGCCCATATTTTTGATTATTCATTTTATTATCTTGAGATTGGAAAAGAAAATGAGTGTATTCTGTGTGTTCCGCACAATATAAATTATTTTGTATTGCAATTTATTGATCCTTTTGCAACATTCTAAGTCAGTTGAATCACAGAATGGTTAAGCTTGAAAGAGACCTCTAGAGATGAAATGTTATTTACATATAATTATTTCCTTTCAAAAAAGGTGGGAATACATTCCTGTCTTAGTATCAGCAGCAGTGTTGCCAAATAAACATAAGTAGTAAGCGCTTCAGCAGAAAGTTAAACGATATTGTTGTTCTTTCTTTAATAGGTCCGTGATTAGACTTCCTGTTCTACAGGGTGTCCCAACATGTGTGGGAATAACTTCAGTACCACCTGAGAGCTTGGAGTCTGCCTCTCTATAAAAGGTAAGGCAGCTTCTGTTCAATAGTTTTGTGTATTTCTAAGGTTTTCTTCTTATTGATCTTATTGGTTCTGCAACAGAATCCGTTATGGTTTTAGTAGTATCACCTCTAAGTTCCAGAATTGATGTAATTCATCAAGCTGTAATTTCTCAAAATAAATGAATTATGTTTGAAATGTGGTAACTTAAGAAAATGAAGCTGTTTGTTTAGCCATTTTAAAAAGTTTTATACCTGTTAAACTGCTTGCTTGAGTGACTGCTTGCTCTCAGAAATATTTGAAAAGTTAAAGTTTTGTTTTCACTGTGAAACCTTGCTTTTGTTTTATGAATGCAGTGGCCTTCTTAAAAGGTCTCACTATTTCCGAAAGACAGTTCTGGCCTTCAGGGCCTTCCACAATACCTCACCCAGCCTCAGAATAAGTATGCATCAGCAAATGGAATAACTTAAGGTCCTTGATGTCCACAAAGGAGGATAAAAATAAGATCATCATTCTGTGGAGATTCAGTCTCTACCAGATTCATTCATAAGCTCTATCTCATAAATAGATTTCTGATTGTGAATGTAAGGTGTAAAATAAGAATAATAAAAAGAAAACCTTAGAGAACTATTCAATACTGCAATAAAACTGACTTACGTTATCCCTGTAGGCAAGCTCCGTGCTCTAGAGGTGGTACTAATATCCCCAACTCTCAACACATGTTGGAACATCTTTGTGGAGGAGGAAGTCGTTGATTGGTGAGCAGTGTATTCAAGAATTGTTTAAAGGGAAAAAGTAAAAGGTAATAGTTTCTAAAATGTATTTAAATGATTGTTATTTATGTTTATTTGGCAATTCTGCTGCTTATACTAAAGTTGTAGTGGTTTTGTTTCTTAAAATAGTTCAAGGACCTTATAAATTTCACTTTAGTCTTTCCTTTTCCAATGAATGGATCTGCAACTTAAAAACGTCAAAGTTGAGTGGATAAATATGTAACAGTAATGTAGAAGTGTGAAACTGGTGTAAACCCCTTATCATTAAGGCTGGCTGCTCTGACAAAATCAACTGACCACGTCTGATCTGGATTTAGTTTGTACTGGTGAGTGATCTGGTGCTGCACAGGTTTAAGGAATGTGGCAGAGTGGCCTGAGCTTGACAACTTGTCCCCTAATCCTGAGCATGTACAGTTGAAGGTACTGACGTGTTGAAATTCATGTTATGGTCTTTTGTTTAGCCTCCTGACAACCTTTTCAAATTCCTGTGTCCTTTCTGCATGTACTTTTCAGGTGATGTGCTCATCCTGCCTTTTTAGTAAGAGGCCTCACAGTTCAGCAGTTCTGCCTTAGGTCAGCCTTGTAGGGGATAACTGTGATATTAGGTCAGACTTGTTACCAACAAGACTTCTATAGTGTCGGGGATGTAATTTAATCAGGAGAAAAAAATTTATATGTTCCCCAAATATCTGCATTGCTTACAGAAGTTACTTTAAAAACAGCAGACATATAGGTAAATTCTTGGTAAAAACACTTGGTAATATTTCAGTCTTTTTTGCAGACATGATTTATTTTAGCTCTGATATTGTGAGGACGGTGTTACAGGATGCTGGCTGCAGTCCTGACCTGCTTATCATCTCTGATATTCTTGCAGTTCTTCCCTTCTGCGTCTTTCATGACATAGTCATATACTTCTTTTATTTAAGCCTGAGGCCCTATGATAGTTTAGTGTCTTCTTTTGATCTTAAGCTTAGCCCTGGGAAGGAAGTGCCCTCTACTAACCTGAGTAGAAACAGGTAGGGGTAAGTCCCCAGCAAACAACTTCCTCTTGTTTTCTCAAGGACTCTTATTTGTGTCACTGACTTATCAATTCTTTCTTATAAGGTCCCTCTAACAGTTTCTTTTGATTTTACTCCATAGGAAGTAAGCAAACACAAAGAAGTGTGTTTAGATGGAAACTGTTCCTAAAAATAGTGCAGGTATTTTCCAGTTCTCTGTAGTCACTTTGTGCTTGTTCTTGAATGTTCCCAAATATCTTTGGATATGCATATTATTCTGTAGAATATTTTGACAAAACTAGGATAAAAAAAAATTATATAGTTATAATCTATGTCCTATAATTTGAATTTTTAAGGTCTTTACCTGTTTCAGTTTGCAGCTCCTTCTTCGTTTTTTGCACTTTTCTAGCATTGTTCAGTCACAGCACCACAGTAACTGGAAATGGAGAGCAGGATTAGACTACATGATTAGCCTTCCTAACTGTATTATGCACTTTCAATGCCTCCCTTTAGTAGCTTCAGCTTCTTTTGAGTTGTTCATACAAAATTGCTCAATCCTATTCTTAAAGTACTAAAAGAGACGGAAATAAAAATTAAAGTGATGTTAGTTTAACATACTGGGATTTTTTTTCTTCTAGAAGTTGGATAAGATGGTAACAGTTGATTTGAAACAAAACAAACGGGAAAGACTAACAGTATTAATACTATTAATAATATTAATAATAGAAGTTTTTTCCTTGGGAGCTTACTTTCTATTTTGGTTCTCTGATCAAGCTGTTGAACTTCCTTTCTGTCTGAATACCAAATATTCTCTTATCCTCCTGGACATACACCTCACATGTTAATTTTTCCCTGATTTATGGTAGTTGCTTGCATTTCCCAAGACTTCACTTACCTGTGCATAATATTGTTTGGTAGTAACTTGGTTCTGTTGAAGACAAACCACCAAGGATAATAAAAAGAGTCTTTGGGGATGATTAATAGCTACCTTTCAGCTGTTTAATGATCTTGTTCAGAGAAAGAATTTTGGAAACTAGATTGTCTGGTTATATATATATCTATTAGGTCAGGCAGCTTCTCAAACTATTTCTTTTACCAAAAAGTGTGAATTCTGTGTAGATCCACACACAAAAGGCTTTCTGTCATTCTTATGAGTTTGATTAAAAAGCACTAACCATATAAGTAAGGTTAAACAGCTTCTTGAGAATTTGTTTTCTACTTCATGGTTTTTATGTCTTGCCTTAAATTCTCGTAACTTGCATAAAAACTTTGAATCAACACAGAAAATAGGATCGGACACTTAGGCCTGGGTTGCGCATGATTTTCTTTTTTAATCTTTACCAGCTACTTTTCCAGTTGCATTTTATTAAAATAATTAAACTGATGTGACCCTTTAGAATGGAACTGTTTTCAGTCTGATTTGTGCTTTACAAGAATTAGGTGTTAAGCTTTTATTTAAGAGACTGAAATAAGAAAATTACAACTAAACCTAGCTTTCTGTATCTTCTGCCTGGGTTCGCTAGGTTATCCCCTGCCCTTGGAATCTTTCAACCCAGTCACCAGAGCTAGTGAGTCACTGTTTGTGCCATTACTCTATTTAATGACTTTTGTCTTTAGTTTTTAATTTCTGAAGTTTGTCTGGACCTTTGGAAGCTCTGTCACCCCTCCTGTTTTTTTTATACCAAGCAGCTGCCTCAGGTTTTTCCTTTCCACTCTACTCCTCTTGAGCTTAGTGCTTGCGCTGGGCTTTTGCTGTTGATAAAATTTGCATGCAGCGGTGTTGGATGACAGGTCAGAGTGAGGACACTACCATGTTGGAGATGCCTCGCCTTTTGCTAAGCCCTGCCTGGGTAAACTGGGATAAGTAAATTCAGGGTTGCTGTTTATGGCTATTCTGGAGGCCACGTGCTCTTAGCACATCAGAGTTTCCCCTTTGTTTTGGGTCAGCCCCATCGCTGAGTGCTCTGGCTCAGTTTAGGATGGTTCCCTTTCCCCGCTGCTTTAAGCTCTACAGGAGCCTCTGAAAACTAGTCTTAAGCAGTGACTAGGTAGATGATCATGTTGTGTTTAATTACATATCATTTTATAGAGTTTGTGTTTTTAAATATTTCACCGTTGATACCTACAGCAGTACTATAGAATTGTCACTTTCTCTTCCTATATTGCTATTAAAATAGAGGCCTACAGCAATTTACTAAAGAACTCTTTTGGTTTGATGAGCTGGGAGCTTGGAAGACCTCAGACATGCAGGGCACGTTCCAGTACTTTACTTTTGCTAATGGTAATGACAGCAGCAGAAATTTGCGTTGTAAAACTGTGGTGATTCTTTTGGAATTACTGAGGAAGGTGACTTGAGCCTACAATGCAGAATACAACCTAGTACTGCCTACACTATTCTTCTAGATCAACTGATGCTGAGTAAGGTTAAGTGAGCAGTTTAAACAAAGACCTGGAAGCAGTAAGAAATGTCAGATTCAGGTGGGATCACCTTTGTTTCCACTTTGCACTGTGCAGGCCACCTCTAGCACCAGAAGAGGCCTGAACCTAAGGAGTCTCACTACAAAACTTGTGTCCTGGCCAACGTTTAATGTAAAGAATTTGGAAGTTGATCTTAGCTTTAAGGTACAAGTAGTGAACTTTTCTGCTGTCTGCAGTTCTGGCTCACCTGCGATTAAGCGTCAGAGACTAGCTGTGCATTCTGCCATTGCTTCTGTTGAAAAGCAAGACAAATTTGAGCTCTACATACATGCGGTTTAACTGTTTAAAACAATTTCTTCAAGGTTTTTCTGTTTTAACTGCAAATGTAAAGAGTTTTTATACAGACATTCCATAATTTATCATATCAATAACCCCAGTCAGATCTAATATTCTACAAATATTTTTTTTATCTTTGATTTCAAGCCTGTCAGTTCTCTTAAAGTATAAATTATTAAAGTAAGTTTTTGATTCTTTGAAAGCATTTATGCAAAAATAGTATTGTTTTCTGCTTCTTGAATAGAGCAGTGCTCTTCTTCGATTTGTTTCAGTTTGTTTGATCAATAAAATATAATTAAACTTTTAAAGTTCAGCAAAACCAGTATCTCTCAGCTAAGCAGATGATAGTACTTTTTAGAATTTTCACTTCCTGGAACCCGATATTTTTCAATGACAAGGTTTAGATGCTTTTATGTTTGCAAAAAACAATCGTGTGCTAGTGACCCATATGGCAATATCAGAATAATAATGCTGATTTTTTTTAATCCTTTAGGTTTTTGGAACTCATACATAAGTTCTGACTTTATAGAAACTCTTTGGTAATATCTTAGACTTCTAAGTAGAATATAGTTGATTTGTAATGAAAATAATCTAATCCTTATGCTTTCTTTGCATATCCTATTTGCCATAGAGTTTTGAATGAATGCTGACTGAATCATGATTTGCTATTAAAGCTTCCAAATATATAATCAAGAATTAATATATAGGCAGATATTTTTGTATTGTGTTATAAATGCATGGTAGACTGGAAATTTGCTTATTTCTGCAATTAGTTAACAATGTTCCCTCATTCTTTACATATATATATATATATATATATATATATATATATATATATAAAAAACTAAGACTGAACTGAATGTTTTAGTAGCCATTGATGTCTCTTAGAATGACTTGAAATGGAGTCCTGCCACAGGTAATAGAAGTGTTCATATAATAAGTCGTCAATTCTTGCTGGTCTTGTGTAGTTCGGGGGTAGGGGAGGCCTGGCAAGAACATTTGAATGATGAGCATCATCTTAGTTATGCCTTTAAAAATACAATAAATAAATAAATAAAAAATCAATTTCAGAGGAGAGATGGATTAAAACTACTACTTGGAGCATCAATTTTCTCTAGCTCTGATTTTGTTATTTTCCTTCATAGTGTTTTTATAATCTAGAAGAAGTTCGATTTACATTGGATAAGTCATTTTAAGGACTTTGAGAAGTATGGTTATTGCTTAAATTACTTTTCACAGATGTTTTATTTAAAAGCAAACACATTTTTTCAAACTGTAAATTTCTTGTGTGGTGGCTTTTACTACTTTATATACCAATTTTGTGTCACAAACCTGCAAGATGTACAAATAAATTAAAGGATCACTTAAATCAGAAACAAGTGTAGCTTTTTAACAAAAGATTAATAACAGAAGTCTTTTGAAAGAAAAAAGCTAATCCTTTTGTTTAATCTTAATCTCCTTTTAGGATTTATGTGTGAATATTTTATGAATATGTATGCTTATTACATGTTATGATTTTGTACTGCAGTGATGAGATTTTCCCAGTTAATCCTAGAATAAGCCTGGTAGGCTATTAACAGAAACATAAATAGACAAAATCAGTATCCAATGACTTGATTAGAAGGAAATGTGATATGTGTCTTCTGGTATACTACTTAATAGGTATAGCATCATAAGAGATAGATAGATAGATAGATAGATATATCCACTTTTGTTAACATATAAGTTATATTTCTGTTCCAAAATCATCATCAGCCTGGTTATTGTTTATTGTCATATTTTAATGAGCTCTTGATTATTGAGATTCATCTTTCTGAGTTAAACTAGGAAAAGTGTTTATGCAGATAAGACAAATGTCTCAGGAATTAAAGGATATTTAGAGGACAGCACTCTTTCCCTTTGATGACAGACAGAATTCTGGTGTGCTTTTAAAAATGCAGGTAGATGTAACTCAATAGGAGATGTAGCAGAGAAGAAAATATTAAAATTTTAATATGGATGCATATGAAAATGAACACTTTTTTGCATAGTTTCAATTTTTATATCTTAGCATTTTCTTTGCTTTGTGAGACAGTGTCATTGTGCTACTTTTCTCTTTTAAGTATATCTGGCTTTAAGCTGCTTCCTGAAGTAGCAGAAAATAGAAAAAGACAATCTCTAAACCAGAGTGCTAGAACTTTTCTGAAGTCAACAGATCAATAAGATAGTATGCAGGACTTTTATTTTCTCACATAATAAAATTCGGCCAGTATTTTCCAGTTTAGATGAAATTTTCAGGAGTGCATTGATAATTTTTCAATTTTTGTCCTGTTCAATTATCTCAGCAGTGTGCCAACTCTTCATGGAGTTCTACGTCTCTGGAATAAGCCCTGCTCTGATTACCCTATGCCACCAGGATTTTCATAGAATTATAGAATCATTGTGATTGATAAAGGCCTTAAAGATCGAGTCCAATCAAAAACTTCCACACCATGTGTGCTAAACCATGTCCCCAAGTGCTTCATCTACACGTTTCTTGAACACAGCCAAGGACGGTGACTCCACCACTTCCCTGGGCAGCCTGTTCTAATGCTTCACAACTCTTTCTGTGTATAAATGTTTCCTAATATCTGACCTGAACCTCCCCTGATGCAATTTGAGGCCCTTTCGTCTTGTCCTATCAGTAGTTATTTTGGAGAAGAGATTTTGACTAATGTAAATTAAAATAGGAAAGAAATGTGATGCTGCCTTTATAATGGATGTTGTAGAAGGTTTTTAAATTTATTTATTTTTTAATTTATCTTGGTGTAGTCTAGTTTCTTGATTCTAACTAACAGATTTTGTAGTCTTTCTTCCTCGGCCAGTTTTCCAAAGAAAGCTAGCCTTAAATGACTGGGTAACCTGTTGCCTTCATTCCTTCTCCCTTCAGATAACTTTTGAATCCATTGATAAATTAGCAACTGGATAGCCCCCATGCAAATCCTGTAGGGATCAACCTTTTTCTTCTGTTTCTTCTTCTGACTGGTTGGCTGACCAGTCAGCACCCCTGTACAGACTGCCCGGTTACCAAAATGCCTAATAGCACAGTCATTTCTCAGCTAGCAAGATGGCCAGATATGGACTAGGAGACATTGGTAGGTGGTTATCCTGGGGTTAACTATAAGTATTGTGGGATCATATGGAATATGGGTGGAAGTATGAGTTATTTGGGAGGCACGGAGATCATAGAAATATTCAAAATGGAAGGCTCCTTACTGATCATCTAATCCAACCTCTTGCTGAAAGCTGGTGCAATGCTGAATTTAGACTGGAATGCTTAGGACGTTTCCCCCTTAGTCTTTGAAATCTACGGGGATAGAGATTCTGCAGCTTCTGTGTGCAAACTGTTCTGATGTTTAATTATCCTCATAGTGAAGATTCTCTCTTGCCATATTCAGTCAGAATACTGTTAGAAATTATTACTCTTACCTTTTGTTCTCCTTCAAGGCATCTCAGTATTTCCATCTTCCCTCTAACTCCCTGTCTCAGCCTTTTCCCCTTCAGAATAAGGGACTCTCATTTCCTTCGGTTCCTTACACAGATTGTACACTCCAACCTCCTGACCATCTTGGTGGGTTTTCCCTGCAGCAGATAATTTGCAACAGAGACCCAAAACTGACTGCAATGTTCCAGATACAACTGATGAGTCCTGAGTGAAGAGGAATAATCCTTTCCTTTCCTTTCGTCTACTGGTTGCTGAGGATTTACTGTTGATATAGCCCACTACGCTGTTAGACTGCACTGTTGCCAGGGTGCCCTGCTGAATCACAGTTAACTGTTGCCCACCAGGACTCACGTCCCTTCTGTCAGCGCTGCTCCTCTGGCATGCAGTCCCCTACCGGAGTCATTGCAGAGTACAAGGCCATCCCAGATGCAGTACTTTGCATTTGTCCTTGTTGAATGTCATGAGGATCCTGTTGGCCCACTCATCAGATCCTTCTGACCGAAAAACTGGCCTTGAGCATCCTTACTGTGCCATTCTGTTGGTGTCATCTGCAAACCTGATGAAGGTGCTGTGCATCCCTGAGCAAGATATAAAAATGGGTAAGTCCCAGGATAGACTCCTGAGGATCTCTGCTTATAACTGATCTCCAGTTTTCTAGAATGCAGAGTATTGCCTTGAGGAATTTCAGGAGCATAATGTTGCACGGTTTTGTTGCACAGGCAGATGAGGAGGATGTAGGACAATAGTATTTCGGAATGAAGCATCTCAGGGAATGATTCTTTGATTATGGATCAGCTTTTTCAAGAGTTGAGTAGGCAAAGAAAAGTCATGTAATGTTTGATTTTACTTAGAGCAAAAGAAACTTTCACTTTAGGATGAAAGAAACTAGGTGGTGATAGTTCTTTATTGTGAAAGGACTAAGGGTGTTCTGGGAAATTGGATAGCTGAAATTTTACTACTGAAATTCAAAAAATTATTACTTTCTAGAAAAATAAATTTTTTTTTTCATCCATACTCTTAGAATGCTTGGCAGAATTTTCCATCTCAATTATCTTTTCTACATTATTAGTTAATTAAATCCCCATTTCAACTTGCATTTTGTCATTCAGACTAGATTGCTTACACGTTTACATAATAAAAATGTGCATGCTAAAAAGGACCTGGTATTGCAAGTCTGGCTTGCAAAAATAGGTCTTACAAATATGAGTAGTCCTACTGACTTCAAGGTCTTAATTTCCATGAGTGAGAGTTGTAGCATTGGGATCTTAACGTATGTGTCTGCTTTCCATTACATCCTCAGCTTTCAGCAACTTCAGTAGAGTTCCATCTCTGCTGCAGAGAACAAATTGAGCACCAAGAAGGAATTTTTTTTAAGTGATAAAGTAGCAATCAGTTAAAAAGTATATATACATATTGCTAAAATCCTTAAGGTGACATGTACAATATGAAACCAATGATGACTTAAGTTAAAGAGATAACGACTTCAAAGAATCATTAAAAAAATTAATATCACAAGTATATGACATAGAGAATTTGGCTCTGGGAAGTGTGGGAATGATGTACTGTAGTGATGTAATAAAATATACATTTAAATAGACAGTGCAGATCAAAAAATAGAAAAAAAAGAGAAAAAAAAGAGGCAGAGATGGAGCAAGCGAGAGCTGCAGGAAATACAATCTTTTTCATGCAGCTTCATACAAAATCAGTTCTAATAGCCGTATCTCCAAACAGAATTCAGAGCGGTTTTCACTCTGGGCTGTGCTACCTCCCCGCTCTTCTCGGTGTGAATAATGCGGCGCGGGCGGGCGGCGGCGCGGGCGTTGGCTGGCGCAGGCGTTGGCTGGCGGAGGCGCGTGGCGCGGGGCCCGCGGCGGTGGCGAGCTGGGCGCGCGGCGCGGCCCCGTGCGGCGGCCGCAGTGCCCCCTGCCGGGAGGGGCGGCTCGCGGCCCGGCGCTGGCAGTGATTGACTGTCCCCGGCGCGGCGCTGACACCCGGCCACGGGTGATGCTCAGCGCTGCCACTTCGCTTCAGATCACCGCGCCGCAAGAGCAGAAGTGCATATCAATATAAAACCGCTGCTCACTTGTTCGTCTTCATTTTTCAGACGTGTGATGGTTTATTGCTCTTGAGGTTGGACTGAAAAAATAGGGATGCTTCACAAAAAATACTTATTTTTAAGACTCTCAGATTTGTATTTGCCTTGCTTCTCTTCCCCACTGTCAATGAATGAGGATTACTTTTCAAATTAGCACAAATTAGGAAGCACTTTCCAAAATATTCTGAATCAAAGTTTCTGTAACATTCTGGTATGGCATCCGTGTGTCACAAGCATATGTATCTGCAAGCATTTTTAGAAGACCAGTGTTTGTTTAAATCATTAAAGAAAACTAACTCAGTTTTACCATCTTATGGTGGGTCAAATCCAATAATCCTTGCAAAAGACATCCAATATGCTTTTTTTAGTAGATGAAATCTATTTGTATATATACACATGTACATACAGTTTTCTGTGTGGAAAATTGTGAGTCCCCCTGTGTGGAAAATTGTGAGTCCCCCTGGGAGTACCTGCATATATAAATACTTGCAGGATTAGGGCATAGGGTAGTGTGTATGTATATAGCTCTGCAAATTTTTATCTAGTATTTACTAAGTATTTCGAAATATTTAAGAATTCTTTGAGGAACTTTGGGGAAACTTTATGAATAACTATAATTAGAATATCTTTATTTCCTAATGGTCAAATAATTCTTTCTTTTAAACAATATTTCTTATTGGTAGTACGCTGGTAATGTAAGGTAGAGTATGTGGTCAGGCTGTTTCCCAGAGTGTACTGTTACATCAACACTGAAATTAATCCTCAGTAATACTTCTGAAAATAAAGAAATTGTATTTTGTTGTTTAGAAGAATTGGGAGATCAAATTCTCTCGTAGCCTATTATACTTTCTTTTGAGATGCTGGGATAAACTGTAGAAATCCATAAACACTTAAGTGGAAACTAACGGCTCTAATTTCTCATTTAAAAATTTACAATAACATCACACCTGTTCTCAAGAGGCCATGAATGTATAACCAAAGCCAGATAAATATATGCTTTCAAGGAATTTTTTGTTCAGGTAAATGAAATTATGACTTTATCTCATAATGTTTTTTTTCCCCCTTCCTCAGGGGTTAGCTAATTTTGTTTTGTTTTGTTTTCCACTTTAGCTAAAAAATTAGGAATTACTGATGTGCCAACTGAGGTGGTTACTTTTATTTCCCATGCAACACAAAACAGATTAAGAGCAGTGATAGAGAAAGTAACAGTGATAACACAGCACCGTATGGAGTCACACAAAGTAAGTGTGCAAAGACAAGATATTAAATGCTATAAAATGACACGGGGTAAGCTATTTCTTAGCACACTGTAGATATGCTTTGTTCATTTTGTGTGGAAAGTAACTAATAAAATTTAAAACAATATATTTTTTCATAATTAAATTATACATCCTTGTTTTTAATTGGCAAATCTGACTTTCATCCTTTTTTTAAAAAAAACTGATATCTGTGTGATTAATCAATTCTTATATATTTCCACATGAATAGATACTAACTAAATAGTCAGACTCGAGCTACAGTATTAAGCATAAGCTGGTTACATTCTCTTTTTATAACATATTACTCTGTCATTAGTGGTTGTGTTTTTCCTTTTTCTTTTTTTCTTTTTTCTTGTAGTATTTTGGAAGGAAAATACGGCATAGTATTTAAAGTCTTGCTTAAATGCATAGCCTTGAAGAGAATGAATGTTTCTCGTAAAATGTTGTTCTCGTTTTGCAGGATGATGAATGGTATGAACAAGCTACAGATGTCCGATCACAGTTAAAGTTTTTTGAACAGTTGGAGCGTTTAGAAAAGCAAAGGAAAGATGAACAAGAGAGGGAAATATTGCTAAAGGCTGCTAAGGTATCTTTCTCTCTTTTTCCTCTCCTTTTTTTTTTTTTTAAAAACTAAATTTTGGTGAAGTCAAAATTCAGTAAATAAGTACATGAGCAACAACTTTGATTTCTGTAGATTACAGAAAGAGCAAATTATCAGTAAGTGTTCTACTTGATTAGAAGAAATCATCTTCATGAAAGTAGTGAATGCCTGAATCAGCTTCCTAAACAGAAACAGATAGGAAACAGCATCATATAAATATTTAAGTGTTGAACACTAGAAGTATGTATGATGATTTTTTTTTCTTTAAATAGCAATGGAATTTAATTTCAGTATTGATGTTTAAACCTGAAGTTAAGGATATTTTCGGCTTTCTGGGATATACTTATACAATGCTGTGATTAAGTATAAGGCAAATTTGGCAGTTAAATTAGTGTCTTTCCATTGCGGAGTGTTCAGCTTGTTCTCAGCTTTTCTGTTCCTATAGATTGACTGTCTATTAAAATAATTTTGTAGGACAATATTTGGATTTTGGTAAGATTGGATTATTGATTGATTGAATTATTAGTTTTTATTCTAATGAATGGATTTTTCATGATTTTCTTTGCATCTAAGTTGCAGTCCAAATGCAAAGTCAGCAGTACATTAGCAGAAAGTGGTGTTAAGATCATTTAATCTGAATTCCTACATACTAAATCTTTACCCAGTGCTCTGTGCATGAGACAGAAGATTTTGTCTGAACTACAGCATATCTGTGTGTTGGAAACCTCTGGGTCTTTTGGCTTCCTTTTTTGGTCCTCATGAACTTGCCTAGTTGTCTAAGAAGATCTAAGACTCTGCAGAAAGGATGCAGTAATTGTAATGACACACTTATTAAACTGACACAGTTAAAATCTGACCCAGCTGCTCTGAGTTCTGAAGATCAGTGACTATTTCATGTCTGTTTGTGGCCTGCTGATTGATATTTGTGTCTGCAAGGAGGATCGTGATTAAATTGGCTCTGGAGACTGAAATACTGTACAAAGAAGCTTCTTGAATCAAGATGCCTTATGCTATATTGCAGTATAAAGTAGTTTTATAATTTCATTCATACCCTGTAGTCACTCTTTGGCTGAATTGGGGGAGTCCGTTTGGAGAGCCCCAACTGTGGCGCATTCTGGTCATGCTACATTGGTACCAGGGCAAGGGGGACTGCTTAGGCTTTGAAAGTGTTTTGTCTCTGCTGTGACTGCAGCAGAACAAGTTCGATGTACATCTTGTTTTGCTACTCTCTGTCTGCTGATGTATCATTGTGGTGTGAGATGTTGAGTAGAGGCAGGCTTTTTTCTCCAAAAAATAGTCATCTCGTGTGCTCTGTATCTTAGTGAGGATACCGTCTTACTAACAGGGCTGGCACTTCATATAGGCAACATTGTGTGGTGTCTTGTGAAAGTTAGAAGCCTTGGGATTTTAATGAAATTAAATTTCTGATTCTGCCTTTTTTTTTTTTTTTTTTTTTGTAAATGCTTAAATCTAAAAAAAAAAATTTAAAAAAAGCTGCAGCTTATTAATGGGGCTTGGACAAAGAGAACAATCTTTTATCTTATACATGTGTTAACATGTTATCTAACAGCTTGTTTCATTTAAAGATATTCAGCAGGATAATTTTAGGGAAGGTTTCAAAATTGCCTGCTAGTGATACCTGGGCTACTGTCTGGTATAGAATACAGGTTTGACTTGCTCAGTGAAAGCTATATTTTAATTAAGTATTTACACTTTGAAGCCTTGCTAGCAACCAAAGTAGGGTAAGATAATGCTGAAGGAAGGGTTTTAGGCATTGGAGTGGACGGTGAAAGAATCATCTTCATTAGGAAGAGATGATGGAGAATGAAGGAATATAGCTGGAAGTGATGGTGATTCGTGATGAACTGGGAAGCTTTGAAACTGATTTTGTAATTTGCATTAGAATTTGGTAAGGAGTAAGAAGGAATTGTAAATGATAGTCAGTGATGGTGCTGCTCCTGCAGTTTTGTTGTTGTTTTGAGGGGTTTTTTTGAGGTGATGAAAGCATCAGTATTCTGATTGACCTGCAACTAATTTCAGTTATATTGGGATATAATTAAGAAATTTATAAGCCTCTCAAGAGGGCAGATTTAGATTCAGGAATTTTTTGAGGAAGAATGAGAGACAGGAGAAAATACAGTTAGGCTTCAAAAACTATTTTGAGATTTTTGGCATTACTATCCAAAGTAAAAACCATCGTGGAGCTAGAAGACTATCTTGAAAGCAAAGCAGCAGTCTTATTGGCTTTTACACTGACAGACTATTAAAAATCATATGTGCCATGACAGGGGAATATTTGAGAAATAGAAGCTTCATACCATAAACTTAGAATGGTAGCAACTGATATTAATATTACAGTAAGATATTTTGGGGAAAGATAAACTTGACAGGATAGAAGACTCATAAGGTATCGTAGCAAGTGCAGCATACAATTTTTTTCTTTAAACTGGAAAAAATAAAAATTGAAAATGCGACTGTACTATTTTAGGAGCTAGCATAATCTCTTCTTCATCAGAGAGCTCTGCATCACGTACCATAGGGTATGTATGGAAGCTCAGACTGTATTTCCACAAAGCAGTGCTTTTTCCATTAGAAATATTTTTAAATGTATCAGTCCCTCAAATTGCATGATCGCCGATTGGCCACTGCTGCAAACCCCCTCCTGCTGCAGCCAGGCAGCACAAGCAGGATTTGGTGTTAGAAGTGCATGGGAGCGGCTAACACTGACTTGAGTGTCACTACTTTCGTCCCGATTATCTTCCTGACTACCAACAACAGGGTAAAGGAACAACAGCCCGAGGAGAGACCACCTTTTATGAGCGTTTCTGGAAAGCAGACAAAGCAGTCAGCTCTTCCCCGTGTGTGTTTCCCTGTGGCTCTTCCCCGTGTGTGTTTCCCACTGGCTGCTCTTGACATGTATGTACAGCAGGGATCTTTCAACTCCAGTGGTAGTTGACATGGGAATCAGAAAAAGAGCGAAGGAGAGTCTTCCGGCAGCGGAAAGGTCAAAAGTCGGGCTGAAATCACTTGAGGAATTCACCTTTCTGTTTGACGGGGTGTGTGTTGCATGGCCCTTCTAGCAAAGCAGAGTGCAGGTCTTGCTATAGTGCAAGGTTTGTGCCTTACATCCTTTGCTACTGGTCCAAATCCCAGAACATGGGGGTTGTATGTGACAAATGGAACAGGATTCTCATCGTGGAGCAATGATGGAAATACTGCTGGTGTCAGGAAAAAATGCAGAATAGGAATTTGAATAAGAGATTAGGAGTTGATTATTTTTGATTTGTCTTTCTATAATAAACTATGTAGATTTCTCCTTGTTTTCAGGAAAACAGGAAATAATGCTCTGCATAATAAAGGTGATCATCTTAAAATTACTGCATTTGTTCATCAGCTCAAGCTCTCTAAATGCACATTTTATTGGCCAATTATTAATTTTATTCATTATATCTTTAATAGACTATGTTGGAAAATCACTTACTAGTCTGTTTTTTGGATATTCTGTCTCGGTAACACTAGCCATCAACTTTTAGTATATTAAATTAAAAGTACAGTAATCACAGAAGTAAGATCTGCTTTGTGGATTCTATTCAGTATCCTTGAATTGGTCAATGTTGTTTCTGAAGTTAATTAGTGTTTATGGTTGGTACAGGCTGTAGATGGAGGTAGCAGTGTTACAGGCTGAAGTGCTTTCTTCGTTGGAGAGGTCTCGTGGAAATGGGGCGGTGCGGGGCCCATGCCCTGGTGTCCCTTCTGAGGGCACTGCCCCTTGCAGCGGGAGGAGCTCAGCCGCCGTAATCCTTGCAGCACTGCGTCCGTGAAGGCAGGGGATGCAGAGCAGATTTGCGGAGCTGAGACACTCCGAACTGAACCTTGCAGCACGTGTGGACGAGAGCGAGGGCGGATGAGTGCGTTGAGATCACCGTATGGATTTTTAGGGATTTGTTACTTCAGTTCGAACGGTTTTTAAGTAAATCTTCTCAAGACCTATGCTATTGCATACCACCTCAGTGTGGTCGTAGCTCTGACTAGGGCTTTACCCTCAGCTATGCCGCTTTTAACTTTCACTTTTTATTAACAAAGCTAATGTGAAAGCAAAGTGTTTCATGTTGCCAATTTAATTTCTTTAATTAAAAGTGAAAGTTATAAGCTGGTACAGCCGTGGGTGAAGTTCTAATGTCATCAGTGGGGAAAAATAGGTTTAAAATTGAAACTGTTGGCATAGTAGTGACTCTCAATAGTACAGCACCTGCAGTTGTGACTGTTAGCTTTATTTAATGGAAAAAAAAAAGGGAGGGGGAAATGAATTTAAAACATTAAAGACTCCTAGTATATATATTGGAAAAAGAGCAGAGCTGTAAGCGCCTTTCCAGTGATCAGGTGTTGCTGAAAGCAGGAGAGAAGTATGTGCCCAGAAGAGACACTGAGAGCTTTTAAAATACAGGTTTTACAAGCCGAAGACTTTAAAATTGTCCTAGAAGGAAACTTTTATGTTAGTGGGAGAAGATGTAAGAACAGAATACTGAATAATGATCATGGTTACATAGAAGGACAGTTAGGCCAGCCGTGTAGTTCGTCTGTGTAGATAGGCAGAGTATCACTCAGTTTAAAAAACAATTATTTTGTCATTAGAATACTAAATTAAAATTATAAATTTCCTTTAAAAAATGAAAGAAAAAGGTACTTCTATGAAATGCCAAATCCATTTCTTAAGAATGCATTGATATGTAGGTAATTAGAGGTCAGCTTTTGCGATGTTCTTGCTTTTTTTCCTTATTAAAGGGAAGAGGGAAAAAAAAAAAAGGCTGGGATTTGGAACATTTAGGAGTTTGAAAACATGTAAATGTAACCCCTTGTTTCTAGGATGTTTTGAATACATGTCTTAGCATATGCTACTTCTCTTACTTTCAAAGTATAATATTTCCATAGCGCTAATGTGATCTATGCAGTTTTCAGATAAAGAAGATAGCAAGTTCTCTAACATAAACACTTCAATTCTTAACAATTAAAATATCAGGCTGTCTGGTCTAGTCAAAGTAGATTGTGTTTTGAAGAAATGTTAGCAAACCTGGTTTGGCGAATATGTTCTCGACTTTAGTAGCAGACAACATTTAATGTCTTTTAAAAGCTGTCTGATTAAGATCAGTCCTAGGTTTTCCTAAAATTACAATGGGAAACTGGCTTGCTTCGGAAGCAATTTATTCACTGACACAAAAAAGAAAAAGTGTTGCATAAATCCAGCTTCATTTACAGTTACAGATATGAGGAATAGAGATATGGAGGGAAGAGAGTCATGATGAATTCTTTGAACATATTCTGGTAGACTTTCATGGTTGTTGGCTGGTTGTGAAGCCTTAGTGGAGGCGGACAGATTTTGGGAAAAATGTCTGGCAAAGAAAAGTGGCACAGCAGTGACCGTGACAGGCCACGTGACATGTGACAGGGTCAGGTTTGGAGGCTGGAGGGAAAGGAGAGAAGGGGAACAAGAATGTGGGATGTCTGAAGAAGAACTAAAACTGCACACATGCCCCCCTCCCCCCAAAAAAAGGAACAATTAGCCAGTAGAATGGCAAAACTGTGTGTAAAATATTAAAATAGTTGATGAATAAAAATGGTAATAGGCATTAGAGGAGCAGAGCAGCAGCAAAATTGCCCAAACTCTTCAAAAGAAGGATATGTTTATGTGTGGAATGGAGTGTAAAGAGAAGCCAGTGACATTTTTAAAGCCTATCTGGGCACCTCTATTAAGTTTGACATTTTTGTTTGCTTATGTGTGCTTTAATCCATGTTACATCAGCACAGAGGAAGCCACTAATAAAGCATTTTACAATTTAAAATATACAATGTTAAAATGAAGAATTACTAAGGTAATAGTGTTTTATCTGTTTCCATTGACACATTTTAGCCTGCATATTTTGATGAATTTGTGCATGAAATTTACTGATTTCCAAAGTGACTTAGTAGCCAGCAGGAAAGTATTTTAATTCTATAAAAAGTCTGTCATTTAAAATAAATAAATAAATTTTATCTGGACACAAAATAAAATGGAAAATGGCAGCTAAAAATGCCTTAATATTATTAGTATGCCACTTTCTATAAATGAACATATCTGGTGTAAAATTGTAATTCTAGTTATTTGAAATAAGAGTTCTGACATGAACCTGAGTTCTTTGGAAAAAAATTTTGGTGTGTTTTAAGTGAATAACCAGAAACTCATTGTGGTACTCTGAATGTCGGAGGAGGAACTCTAGATTTACCTGTCAAACATATTTGATATTTTAAGTCTTCCCTACTGATAGAATTCCTGTTTTTAATATCATTCAGGACTTGTCTATCTGTTTTTACCTTTGCGACTTTTTAATGCATTTTTTTTTTGCAGATAAACTGGAGATCTGTGCAGAACAGATGATTTTGTTTTGCTCCTGTTTCCAGAGTCTGCTTTTTTCAGATTATCCTGAACTCCAAATCTTATTTTACTAGATCAGCTTCTGGAGGGGAAAAAAAAAAAAAAGCTTTTAAATGTAATATTGTGACATGTGTAATACTTTTATGAGTTTTTGCTTTGCTTATGGAGTCCAAAAAATTGAGATGATGTTTTGCATCTTTTGCTTTCGATTTGTCATGATGTCTCCAAATCCAACATGGATCTGGTATGTTTTCCAAGATACTGTCACTTCCTTGTAGAAACTTGGTAACACTGTTAGCAGTCTCAGCTTGACTCTCCAAGGACTCAACTTGCTCCTCAAGCTGAAGTGCTTTTATCTTGCACTTTGTGTTTGACAGTGATTCAGCTTTGTACAGTAACACAAGAAAACTTTTTATTTCTACTGCTTTCTCTGTGAGACTTTGAAGGCAATGGAAGTTCATTGTACTTTTATAAATATATCATCAGAATGTTTTGAAAGGACTAAGTGTGATTTTCTATATAGTACGAGGCAATCAATGATTAAGCCGTGATGGAAAATGACACAGAAAGGACCCGTGAGCTCACTTAAATCTATTTCTTACAGTAGCAACTTACCTACTTTTTATTTATTTTTACAAACTAAGAACAAATATAATCAAGTTGTTAATAATTTCTCTACTGAATAGAACCTCAATTCCTTGACAAATCCACATATTTCTTAAAATGTTTTTCTGTATTTTAAACATTTACTAGGTCAGATTATATCGTGCATTTTTCTTTTTGTCTGACTGCTGAAGTTGGAAGGAATCTCAGGCTACATTATGTTGGAGTATTTTCTTCTTGGGCAGAACTACAACATTAGTTTAGTCGTTAGTTATCTATGGTTTCTAGTTTTTCATTACTTGGCTCTAGACCCCATCCTGTCAAACTGCCTTTCATTCTAACAAGCACTGTCAGTAGTAGGTAGTGCTGGAAGATGAAGCTAACATGCACAGTGAAGGAATCAAGCACGTCTTCAGAAAATCTTGTTCGTATTTAGATTTGGTCATGCCATCATAGCTTTTTATATGTATGCCATATTAGATTAAAATGTGATGCCAGTTTAAAAAAAAAAAATATTATTGTTTACAATACGAAATGCCCCCCTGCCTCCAAAATATCTCCTTTTGGATTTAATCTTTTCTTTTCTTTTTTTTTTTTTTTTTTTTTTTTCCTAAACCTGGGAAAAAAAAAATCCAAACACAGTAAAAAGATTCTTGAATGTATTTATGATGGCAAACTACAATTCTTTCTAGTTGCAGGTAAATCTTCAGCACAGAATGGGACAGACAGAGATGGATAGTGTTAATCCCTTAGGAACTGTGTAAAGGAATTCACTTCAAATCTCAAGGAAATATTCAAATAAATATTTCTGGTATTTTTCAAGTATCAGGAACCTGTGTTCTGTGCACTTCATAAGATATCCACAGATTTTACTATCTTACAACTTTTTGTGATACTTTTTCTGAATACTGATCAATCATGCAATTAGGAAAGCCTGCTAATACATGTATCATCTACCTCTAGAGTTCTGAATTTTGTCCATTTGAGTCCATTTACTGGGCATTAATAAAAATTATAGTTACTATTTATAACATAAAACTATGCAACACTGAAGAAATGTACTGTCATAGGTTGCGAGTACAATTACTCATTAATGGATATTGAAAGCTATAGTTTCTATTTTTCAGAGGGAGAAAAAACTATGAAAGTTATCATTTATGTCTACAGTTTACAAAATGGCAACAGTAGTTTTAATAGCAGTGTATGAATAAGATGAACATACGTGTATTTTAATGCTATACACAAAATAAATTCATAAAGATAAGGACATTGTTACCATGAGGTTTGCTGTTTGAGATGGTGACTTGAGACCTGTTTTGCACACATTCCGTGTCTGTCTGTACCAACAAGTGAAGAAAGAGTTTAGTTGCAGGGTTTGTTTGTTTGTTTAAAAATAATTGGGAAGTGTTTATATTTGAAAGATTGGATAATTGCAAGAGTGTCACTTCCAGATATTTGAATTTGTATTTGCAGTAAATCACTGAAATCAAAACTGGTATGGAAACATTAGAATTGACAAAAGCAGATTTTTTTTTTTTTTTTATTTGAATCTAGAGTAGATCTTATTTACATCTGAATATTTAACAGTCTTTTGGGTAAGGCCTACGGGTTTGAAATTGCACTTCTATGAATTTAAGCATTCCATTGTTGGCACCTTGTATCCTGTTCCCTTTTCTTTTCTGTTTTTTAACTTACTGCCACAGATAAGGGGATCTTAAACCATCTGTTAACCTTTTTTCCCTATTTTTTTTCAACATGCAGAGTCGCTCCAGGCAAGAAGACCCAGAGCAAGCTAGACTGAAACAAAAAGCAAAGGAGGTAAGCAGAGTTAGAGATCATTACACTTGACATTTCAAGGCTTGAACATATTAATTTTTTATGCCTTGCTACTTGTATATCGTTAATAAAAATCTGACTAAAAACTTTTTAGGATGTATTTGTTGCTTTGCCTTTGATCTTAATGTTTGCAAACTAATACATTAATACATGTGAAGCCTAAGGAGATTTTTATAAGAGAATATATCCATACATTACATTTTCATTTCCATTTTAGGTAACTGTAGCTTTTGTTGGTTGTTGATGTCAACAGCATTAGATTTTGGTGGAAAATACATGCTTTTGTCGTTTTGTAAATGTCACTGTCTTAGAAATGTGTTACTTTAGTTAACAATTTTGATTTGATAATAGTCTTTCACTTAATAGTATTGCTATTTTTTTTCTCTACAGTGTCATTCAGTGTATTATTTATTCAATCTAAATTGCAATAATGTTAAAATTATCAAATAATTTCAACTGAAGTTTTGCTGTGTCAGTCTAAGGGTAGCATTTTGTGAACTACTCAGTAGCCGAATTGGCGGTAAATGAGAGTGACTGTCCTTTCCTTAAGGTATCTTGTGGCTTAAGATCAGGTGGTCTTAACTTAGACCTAAAAATTGCCTCAATGGAGAGCCATTCTTGCTTTACAAAAAAAATAGTAGCATCTTCTTTGGGAAATAGAAATAATGCGTTAGAAGATGATATATATGGAAAAATGCATGGAACGAGTACTTTTGTATTGACCTGTTTTTCTGGTTTTGTTTTGCTGTTGGCAATATTTTATTATGCTCTGTTAGCTGTACAGATTTTATATATATTACAGATAAAAAATAAATAAATAAATGAGTTTTATTTCTCTTTTTTTGATTCTATGATTAGGCAGTAAGGTTTGTCAAAGGGAGTTCTTGTAAACTTAATGCCATGTTTCCAGACCTGATATTAAACAGAAATAGAGTAATCAAGAAAAGAGTCAGAATTTTAATACTGCTTTAAATGTAGTACATAGACAGAATATGCAAAGGAAGAAGTAGATTTGAAAATATGTAAAAATGGCTAATGCCTGGGAAATGTAGCAAACCTTGCTGTTGAGCTGAGATCTAAAACTACCGTGAAGTTGGAAAGGAAAGCAATCCAGAAATAACTGCAGCATCAAGAAGTGCATTATTTCTGTTAACTGTGATTCTTTCTATTCGTTGGAAAATTGAGGATGAAAAGCAAACAGCAAGGCTAGTAAAAACACGTGCTTTTTGCCATCAGAATGAAACAGCGGTTGTCTTTATAGCTGTGACAAAGTAGATGGCTTGCTCCTTGGCCAGCAGTGTTGCTTCTCCAGTGTATAACCTCTCTTGTTAAAATTGAGCATGTGCCTTGTGTTTCTTACCCGCTAGAGGGAGTGATGCTGTGCTGACCTGTGAATAAAAGAAAGTGTATGACATGTAATTTAAATAGTAATAATAGTGATATTAATAAAGAGTAGCAAATATTTGGGGTTTAGTTAATTTAAAATGCTTAGATCAAGTTGTATGAGATTTGAAAGACTTGGTTTTCCTGGATGTGATAACTTGTCTGTGTAAATGCAGGATGACTGTTAGGTTTTCTGTTTTAGACCTTCCTTTTGTATATTAGCCCCGCCTGTTTTCCCGCCCTTCTAAGGAAAGTGTGTAATTTGCTGGCTGCATGCCTCCCTCTGAAGTTGCGTTTCATTCTACACGTTTGAAACCATAAAAAAAAAAGTCTGTCTCTGTTTTTAGTAATTAGGGTTCTGAAACATTCTTCAGCTGATTGAGAGACTTTCACTTGAAGTATATAAGTGTATTTCTTAAAAACCTATTTTTTCACATTAACTGCTAGAAAAGAGGAAGTAGAAACGGGACTGGCAAGATTTTAGTTTAATATCATTTATATTTTTTCTCTGTATTGGATACAGAAGGTGTCAATTCACTCTCTACCGAGATAAAAAAAATCACCATTTTGTAGCACAACAGACTTATTAGCTAGGTGGCATTTGAGGTAGTTTTATTATCTGAAACTAAAGGTTTTTAATCTCATTTGTGCAGAAACATGCTAGTTTCAAAAATTTACTACCAACTAGACTACTCTTAAGTGTGTATATAATCCATAATTGAAATTAGAGTTGAGTTTATTCCAGATTTTATGTAAATTGATGAGTGTAATACTGTTAGTTTTGATAATAAACTGCATTTGAAGCGGTATTTCATGATATCCACAATGGCTTGCATCCTGCTTGAAGATCCTTGTTGCTCATTTATTCTTCTGGCCAGCAGTGAGGTGGCTGTCAGCTAATGTTTTAAAAATCATGAAGAGGACAACCAAGACACTTGCAACGTTTTGTACCTTGAGTAACTGTGATTGTGGTAAGATTGATGTGATTGTTAGATTGTTTGTTTGTTTTCCTAAAGGATTGCTTTGGTCCCTGCCAGGTTGAAGTGACTGAATATCTAAAACAAAGTAAACAACATCTGAAGTCTAGGAAAGAGAATGTAGACCATAATGGGGAGAATAGTGTTCAGGGTTTTGTCCTAATGTAAACCAAAATGTTTAGTTCTTTTCTTTCATGGAGCTATTAACTGAAGTAGCCTTCTTTCCTCCTGTTGCTGTCATCCAGAAAATATGTGGGGAGGTCAGCATGTCCTTTGAATGGATTTAGAAATGAATTTGTTAAGGTGAAGGTTATTTTATTTTTTGTTCTGTAGCTGTGTCTTACTCCGTTTATTAGCCAGCCTGCAGGCCAGTTCACATGTTGTTTGAAGCAAACTGGCATAAATCAAGTTTAAATTGCCATTAAATGCTTACCAAAACAAACAGAAGGTCCATCTACATATGGTCTTGCTGTGGAGCCCAGTCATAACAGTAAGGTTCCACTCACACACAGCCTTGCACTGTTTTAGTTAAGTCAGTGCAAGCCCTCTCATTTCTGTTTGATTGCCTTATTTTGCTTTAGCCTCAATCTGTTTCAAAGGGTCCTGACTGAGGGGGATAGGAGGGTGCCTTTGGAAGGTTGTATTGTTTAGAATTCTCCATTTACTCTCACACTTTTAGTTAAACTTTTCAGCAGCTTTCCACATAGGCTGTAGATGGTTATGTCTTTTGTCAGTGTATATTACCTTATTGCTTACCTTTAATGGTAAAGTATTTCCTATTTCAGGAAAAATGCTATACTTCAGCAGTTACTTGTTGCACTCTTTAGCAACAAATTTGGCATCACTTGCCTTTAAATGCAACTTAGTATAGGAAATAGCATCCTTTGTGAGTAGAGTGAACAATGTTTTGCATTGTTAAACTTTTGAAAAGCATGTTTTAGAATATACTCTGTAATTTATGTAGTCTGTTGGAAAAATAGGAACTCACAAATATAGATTAAAGAAATAGTGTCCTCCAAATTTCATAAAAGGAATTCATTAAATAGAACATAAAACAGACTATATAACTGATAGCAGGAATAACTCAAATATGGAAAAAATTGAGACAATGCCTGGTAAAAGAAAGATGAAGTTAGATTTTTAAAAACACTTTCTATTGTGGATATTCTTCTACATACTCAGGATCTCTTGGCTAACAACCTTTTAATTTAGAAATGAAGTAGCTGAGTTTGTTGATCCTAAAAGATTAACTTGGTTAAAATCTTTGTGTCATCACCAACCGGGAATATTGCATAATAAGAAGAACTTAAACCAGACGCTGTAAATGTCTGGGTGTGTATCCAGGGCCTAGATCACTTTAGATAATGCCCAGTGGAACCTATTCTCCCATGTGCTCTTTAACCATGCGAGTGAAATCTCTAACCTGTTGATATCCATGATAGTGGACTCATTGAATATGAGTGAAGAGAGCAGACAATTCCATTTACATATCTTCATCAGTGCAGATAGCCCATCTTTTAAAAATGTGATGCAGTTATTTAATAGGGATGCGTATTTAAGCTGGAAGCTGCGGTGGCTCTTACACAGGCTGGTGGCTTCGGGAGCCTTTGGCAGCCCTTGCATAAACAGGCTGTGGGCACCTTCCTTGAGTGCTCCCTGGCATAGCTGCACTCGCTGAAGCAGAGCTGCAACGCCTGCTCCGTCATCGCCCCGTGTCTGCGGTGTCTTCTGGTGCAGGAGCTTTAGTGAACACTATTCAGCTGATTTCTAGGTTCTGAAATATGCTCTTTCTGAGGAATGGGCACAAGGGCATCTTGGCAGTTAAGACAGGGAGATAAAAAGCATTGGATTCTTCTCTCTTGTTTCCTTCTCTCCCTTCTCCTTCTCTAATCCCCCTTTCCCCCTTCCCCCCAAACAATGTACATTTTAGACAGCTTTAACAAGGCCCTGCATTTAAAAAGTAATATTTTTTTATCAGTAGTCAAAATCCACGTCATCACCATATATTTAAAAATTAGATTATACAAAAATTTACACTAAGTAATTTTTTGGCACTATATTTGTAATTATTTAGTAACTCGGTAGGAGTGGCGTCTTGTTAAACTTGCTGTACAGAGAGTCAGAAAACTGGGTAACTGGAAGGAAAATGCTAAGGGATCAGAGGAATGATATTTTCCAACTGAGCCGAATCATTTTATTTTTGCTTTGGTAAAATGTATATTAATTAGTGTTGAGTCAAGGGCGAGACTGTTTTTTTTTGCCTTTCCTCTAACCCCAACCTGATGCAAGATTACCTCATTAATCTAAGAGAAATCTAAACTAAATTAAATCCCGTCCAATATAATAATTCCCTTCTATAAAATCAAATTGGTGGAGTACAGTACAGTGATGGAGTAATGTAGCAGTACATTATTTTTATCTTTATGTGGTGCTGAGCTCTTGCTTAGTTAAATTAAATGCTCGTGTTTATTCAACTATTTTTTTATATATTAACATTGTAAAAGTGAGTGGTGTCCTATTGATACAAAAACAAAATATAAGGCTGCTCTTAAGAAAGAAGGGTGTGGTTGTGTGTCTGATACCTCTTTACAGTTAGTCTCTTTATAATTTTTATTTAGATATTCTTAGAACTTCATTTGACTATTACTAAAATTGCATACAAATTTTGATGCAATACATGAGAGAAGTTATATATTATCATATTTAAGTTTAGCCTCTAAAAATGTATGTTCCATTGTAGCTCATCCAATTTTGGCAAATATATTAACAAAACCCCAGCTATATCCATTAGCAAGATGACACTGAAGCCATACAACCAAGAGTAGATGCATTTTTTTACACGCTTTACTTAAAGAGTCTATTTTTTAAAAAGAAAATATTTTAAAATAAATTTCATAGATATTTCCACGCCAGAAAGCATATTTTTTACACTTCAGGTTTAAAGAATAATTTATGTTTGTTTGTATGATTTCAGTATGATATCCTGTAAAGACGCATATCAAATTTGAGAGTCTTATAGGTGTCTATAAACAAAGGTAAACAAGGCCATACTTTGGAAAACGTGGACTAGAGCCGAACAAAATGTGGGCCGGTGAATATGACAACAATAGCCAAAAAACAAAAATAAAAACAAACACACAAAAAAACCCGCTTCATAAATTTAAGATACTGTTTGCTGGTTTTGTCAGCAAGCTAATCTTTTTTCTTTTCCTTTCTTTGGCAAGTTAGCAGTGATGGCTAGACAGTCGAGCGTGGTTTGTTATTTAGCTCATGTCTTATGTCTGCCAAGTTAAAATGGTTCTAGAAGACGCAACGGATGATAGCAGCCTTCAAATTAGCACAGCGACACTGTAATTTCTTTAGGTTTTGTGTGTCCGTGTGTCTGTACTAATGTGATCTGCTGTTGGGGGCATTAGCAGCTACGTAAGTGAAGTACGCTGACATTGTATACTTGCTACCAAGAGATTTCCTTGTGGCTCTACTGTTGGATGACAATTTGGGGATATGAAACAAGAAAGAGTTGTGCCCCTTTGTAAAAGTCAGTTTTGCTTTTCTGGGTTGTTACTTGTATTTACAGCTTTCCAAAACGGTAATTTGAACACAAATTGTCAAGCAAAACCAATGAAGAAGACTTGTTAGCAAACTGGAATTTAATTTTGTTTTGAAACGTAATTTTTTGTGGATATTTCCCAGAGAGCAATAGTTGTTACAAGTTCTGCTCTAACTTTCTGCTTAAATTCTGCTCTAAGTTTTGTAAACTGAAAGGAGATGGGAGAGAAGGAATCTGTTACTGACATTATCTTCCAGACTGCATAAACACCAATGGAGTTCTACTTAATAGATGATTGCTGGCTCATGATACACTGATAGGACTACTTAAATATGAGTTTTCAGAACGTATGTGGGTTTTTTTTGTGGAGAGATTTTAGAAAAAATATTGGATACACCTTTTCTAAGTCTCACCAAAATATTCTGTCAGGAACTTTCTCATATTAAAAAAAATTTTTTTTTTTGTAAGTAACGCTTTCATTTCCACTATATGAAAGAAACTGGGGAATTTTCATCCCTCAGATGCCTGGCAGGTTTCCTTCTGTGGGATGATATAGGTGGTGCTACTTCTGGATTTTGAGGTGCTGTGAAATGAGTAGTGGTTGGCAACCCCCTTATCATCTGAACTTTTGAGTTCCCATATTAGTGAGGACAATGAAAAGATAAGGAAGTGACTTGTTTCTGCCTTTGTGATCAGAAATTTGAGATAAATATGGTTTAGCTCCACAGCAATGATTGCATCCAAAGGTTCCGTGAGAGGTGGTGGGGAAAGGAATGCATTCAACTTTCTTCTTTTTCCCAGGTATTTTTTAAAGATATAAATAAATACACACACATACAACACACATGCACACACTCATATATATATATATATGTGTATATATCAGATGAATTTCTGTAAGAAATGTATCAAGGCTAAGTTTCCAGTTCTTCTTCTGCCTCAGTGCTATTTTGTCTAATTATGTGCCTTAGTTAGAAACATCCTGCTAGAAACACTATGACACAGCTTAAAAAAAAAAAAGGTTCATTTGGAACAGGATGTGAACGTGGAAAAATCACATAACTCCATTTTCTGTGAGCTCTGCAACAGATTTACTGCCCTGCTGATCTGGCAAAATAATAGCGCTTTAGACTTTAGAATATTGCCTATTTAATAAGTAGAGGGCAGCAAATGTCACCCACGTCTGGTTGTCAGAAGCTGAATAGGTTGCTTGGACAACATTATAAATGATTGGATGTTTTGGTCCCTTAGTCAAGCCTGCTCTGCCATAGCGCAGCTTACACGGGGAGGTCAAGGTGTACGTGGGCTTGAGCCTGCAGGGCAGTTTCCCCCCCTCCTCTGCATGCACGTTGGTTCCTTGCTCCAAAATAAACCTGAATGAGGGTTTTAATTCTGCCGCTGAGCTAACATGTTTGCAAGCCCTGCTTGGCAGCCTCGCGGTGCCTGGGGCAGCACACAGCTGCCAGCTTTCATCTGCCCCCAGCTCCTCGGGGCGCTGCGAGTCACATGGTAGAGCCCAGGGCGCTGGGACGCACCTAGTAAATCTTCTGTTCCTCTGCCCGCTCAGTCTGGGCGCCGCGCAGCAGGCAGCTGGCCATCAGCAATCAGCTGCGTGCCTCCCGCTGACAAATCTTCAGGCTCCTCTTTTGTGCGAGACCCACAAAGAAAGGTCTAGCTGTGGTCCCCACGTCTGCCCCTCTCCTTGCCTGTTACCGTCTGCGAGCGTTGCTGCGTCCTCCGGCGTTTTACAATAGGAGGATGTAGCTTTGCCATTTGTGCCCAGCAGAACATGCTGCATTGCTTAAAATCTGAGCTCGGCTCCTAGCCTTAGTGGAAGATGAAAGAGTGCATAAGAGCAAAGTTAAAGCTGGAGTTGGAACACTAGTGGTAAAATTTTTAAAAGGATAATTTAAAACTTCCTTGCGAGTACTTTTTTGAGAGAGTTGAAATATGTGCATATAATACTTCTGTAATTTATAAAATATACAAGACATTAATTTTCACAGACTGCTTGAAGAATATTTTATTTAACAGATTGTGCAATTGTTGAAAGCAAGTAATCTGATTCTGTAAACCTGTGTTGTAAAGCTATGCTATAATTTTCCCACAAGGTTCTTCAGCAGCTCTGCTCTGTCAGAGTGTGTGTTTGTTAAGATGTGACAATTAGTTTTTGTCCTTACGTATGTATGTCTGTGTTGTGGAGCAATATGTGACCGGTAGCTTTGTTGTCAGTGTCAGGTGGTTTGATGGGATATTTTAAAGTACTGTGTCTTTTATACAGTCACCAGTAGGGTAAAAAGTGCCCATTTTGACTAGGTAAATATTAAACACTTCAGTCCAGATGTAGATTTATCCATATAGCTTTCTAATAAACTGCACACCAAGCAGTTGTTCCATAATGAAAGGTGTATTTGCTTCCATTTTCTATTTTTTAGCCTTTTCATTAAGAGTATTTTGTGTCAGCCTGTGAGTCTACTGGTAGTTGCATAGTTACATCACCTTAATTAAATAATGAGATACTGCTCAACATAAGGTTGAAATAAAACATATTTCCGTCTCTTGTTAGGTTTTTTTAAAAAATGAAATCCACTACTGCCATTCATAATATAAACAGTACTGTCCTTTTCCCACCAATATGCGTTTGCTGAACATATGAATAATTCTAAAAGTAGCATTTTAAAGGTATTATTTCTAAAGTTATTAGGATGTTGAGTAATGATTTATATCACTTTTGTTCTCACTTAGTATTGAAAATTGATGCTGTATTTGCAGTTAACTTCTAGTTTTTCATGAGAACTGCTCAGAACGATGTGAGTGGTATTTCCCATATGTATTCCTGCTAGTGACTTTTGGAACACTTAAATGTTACAACTTCCTTAAAACTGAGAGCTCAATTTTCTGTAGGTTTTCAGTAAAGCAGTTTGATACAGTTCCAGTCCATAGGTCTATCGACTGTGCAGAGCCCTGTGAAAGTCTGCATAAAGCAGACCTGGAGGCGTGGACTGTGCTGCCATACACTTCCATATCCTTTCTTCTCACTAGTTTTAAATTTATATTCAGAACAGAAATTTTTATTTTTTTTCAAACAGAAGCAGCATGTAGATTTCTGAAGATCTCTCTCAATCAACTTTTTCAACATGCTACCAGTCTTGTTATGCTTTAAAGTTTTTTTCACCTTATTTGACTAAAGATTGTATACACATATGAAAATCTATCAATTTCTCTAAAGGTGAGATTTAAAAAAATACTGTCCAGCAAAAAGTGCTCATAATATCTGACAAACATATCAGACAAGTCAAGCTTTGAGAGGTGTCAGATACACAGAATGGGCAATGGGATGCAACATAGCTGGAATCAAGTGTTAACTGTATTCAGGAAGGTGGAGGGAGAAGAACATTGACGGTGAGACTGCTTAGTGTAGATTTTTATGAGAAATAGGGTAATTCTGTCTATTTCTTTTGAGAATTTTACTTTGTTAGTGATAGTTTTCTTGATCTTATTTAAAAGAAAATGCTGGGAGACAGAACAGTTTCAGAAACTCATTCTGTCTTTCAGAATTTGATTTTTTTGTTGCATTAACACAGATTGTTATTTTAACATCCCTGCATCTAAATAGTAAAGTTGTGTGTCTCCAATAATAGGTTGCTTGTCCTTATGAGAGAAAAAGTGAGTGATGAGATGGCAGACGGTACCCTGTTAGCCCTGTTGGCTTATTGTTTTACGTTTGAAGCAAATTTTTAGGGCAGTGCTTAAATTTTTGAAAAGTGTGATATCTGTATTCTCAAGGAGACCGTAGTCTTCAGTCAGTCCAACACTTTGTGGCTATAGTGGACATTTGCCAGGCCTGGAGAAGTGAGACAGTATTTCTGGTATAGGGTGCATGTAGCATATAGAGGGTTATGAAAGGTAATGGTTTAAAAAATCACAGGTAATGATTGATAAGTTGCTACTTCGTTGTCTAAGCTGCAGTTTAATTCTTTAGTCATAGCCCTTTCAGATGTTTTGCAACTTCCTGTTTTGAAACAGAGCAAGTGTGCTGTTCAGCAGAATTGTGTGCTGTTTGAGCAGGGGCCTCGTTAGCAGCCGCTGGCTTTTCCTTCTTAAGCAATGCTTTTGGGAAAGCTGTCGTTTGCTAGTATGCATCAGAAGGTATGGACCCCCCCGCTCCCCCCGCACCGTGCAGGAATATAAATTGTCCCTAGGTTATGCTGTAAATGTTTCCATCTTTTAGCTCCTTTATCTTTCTAATATTCTGAGTTGAAGTCAAGGTACAGAGGTATAGACCTCCGACTTGAATGGAAGACACCTAAAAAATGCAAAGCTACGGTAGCTAGCCCTCTAGACTTCTCTGGTTTAGTCTCGGGTTAAAAACGTGCCTTATTTTAGGGTACAGTAGTCAAATTAGACTCCAAGATTGTGCTAGAGCTATTACCTCTGATAAGAGAAGGGTAACGTGTGGAAATGAGAGCGTCTTTGGCAATTTTCTGAAAATGTAGCTGTTAATCCTAGTTCAGTCAGAGTGTAATTTGTGATTTCTGGAGAGATAAAATACTCTTTGCTATTAGGTTAAGCTTCTGTGTGTGCAGTTACGATTGTGAGTTCAGGGAGGTGGAGTTCCTGACATATGTGACACTGTTCTCTTTGTTTGGGTTGAGAGCCAATTTGTTACATGCTTAAATATCTTGCAAATTGTTGCATTATATGAAATGTTTATTTTCTTAAATTTCTCATATTGCATAAGTGATGATTCTGTGGTTATTATATTATCTGATTTCTGTGATCTGCTGAATTATATGTCCAAAATGTAATAAACACACATTTCATAAATATCCTCACATAATTTTCCGTGATATGTTCAAGTAAAATTTCTGAGTAAATAATGCTGATCTGCCCATCTGTCTATACAGAGATTAGCTTTGGTAAACTGAACTTTGCAAAACAAAATCCCCAACCCTGACATTTGAGTGGGGAAGAAATGCTTGTCATAGCTCGGAAATGCTAAGCAGGATAGAATATGTGGTGAATAATTGAGTGACCTGAATGTTTTGCTTAAGAGACTATTATTTTTCCCTTGTTTGCCTCGTAGTGCATTTGTCCCTTATCTGTCACTTATGAATTATCTGTTTGTAACATTTGAAGTATTGGAAATTGAATTCTTCTCTGTCATATTGCTTTAACACCAGAGCGACTCCACTGACATCAGTGGCAGTATTTGAAACGGAACAGAAATGGCCCCTCTAGTATCAGATATAATCTCTTATCAAAGCATTACTTACGGGTTGTCATGACTTCCTGTTGTTAGCTAAATTTAAAATACTTATTACATGCATAGTGTTTTTGTAATTGTGTCTGTAAAATGATCTGTATTAATGTATATAATTTGTTGAAAAAACAACTCAAAGTTTTATGATTTTTTTAATTGGTTTCTGTGTTAGCATATTTACTGTATTTTTTCCAGCCTCCTTAAATAGATTTCCTTATCTAGAGTGAAAAGAAGTAGCTAAGCTTTCTAATGCGCAATTTTTTTTTCAGCAGTTTTGCATTTAATTACAACCATCTTTGATAAGAATTACATGCTAGTGTTTGTAATGTATTTTATAAAGCAGAATACTTTGGTGAGTTGGTTACTGAAACAATAAGCATTTGTTACAGGTTACTTGCTGAATACTTCCTCTGTGCATGTGGCAGATCACAGTTCAATTGTTAGCAGATTATCCATTGTGCCCTAATCTTGAAAGAGGCTACGTCTTAGTCTGTGTATAAAGCTGCCCTGCACAGTCCTAAGCGTGGTTATGCTGAGTGGAATCCAGGAAAACTTAGGGGAAGTTGACATATATAAAGAAAAAAAATGAATACAAGTAGCTTGCAGTGATTTCAGCTTTTGGTTTATGATGTTTAATGTTTTATATTGTGAAATTTTCCATGGAATTTAAATCTGCTTTGAAGCAGCATTGAGTTAATCAGTTTTGTAATAGAATATCGTTAAATATTCTTCAATTTTATAGCTGGAAAAAAAAGAGCGTTTTAAGGCAGGTAGACCCATGGTTGCTTAAGGACAGATATTTAAATGCCATATTTTTAAATCTGCAGTGGTCAGAGGCATGAGCGTTTTTTAGACATCAGTGTTTTGAATATCAATCTCTGAATATAAGGAAATTTTACCCAGTTAGAAGAGGTAAATCTGAAATACTTATTTTCAAGACTGTTAGGAAGAAGAGGCTATCATCAGGAGGAGATGTTTAATTTTGCTCACTTGCTGTAATGTGCTAAAGAATTCATATTAAAGATTTTTTTTTTATGTGAAGAATTATATTCTGCTATTGGTGACACGTATTTTAGACTCCCAATATCTTGAAAGATCATAAAGTTCTAAGTCAAAGTTTCAATTTGAAATAAGTGGAGGTGGAATTAAAATCTCATGTGTTGTTTTGGAAGCAAAGAGCATTTATGGGAAAAGTGAAAGATTGAAAAATATTTTACTTGAAAAGCCTGCTATAAAGAGGTATGTTTTAAGTCATATTTTAAAAAGTACAAATCTCATTCTTTGATTATTTATTCTTTGATTATTTATTCTTTGATTATTTATTCTTTGATTATTTATTCTTTGATTATTTATTCTTTGATTATTCTTTTATTATTTATCATTCTGTACAAAAGTAAGAAATTATCACCTGTTAGGAATGTAGGCATTTTTGTAATGCATAACTGAGTAAAAGTGCAACTATTGTAGTCATTTCCTCTATTAGTAGATTTAAGGATCTAAAAATTAATTTTGAATAAAATGAATGAATTGGAAAAATTTTAAAATGTTAGGCTTAATGCAACTGCTGTTCTTTAAAGATGAAAAACTAGAGAGAAAACAAATAATGGCCGTTAAGCAGATGCTTATTCATGTAAGATAACTACTCTTTGGTTTTGGAGAGGTAGTGTTACTTGCAGTTGGAAGCCTTGATTTATTGTTTCATTATTTATGTCTGCAATAAATGAGATATAAGCATCAAATATGAAGATTAGTTATTATGTTCTCTTACAATTTCTGTAGTTTATTTATATGAAATAGACATTTTTCAATGGCACATTGCTGTGCCTTTTGTTGACCATATCTGTACGCCAGGTCTGTCTGCTTGTTTCCATTGGCTTGTCATGTTCACTAATTAGGGAACTGCTGCATGATTCACCTTGTTAATTAGAGGGACTTGCACACAAAGGCCCTTCGGGCAGTGCGAAAGAAGAGCCTAGCACCAGTGCCCTGAGAAAGCTACAGCCTGTGAAGTAATTCTTCTCATCTACCTTCTATTTTTTATTTGAAATGAATAAATCATTGAGATTTTCCTTGTGGAGTGAGAATGCAAGAATTCACTTCTTTGTAAGATGTAAATTATACGTGATCAATAGAAGAGGATGACTATTGTACTTACAAGATTCCCTAATTTACTACTTGTCAGTGTATGAAAAATTGCTTGAAATATTTTGTCCCCACACTGGTATTTTGTTCCCTTGATCTGCAGGAGAAATGAGCAGTAGCGGTTTTCCTACAGTTAAATCTAAAATAGGGGAGATGTAGATTATTTAAATTCCAAGCTTGTTTTGCATCCCCGGAGGAACTTCAATTTGGCGAGTGAGCCCCCAGTGCTACCCCCACAAGGTCTCACAGGGAGAAGGTGGGTGTCTGGCTAGTTTTGTTCCCCGTGTTGCTTTGCCTCAAATCTCGCCTCTGAAGAGAGTAGCGTACTTGCTCTACTGTGTATTCTTCAGTTGAATATAGGTTCAGAATAAATTAAAATTGTTTTTGTCATGTCACTTAGACTTGATCAAACCGTGATTCAGACTGCAAAAACAGGATATTGCATTAAAAGTGCACAACCATTCTCTACACTACCCATTTCCCATCTGTTTATAACGCTTTAGAAATTAACTTCAATGACATTCTCTCTAACTATTTGATTAAAATTACTTATTACAGCCAAATGATTTTTAGTAGATTGCTGCATTTTCCTCATTTCCTCAAATGAGACTGGCAGTTTAAAGATGCAAATTTCCCTGAAGAATGGTAGAGGGCTGGTATCAAAATCTGGACATTTTTGAATAATCTAGTTAATAAACCTCTTACCAGAATTTGTTATTTAGTAGTTTAAATATACTTTGTTTCTGCTGTTTCTAAGTTTTGTGGTAATGGCGTATAGGCAGAGAAATTTTACAAAGCATCAGAAATGTTTGCAGTTCTGAGGCTTTATGGTGTGACATCCCCTCTCCCTTAGTTTCCTGAAGTCAGAATCATCCTACGTATCTCAGTCTTCAGTTGATTTTGTTGGCATACTAAACAAGAACATTTTTGATGAAGTTTTGTTATCCTAGTTCATAATTGTTTCAGATTTCAAATGCGTGTAGGAGATGTAGTAGAAATAGTAATGAAAGGCGATACTATACTAACGAAGAAGTCTTGATGCTTAGAGAAGATCACACAGATAAAATTCTTGATCAGAGTGTCATAATACTGATGAGGACAGCAGCCATATGCAAGTAGACATTGTACTGCTCAGATACATGTATTGAAAGATGATTTGATTAATTATGTGTTATGTATTAAAATACTAGCTTCAGAGAACTGGGAATTACTGTGTGCATTCCAGCTCCAAGGTAGGGGATCTGGTAGAAAGCTCGGTCATGAGAATCATCTGAACCTCATATTTTCTAGTGTGTGATTTTTTTAAACAGTAAAGCATGTTTCCTTGTTTGAGTTTTCATCCCATTCTCTCTCTCTCCCCCTCTCCATATATATATATATATATATATATACACACACACACAGATACATATATATATATACACACACACATATATTCCAGTTAGACCTCTGTGACTAAAAGCACAGCTCATAAATAGTCTGCAGCTCTAGACATCACCTTCACTCATCTGGATTTTCACTGTGTTTTCTATTCCACAGTCTTTATTAAATGTTCATTTTCAGAGCCCCCACCTAGTGGTGTGCTTCAGAGGGAGAGCAGAACATCCCAGGGGAACCTCGGGAGGTGACCCCGTTTAGACTCGTACAGGACCTGGGAAAGGATCTCAACTAATCTTTCTTGGAAACTCCCCAAGAGCAAGGATATTCTTCTGTGGCTTGCGCCTGGGCTTGGGATCCTGTGGGTATTCTATCAAGCTTTGTGTGTGTGATATTCTTACCATGCCCTCTGTCTTTTTGCCTGCATGAGTATGTTCAATTTCTTATGAAATTTCAAGAAGATTTGGAAATGTCTGTTGTTGGATTTTTCCAAAATGAAATTAAGGTTAGGGGGGGAAAAAAAGCCAATAATAGATAGGGAAAATCTTTCAGAGTATTTTTTCTGATCTTTCTACAGTTAAGTTACAGATGTCTCAAAAAATTAGAGCTCTATCTGCTCTTTTCTGCCAGTGTTCTGTGCCTCAGAAACCCGTTGCTCAAACGATTTGAGTTTGGATTAACAAATGTACCATACATCATTATTGGATTTACCAAAATATTGAGGCTCAGTAAGAGTGTCCCCCACCTTAGAAGAGCCTGGAACTTGTTCTCCTTGAGTTTTTTGGAGTAGTTTAACCAAAACCAGATAAAATGTACTGGCACTTCAAGAGCAGGTTTTGAATAAATTGTATGAATAAGATTATTGGAAGGAAACACTAAGCTGCTACAACACTTGGCTGTAGAACTCTTTTGGAGGAATCTGAAGAATATAGGAAGGATACATTATGTTACTAGAGAAAGGAATATGTAGTTTAAGAGTTGATTGGCAGAGTTGCAGAAATAAATGAACTGAAGTTAAGCTTCAGTAGTTACTGTATTTAGAAAATCAGAAAAACTAACCAAACAAGTACGTACATGACTGACAAGAAGAAGTTAAGAGCAACTCTTAAGAGTTAGTCAAAGGATTAGTGGAAAAGGAGTCACATTTCCGGTATCAGACGCCTAACGTATTCTCTCAACAGCTAAGGAACAAATGTTAAAGGAAAATCTGACCAAAGTTTTAGAATCTAATGAAATTGCAGGAAAAACACTATGTCAAGAGTTACCTTAGTTAAGGTTCCAGAACAGTATTCTGATGTTCATTATTCTAGGAAACATTCACCTCGGGGGCTGAAATGTTCCCAGATTAGTCTTTCTCCAGGGATTTTATTTTTTTTTTATTTTTTTTTTTTTAACCAATGCACCAAGATTTTCAACTATTGTGAATGATGTGGAGGAAAGAAAAAAACCCCACCTTTTCCAGTATGATAAATTCTTGTTCTCTTTTGAACAGATACTTAGCCAGTGCAATTAAGGTTTAGAGGTTTTATTTAGCTGTGGGAGAGCTTTTGTGGAAGGGTAGCGTCTACCTTTGCTTTGAAGAGAATTAGATGTGATTTAGCAGAACTATGAGTGTTTAAAAATCTCACAGGACATGTTCGGTGTAGGCTTTGCTGTTACAAAAGTAAAACTTTGCTGATACAGCCCAATTACATACTGCTTAGCACCGGGCCTGCTATTCCGGTGTTTGTTCAGAGACTCAGGCAGTTGGAGAGACAAGACCCGGCAGTGCAGCAAGGGTAAAATGTAACATCATTAAGATAGGCTTTTTGCAGCATATACCCTGTTACCAGGAATTATGCCGCCCCTCCCAAACTCTCCTCCTAGTGCTTAAATGATCATTTATATCATCTTCTCTTTATCAAATGTTGCTGCCACAGAGATGGCTTCGTGACCAGTTTTGTGGCTCATTTTTGTTACTGGCTGCCCTGGATCTTCATTGTGTTATACAGTCTGTTGGTGTTTATCATTTCCACTCCCTTCTCAGCACTCTCTCTCTCTCTCTCTTAGGCTGCTTACGAACTATGTTGGGAGCTGTAAGTAGCCAGAATCTAGTTCTTTGTGGCCTGAGATGGCTCCATGGCTCCAGAAGCTTATTTTACTTGCACAGCTCTTACTAATGCCTGTATCAGCTGCTCCTCTGGCAGCATTTTGACATACCTGGCGGCCGCCATCTCTCTCCACGGAAGCGTCTCTGTCTCGCTCTGTCATCAAGTTATTTTCCTTCAAGCAGAGAAACACCTCCCTGACCTCTGTCTCTCCCCTGTGACGTCACTCTCTTCCCTGTTTCGTTTTTGAAGGCTTTGGTCTGCTGCCTGGAATTGCTGGAATTCCCAGGGACCAGTTGCCATGCTGCTTTCTGAGCACATTGATGGAAATTTCTCTTACTATAGTGTAAACAAATGAGCTGCCTCTTTCACATGCTCCTCCTTTCTGCCCTGGTCCTCATTATCAGTCAGACTCACAACCTTGGCAGCTTCCAGATTATATCGCTTATTTTCCATATATCAATTTACATAGCCACAGTCCTTATTCAAGCACTCATTCTTTGTATTGTTTGCTATAGCTTCATCCTTTATGATAATTGTAATATTGTTTCACTTTAATATCTTCCCCGCAGAGGCTAACTAAATTCTTGATTCTGGATCTGTGACGCGTCCATTCTTTCCTAGTCCTTCTCCTAGTTTTGCCTTGACCTCCTAATTGAGCGTTCATCTGCTCGTTACCTGTGTGCCAATCCCAAGCCCCGCTGCACCGCTCCGAAGTTGGGCACTGGCTCCCACTTCTGCCGTACCCGGGCCACCTCTGTTTCGCCATCACTAATATTCTTTTTCTCTTTCAGTGTTGCTGAAGAATTTCCTCAGATATGTGGCAAAAACTTCCCTTATAAAATTGAACATACAAATTCTTCCTTCGTATTTTTTCTATAGATGCATTTGTGCTGCATAAAATCTGTGTAATTGTTTTGTTTTCTGTGAAGAGCTGGTTACTGTGTTAATAGTAACACAGATGTAGAATGATCTGATTAATTTGGGAAAGAAAAATATGTAATTCTTGAAAAAATGTACAAGATATACCTCAAAAAGTAATTCTGAAATAAATAGGTTTTTCTTAACTATTTTAATGTTTTTGTAGCAGGAAAATAGGTACATCTTGACTATTAAAGTACTTCTGTGCTTGAGTGGTTAAATATTTTGTGTTAAATATTGAAATATTATCCCTTCACAGATTATGTTTATAGTGTCTAAATTTCTAGTTTTTATCACTCCCTAAACATACTGCTCAGCAAGGGGAATGCACTGGAGCAGATGTATTTCTCCTGGGACATTCGCTTTTGTGTTCACTGGCGAAGAAGAATCCTCTGTTTACAGCAGAGATTACAGGCACAGGGAGGCAATTCAATTTTTAGGAGTGAAAAATATGTTTGACTTCAGATCTATGAGTATTCCTATGAAGTATCAAGCTTTCGTTTTGTGATTGTCTCAAAACCAAATGCATATCTTGAACAAATCTATAGAGTCCTGTCCCTAACTGTATCTTCTTTGAATTTTGTCTTGTTTTAACCTGGTCCTATAGAAAAGATGAAAATAATCTTCACTCTTTGTTTATTACAGTACAAATTTGAATATTGGATTTGGTAGTTTTATTCTGTAAGAAGTGTTGAATTTCTGTTGCAAAAGCATTTACAAAGCTTATTGTTAATAAATGCATTCTTGTGATTTGGAAAGTATTAAATTTAAGTATTTAGATTTAATATTGATACTTCAGATGGGCATATGGATGGTCTTCTTTATGGAACTTTTTTGGAATACCTAAATGTATAATATGCCTACAAATATATGTAGCATATACATAGAAATAGACATATATATGTGTACAGATACATAGAAATACCTAAATGTGTATATATCCAAATAATGGCTTAAGGAAAATAACACAAATATTGTGTACTTAGCTTTACTTTTTTAAAACAATGAACTTATCTTCTTTTATTGTTTTTATGTCACATACAGACACCAAAAAGATTCCTTGTGTCAAATACTATTGGTACAGTAAAAAAATCTAAATAATGTAGTTCCTAGAGCAATTGTTCAGGCGTGCATATGCGACATTTTGAAGCAATTGCTGTGTGCTGTAGTAGAGGTAGTACAATGGGCTAAGCAAGTATTAGGTTACTCGCGGTTTGAAAATGATAACTTTGGATAAAATATTCATATAATAACCTTTGTGTTATACCAGTTACCTGCCACACTACATTTCTGACCTTAACCACTCAGGAAACTAAAACTTCTCAGGTATAAAATTTCTTATTCTGTGAAGCCTTCCACTTTACAACTTTGTCTGAGATCACTCTAAGCCAGTTGGCCCTAGCTTAAATATTCATCAGACTTCTGATAATTGTGATAACCCTTATAGGCTGGCAAGCATGGCAAATTAGCAAAAAGATGATTGATCTTCTTTTATATGCAGTTTTATCTTCAACCTTTCCTGGCTATATGTTATACTATAGTAATAATTTCTTCTCCAAGGTATTTGCCAGTATCTGGATTTGCACATCTATTTACAGTTGCCTTGAAGCCTCATAATTACAATACAGCTGAAATGTCCATTTTCTTTCCCTGACTACAAATAGGGATCAATCGAATTTTAAATGACTGCTTACGGGCTAGCTTCCGATCATGACCTTTGTAAATGATTAGAGCTCACCACTGTTGCTATCTACCTTGAAAGGGTAAGCGGGCAGATCTGTCTAACTGGCATTTAATCTGGAAGAGAGCCAAAGATATTTGAGCGAAAAACCTAATATGAGTTGGCAAAGGGAAGTATGTATAGACCTTTGCACTACTATTTAGATATTTTTCCACATTTAATTTTTGTATTTAGGAAATTCTTCTATCCCATAAATAAATGAGATGTATATTTGTGTCTAATTTGGTACCGAAATTATGATATCTGAAGTTGTAAAATACCATAAAAATATGGGAAAAATAAAACATATTTTCAAACATAAATATAATGATTTTTACTTTTTGAAGAAGTTGCTATGCTACTACATGATGCAAATGACTGTTTGTTTTCTTTGCCTGAAACTGAGGAAATCTGTTGCTATCCAAATTCGAATCCCATAAAGTAGCTGGAAGTTAATTTTTCAGGGAGGTTGTGGCAACATTATCATTTTATGCTTATCTTCAGATATAGGTGTTTAATTCATTTTTTTATGATTTTCCAAATGCAAATATCAAGCATAGGTGAATATTCAAAATAAACTTGAGAATCTTGGATGAAAGAAAATATTTGAAGTATTTTTTTGAGGATTTTAACTGGTGCTTATGCTCTTACACTGAATTGCTTACCTTAGGTAAGGTGTGTCAGTAGTATACCGTACTTAGTGTTTAAAGCCATTTTTAAGGATAAAGATGAAGCTTTTGAAAATAGCTGAAGTATTTGGAAACAGAAATCCTGTGGAAAGCAAGGGAATTTGTACAACTTTGTTGTCGTTATTATATTGCAAAGCTGCATGCTTGAGCTGGGGAATAGTTTTTTTGAAATAACAAAATAAAATCTGAACGCACCTTTTTCTCTCTGCACTAGATGCAGCAACAGGAACTTGCACAGATGAGGCAGAGGGATGCCAACCTAACAGCACTGGCAGCTATTGGTCCCCGGAAGAAGCGGAAGCTGGATTCACCTGGACTGCTTGCAGTAGGAGGAGAGGTATATGTCTATATGTCCAAGAGGAGAAATGATGAATTCAAAGCCAATCGTAATAACTAGAGGTGCTGTGACCTGATTTCTTTTGGTCAACTGTGTGACTTGGGAAGGGTTCCATGAATTGCTAAATTAGAAGGAATACAAGTCTGGTTTATTTTATTTTGCTGCAGTTAAAATAACATTTCTTCTTAGTTGTATTTTCAAGTGTTAGCATAGTTCAATGGATATTTAAAGAGTTATTTTGAAACAAAAGTGAAACTTGAAGTATGAAGTTCTTTCTAAAAGAACTATCTTTTAAAACAGATTTCTTCTTTGCATAATCCAAAGTAAAAAAAACAACCAGCTAAATAACAACAAAAAACCAGCAAAAAACCCCACAGGACAATATGAAGAAGTATCTGGGGAAAAAAAGCACAGAATTGTGGCATTGCTTACAGTTTAGAATGAGAGTTTGGCTTAAAAAAACACACATTGACTGTGTGTTTTTGACTGATGTGTGTCAAAGCTTTTAAAGAATGCCTAGCCCTCCTGCTCCTGCAAAGATGAGTTCTTAATATTTCTAAATTCCATGTAATTTTAAGAGATGCTATGCTCCAGAGTAGAATCAGATTTGTTAGGGCAACTTGCATGTTATGTTAGAAGAAAAAGTAGCTATCATACACAATGCCATGTAATATCCTCAAAAGCAGGATATATTAGACAAAGTGAAAGACTATGGTGATGTGGTCGTGTTAGCTTGGGGTGCTCTGTAGAGCACAAGTGCACCTGAGCTGCCTCTGTTTCTGCTAAATCTGCCTACACAGTAGTAGTCAAAGTAATTCTCCCTGTCATATATCTATTCTGAGGAAAATGCAAATATTTTGTTTTGAATAACTAATTGAAATGTGACTGAATGCTAATTATTCCCAAAACCACTTTGTTTCCCATTTTGAGTAGCTTTAATCTGAGTTTTCTTCCTCTTGTGCTAAGGTCAGTGCTAAGGAATTAGAACTAAGTCCCTGCAGCTGATATCTGTGAGCAAGTTCCAACTTGGCAAGAGCTTTCCTGGCCTTCCCTCCTGTGTCAAAAGCCTTCCAGTTTGTGTCATTCAAGTTGCCAGTCTCCTAATTAATCTTTTTTGACATATATGTCTGTTTATGTTGCAGCTGGGATACTGCATGAATGCTGGTCCAAAGAGATAGCACTTACAAATTGGCCTATCCTCTCATTTTTCAGATATTACTTTTTTTTTTGTTTCCCTAAGTCAACTCTTGTTTGATATTTTACTTGGTTGTTTTGATGATTTTTTCCATGAGAAGTGTTGGATTTCAGTCCAACTTCTTGGTTCCAATCAGCTCAGAGTTTCTCTTTGGAAATTGAATCTTTTTAATAATACTTTACTGATCTTAGCAGTTGGTCAATTTGAGAAGTACTAGTGGTTATTTTGCTTAGGAGAAAAGGTTGTTGGAAAAGATGGGGAATTCTATGGTTGAGTATTGTTTGTTGAGTACAGAGAAATGGTTTTTACAGTCTTTATGAAATGGAAGGAAAGTTGTGCTTGTAACAGCAAATATTTTTTGACCAGTGCTTAATCATGAGTCTTTGCTTGCTCTCTGTGTCACATTGTCAGCCCATTTGGCACCATAGCTTCTATTTAGGCCACTGTTAAACAAATAAAACTTTTTTTTTTTTTTTTTCCTAATGGCAAGATTGACTTAAATGATCTAGACCTAACCAATAAGGTGCCTCTTCTGTATCCATATAACTGTTTTTCAGGCCTGCTTTTACTCAGAGAGTTGGAAAATGATTGCTTTGGGGGAAGAGGTTGCTTTTCAGTGATACAGCCTCTTTAATTAGTTTCCCAGTGCAGACATGCTGTTTTATGACTTATAGTATATGACATTTTTTTTTTCCAAAAAATGGTTTAAAAACAAAAAAGATTTGAGTGATATGGATGAGCAGGGGTAAGATGTCATCATATAACACTAGCACCAAAAGTGCAACCATGGTTTGAGACTGCAGCTACACAGTAGCCCAGGCTAATCTGGCTGTGATGGCCACCCCAGTCCCTAGTGGTGCATTCCTACCCCTTTCCTTCCATTGGCTCTGAGCCTTGCTGAACCGTTTCCATGTGATAAATTGGCAGAAACCTAACCTAGCAAGAGTAAAACGGGAATAGTTTCTGCTTAGTTGGCTGAAGTAGTTTGGCTCATAGCCCAGTGAGCACTGAAAAGGAGCATATGACCAACAAGACCAAACCAGTTACCTGGAGATCACCAGTTCTTCCTTCGTTTGCTTTTTAGTATCTTTCTTGTCGTCTTGTATCTTATATTGTCTGATAAGAATTGCTCTCTCCTTAGCAACCATCAGCTCATTAGTAATTCAGCCCGCTTACTATTATAATGTGGTTTAGATCAAGAGTGAAAGAGAAGGTATAAAGTGAAATGGAATACCTGTTGGAAAACGTCAGCTTTTCTATCTCATGGAGTGGAAAATACAGCATTTGTAGAATTTTGTGCTGTTTGATATTTAATGATACTAGGCAAAATCAAGTGAATGCATCTTTAAATGTTAAAGAGTTTTAATTTATATTTATATTGCTTTTTAATTTATTGCATTGTTGTCAAGTTAGGTATCTAAAGCTGGTGAATCAGGCTATGCATTTAGCAGCAGTCCTGTCCAAATGTTACTTACTCTGTGAGCCATGGTAATGCTTGTGTTGGTATGGGCTGTAGACAACAGAGGCAGGAAGACCAGACCTGCTTCAGTTAGTATGCTTAAGCACCTCCGAAGTGTCATTAAAATAATAAATGATGATTTGCTTTTATGTATTTTCTGGCTTTTGAGTCTTAATTGTTAACATTTTCAAGTGTTTTTTCTTGGATTGTAAAGCTTTTAATAATTGGAACTAAAATTTTGCTTTCTATCATGAACTAAATATAGTCATGTAGTTATGGGATGTAAGGCTTTAACCCTCACCGGGCTATAGGCCAGGCAGCTCTACTTCTATGAAGTGAATTTAAGAGATGTAAGGTGGCATGCATGCAAGATTAACATGTTCCAAACTGCTCATTTTGTCTATGGCATAAGAGTGCAGAGGTTAAATGATAGTGTTTTTCTGTATTTAAGAAGAAATAACTAAATAATTTGGCTTTTCATCAAGACCTATGGCTGGTATCCCAAAATACATAAACATAAAGTATACGTTTGAAATATCTGAGGGTACAATTTGTTTAAATATCAAGTGAAAGCGCTCTCCTGGTACTTGCTGGCACAGATTGGTTAAAAATTTATTTCAGATTCATTCAGTAGCCACAGTTATTATTAAATTGTTTATGAAATTTATTTCTGGCACAAGATACCTAATCCTTGTTTAAATTTAGTTTTCAAATGGTGGTGTTTAACGTCTGTATGAGCTGTTTTCATTAAGGCTTTGTTGAAAACAGTTATGGTTCTGTTTTGAGACTTCAGAAATCTGAGTTATACCAGAGACATCCAAATAAAACCTTTGTATTTCTGTCTATCAGATTGTTATACCAATCGTAATTCCTTATTTCTAAGGGGAAATGTACGAATGAGTTCTTGATTGTGGGAGGCGCTTGGATACTGTGACACATCTGGAGTAAAGTGTGTTTGACTACGTTCTCCTTTAGTCGCCTGGCACTGAACGCGGTCACTCCGTATGTATACGTTACAGTGCGTGCTCTCGCTTCATGCATGAGTCATTATCCCTAGATACTTCCACAACCCCTGCAATTATTCACCAAGTCTTTTACTAATATTTTCTCCAAAAGAAAGCTGTATGCTATGTTATTTTCTGTTTGGACGCGGTAAAGAGGTAATGCCGAGCTGTCTCATGGAAAACATAGCCTTGTTTCCTTGCAGCTTCCATGGCTCTGAACTTGGCTTTGTCCTCATAGTTGTACAGTTGACTCTTGGTAAATTAGCTTTCATTTGAAGTGGTCAAGGTGTATTTAGAAGGTATTTGCATCTAAGGATCCTTTATGCTGGATAACCTTGAGTTACATGAAAGCGGATATGATAGACCATAAGATCTTAAGTGCTTATGGTCCAAGAAGTTAAAGCTTCCTTTCCATTCTTTTAAACTCGTGGACCGATGGCAGAACAGAAGGCCTTGTTATGATTTACTGTATCACTGCCTGCTTAAACACTCTTTGCTCCATCCCTGACATGAGAGAATGCTGCCGTTATTAGAAACCTGTTTCAGGGCAGGCTGTCACCACTGCTCTTTTTTGTGCTTATTCTTTTACGTATCCCAAGACTAGCTGTTAAATGGGGGCTGGAATTTTCAGAGGGGCAGAAGGAAGTTACAAAGTCTATCCTTATCTTTTTCTTGTATAGAATTACGTGCTTACCTTGTTATGAGTCTTTGAAAATCTTAAGTTCAGATGGGGATTCTCTAATTTATTTTACTTCCGATTTTCAAGATATCTAAATAAATAAATGTCAAAATAAATAAATGTCTTGATATCTGTTTGAAAATCAAAGCCTTTTGTAAGAATACACAAAATATACAGTCTCCCTAATAACTATATCTGCTTTTCTGATTCTTAAATAAATTTGTCTTCAGTTTAGAAATAAATTGTCCCAGTGCTGAGACACTTCAAAAAGTGATTTAGCACGACAGACCTTTTTAAACTTAGTATTTATATTATATGAAGCAAAAGTTGAAAATACACATAACACTTCATTGACCACAGTAAAAAGGACAAGGGCATGAAATTTGATGGATAACATTATGTTTGCAATGGTAACGAAGAATTCTGATTTGGAGTAAATTTACAGGAATACGTTTCATTGCAAACAGACTGAAAGACGAGCAGTGAGTCGGGAGCCAGTAGAACAATTTTGCATGGATCTCAGTTGACAGAAAGAAAAAAGTCAAGCGGCAGGGCAAGAAAATAGAGTGGCTCCATGCCAGCAAAAACATTCTTTTTTACTAGTAGAACAGGTTTGCATACTGTATGTATTCCTTTGATCTGTGTAACACAATATTCTGACAGAGGTTCAATGATATTAATCATTTTTCCTTACTGGCCAAGAGAAATTTGATTTTTAGTTCATTTGGAGATGGAAATGGTAGTTGATCCCATCTGACTGCATGATGTTAATCTAACACACAGAAGGAGACCATTAGAGCATTTCTTTCTCAGCTTTTCAAAGGTTGCTTATTGGAGTTTGTTGTTGTTAATGTTTCTTTTTTAATTAAAAACCTCCTCAGTATGAAAAAAGTACATATTAAATAGGAAAGTAATTATGTAAGCATGGTAATACTAAATACAGTTTTCATTCTAGATATCATAGAAATATAGTTGTATGCAGCTTATTAGCATGAGAAATCAGCAGCTTGGCAAAATGACTTGTGAGGAGTTAATAGTTCATCCATTATTTGTTAGTCCTTACAAGGGTCTACTCTTGTTTCCATGGTCTGTGAGGATCTGATGAGGTGGAGGGTGTGTGGTCTAGGGGCTTGGGGGAGTGCTGGATCTTCTCCTCCATTTCTCTTACTGATTTTGAGGAATATGTTTGTGGCTGTGTTTCTCTGACATTCCTAATTCCAGATTTTTCTTTCTTCTGACTGAGTGAAGTTGGTATGCCCAAGTGAAAAAGTCTGAAAGGGCCTAGCTGAGAGTTTGTCAAAAATGACCTGAGTTTCTCCATTGACTTCAGTAGGTAAGGCCCATGGTGCTGTGACATTTAGATGTCAGTGAAGGATTATATATATCATGTCTAGAATTTTTCAAAGTGTAACTTTTCAACATGTACATGGAAAGATTTAGACGTGTGTCTTAAAATGGCAACATTTCTGTTTTAACTGAATTTTCTCTGAAAGAGATGAATCATCAAATAGATTCATTTCCTTTCTCCATCCTACTCAGTGTTGGTGAATTTGGTGGAGGATTTTTTTCCCCTGCTTTGGCTAGAAAGCTGGTGTTCTGAAAAAGCCTGGACAGTTTGAAATTCCTTAGGATGTCACTTCTTAGACAATTCTAGCCTTTTTTTTTTTTTTTTTTTTTCCCCCTCTCCTCTTCCAGCAAGTGTGGTAATATCTTGGTCATACCAAGAGTGACAATAGGGCTAAGAGTATTTAACATTTCAGTTTCCTTCTGAACCCTTAGCCAACGGGCTCTGGGCTTCCAGGTGATCCTGTTGCTAACTTGTAATGTAAGCACTTTATCTGGAAGCACGGAACAGAGCTTGTGTTACTCTTGCTTAAAACTATTAAGCTGCCTGTATGAGCTTTTGGAGGGACTGCAAGAACTGCTCAAGTGGATCATGGTGCTGTAACATTATTAGGTATTATGATTTAGTGGGATGTCATCTTGTGTTGATTTTTCTGTTGATAAACAAGACAAAAGTTTTAAAAAATTGGTATGACAGATAAACATTTCTTTTATAATTCATGATCATCTTAGGTATAGTAAAAATTGCCCTTCATTTTAAGTAGTTTTGTTATATTAAAAAAAAAATGCAGTGTGTAAGAAAGAAGACTGATCTGTCATGGTTTCCCTTAACCTTACGCCACGCTTCCAAGATTGCAACTGAAGTCTGAATAGCTTCTTTATTAGTCAGAGAATATTTCTTTTTTGTAATTATTTGTGCACAAATTTCATAGTCAAGTCCGCACTACGGATTTCATAAATTACATCCTTACAAAATGACATACTATCAGCTGTTTGTGATGTAGGCAAATTTATTCTTGTTTAATGAATGAGATGTATTTTTAGTACAGATAATCTATTCTGCTACTGTAAAAGGATGTTCTGAGTGAACACGCTTCTAATGAAGCTATTAAAGTTTGCACTATTTTTGTATATCCTGACCAGTGCGCTATCACCCGCATTACTCTTTTGGAACTTGACTTTCTAAAATTTGTTAATCATAAAATTCAAAACATTGGCTCAACTTTCAGAGGGCAAAAGGCTGACTTTTCGTCTTTATTGAGAACTGTTTGCCAGTTTAGGTTAACAGGATGGATTGCACATTGTTTTTCATAAGAGAGATGGTAAAATTGGTTCTCTCTGGTCACCTTCACAGGAAGGTGAGCACTTGAGCTTCAGACCTGCAAAGACTTGTGCTCATGCTCAGATTTAAGCGAAGGGGTTCGTGTGTTTGAAGTTAGGAGCTGCCTCATGCAGAACATTAATTGCGTGCCGTAGCTTTGGCCGAATCCTGGTGTATGTCAGTGTTCCTGTCAGTCCTGGTGTGTCAGTCCTACTGCAGCAACTCTGCTAACCCTTAATCTGTAATAGATGTTTAGTGCTCTATTTCTACAGTGGTAAAACCAAGCTTTTCTTTCTGGAGATAAGCATATTGCACACTTTTGAAAAGTCTCACTTTCTTCGGCCATCAGTGTGTGTTAAATGCAGGTTTAGGAAGTTATCTTGACTATTGTAAACTGTATTTTGCTTTCAAAGAATTAATACAGTAAAAATATCTGCTAGTGGGATCTTCATCTTGGTGTTCCTTTTGTTACATAGTCTGTTCTAGTGAGTGACTAGGAAAAAAGGAGTTTTTGTTTTTGTTTTGCCTGGAGTCAAACAGGAGCATGCTGGTTAAAGGGATTCTGTGGGGGAGTTGGGCTGGAGGCGGCCCGAGGCAACTGGGAGAGACATCTACCACCAGCAGCTTGTCTGTGCTAGCTAATTATAGCCAGGGCACTGTTTACTTTAGTGGTATACTCCTTATTTATTAGTTACTAAGTTACTGCTTGCCTTCAAGTTACAGGCTTGCAGCCAGTTGCTGCAGGGGAGGTGCAGTGGGAAGGGAAGGGCGCCGTGCAGCACAGAAAATCGCAGCTCCTCGACCTTGACGTGCTCTAAAAACTCTTTTACTATACGGTGGAAGAGACATTCAGAAAGAAAAATGGACAAGGTAAAAATGGGAGCAAATTGTTTGTTTTGTTTTTTAGAGTCTAAAGAGACTTTAATGTAAAATTTTCGTAAGTTGTCAAACTGTCTTCCCCTCCCTAGCCCCTAAACAAGCATTTTTGATCTGTGTGAAGTTATACTGATTTGAATCAGTTACATGGATTTAGTAAAGGTATGATCTTTATGCCTTTTTCTTTTAAGCTGCTAACCTAAAATGGTTACTCTGTGTTAGCTATATCTTGATTTAAATCAGCTTATTTAGTTTGTCAGTTCCATGCATAATCTAGACCGGTGCAAGAGAGTATGCACACACATACACACACAAATTTCATATGGCCAACTAAAACTGCCAGAGTAAAACTATTGTGAGGACTGCAGGTTTGTAAACCCCAGGCCATTGAAGAGTCCAAGTCCTTAGGAATCGGACTCCTGGGGCGTGGGCCACGTCAGAAGGTCTTGGCCTGATTCATCGCTGGGTCGTGCCTTTTGCAGGCAGGGCCGGGCCTGCTGCTTAGTTAGGCAGAAGATTATGATGCAGCAGACCTATTTCCACTGCTAATTTTGTTGTTTTATTTGTTTGTAGTACTCTTGAGACAATAATTGTCTTAGCAAGCAGGAGGGTGAGAATAGAAGTGCTGTTTAGGGAAGGGATTTGACAAGAGGCATGAGATTTTCAGCGCCTGTGTTTGAGGAAATGGCATAAGTCAAAAATATTATCTTATCTGCATGAAAATAGGGTGGGCCGTACTCTAATAATCAATAAAAGAGATTTCTCCAGTCTTTTGAGCATAGCAATCTCTTGAAGAGCCAGGAGCATAAGGAGAGATGAACCTCTATATGACAGACCAATTGCTGAATAATTTAGAGGAAACTCTGTTAAGAGAATGAGCAGAGTGCAAGATCCGTTAAAAAAAAATTAAAAAAGGCAAAGTTTCTATCTCCTAAGGAAGAGTAGGGAATAAAAGGCGCACAACAGGTTAAACAGCCTTGGCCAAAGAAGTGAGTACCCCTAGGCAGACCAGCATCTCTAATCAGTGGTAGTGGTACTAGCTCTGAGGGGAGGGAAATTCAGGCTGGTGCTCTCATGTAACATTAAAAAGGACAAGCAGTCTGTCAGGGGAAAAAGTCATTGGCGTGGGATTTCTTCTCTTGATCAAAAAGACAGCAGCAGTGCAGCTTGCTTTATCCATAGGGGTGGTGTTGGCAGAGGGCATTTTTTCCTAGGCCATATCGCTGGTCCATGATGCGGTTTCCCAAGCCATCAATGAAGTCACCTACTTTCCTCTCTCTAGCGAGGTTTGCTCCAGCCCTGTCTGTCTTCTCTTTTTATTCATTTTGGTTTTTAATATTTGCGGTAGAAATTTTTTTACAAAACAAAAGGCAAGGTCAGTCTGATATTCTTGGAAAATATGCCTGGTGCTCATCTCCAAGGCAAAATTCATTCTTTATGGGTAATTCTTTATGAGTAAGGTGAACTGCAGTTTCAGCTCGGTTTGCTTCCCCCTTCCCTGTCCCCACTAATTGAGCCTCACAGTACTCTCCTCTCAACTTTTTTCCCTGAACAGAGTTGACAGCCATTAGTCCATTGCCTTTTGGTAAAACTTGTACTACCAGAAAATTCTTTTATCTCAAGTTGTTATCTTTAGTTGTGCCTGCACTGAGAAAGGTTGTATTTTATGTTGCCGTTGACTTAAGTCTTATGTTGCTAAATAACAGAACACATCTCTAAGTAAGGGTTGCAAGTACTCTTCCTAGCATTGTGGTGAACTAGTTAGGTAGTCAAAGCAATAATGGCAGATGATGTTAGGAAGAAATCCAGAGCTGGCATATCATTTTCATTTTTATAATATACATTAAATAATTCAGAACAGATATTGAAGGAATTCCAAAGGGGAAAAAAATAGAAAAATATTTTCTCTGTTTGAAGAAACTGTAAGTAAAAATTGCATCGTTGGAATAAATTGACCTCAGAATGTCTCATTTCTTGGATATCAATCCAAAAGAAGAATCATTTACTCTAAGGAGTACTTTGAATCGAAATCTTCAGTTAGTTACATCGTAGTATTGCAAAACGTTAATTCAATTGATGAGCTTACTTGTACTGGGGCATATTTTGTGGTTAAATGCAAAAATAATTGCAAAGGGTGGTCTCTGATTCAATATTTGATCCCGATCACTTGCGTTTTTGAGCCATGCGTCCATGTCCAGGTCGGTTCAGCAGTAATGGGTTATTCTGTGAAACTCTTTTGGTACAAGGTCGTATGTGAAAAACTCCTAAAGGTCGTGTCATGAAGATGCTAAAGGGTAGAGTCTTAAAGTAGTAGTCTAGTGTCGATTCTATTCATGTTGACTCTGATCTCTCTTTCTACAGATCTTGTGCTTTCCACATTTTTAACATTTGGCATCTGGTCAGTTTGCAGTCATTAATAAATTAATGACAATTAAAAATGCTTAATGAATTTTTTAGTGCTACTTGGTTGACATACTCTGGATATGTATTAGAAAGTCTTCTATGTTTCTAAATATCATGAGAAATCTAAAGTTAACGGTCCATTCATTTATATTATTCAGTGTTTAGTTTAGCTATAGTAATTAATGTCAGTTTAAAATAAATACGCAACTTCCTTTACAGGAGTATCGTATAGAAAAACCATAATGTAACATAATATAACTTGTCCAGCCTGGTTGAACAGTAAATCCCAGTTGGTATGGAGCAAAATGTATCTTTTACAGTAGTTCTAATGAAGCACAATGTTCCCTGAATTCCAGACAACCTTTAAAAGTTTATACATTGACTATGAAGCTATTTATCATAGTGATTTTCATAACCAATTACTTTTTTAACGTAATATATTTCTGCCCTTACTGCTATACGTACTACATGATGTTGTTGCAAACTTATTAAATTGTGCTAAGTGAGTAGGTAGGAGTAAGTAAGCAGTGATTCTTCCTGTGACAATGTTTCTTTGATTACAGTTTCTGCAAAAATAGGTTTCTGCCTTTCCTACCTAAATGGTGAGTTTAACTTCAGTCTTCTCACTTCAGTGTATTTCGTTAACAAGGATAAATAGTCTTTAATATACTTTTCAATTATTTCACTTACCTATATTCTTTAAATACACAATGATCTAAAACTTAACAAAATTTGTTGGTTTTTTTTTTTTTAAGAGTGTCCACTACATTTTTAGCGCAAATATTTAATTGCTGTATTAGAGTAGCTTTATGTTGAAGAATTTTAATTTGTGCTGCAATTTCTGATAGTTTTCCCTTGGAAGAAAACCAACAAGAGCCCACTAATAGCTTCTCCTATCATCTCTGTTCCACTCTCAAGACAAAGCTACCTGGCTTATGTCTGGTTAGAATGAGCATCACGTAAAACACACAAATCAAGCTGTGTCACCTTAATCCTCCTTAAGCAGCTTACACTCCAGTTGCCTAGAAAGACACCGTAACATGGAGAACCTGTTCAGAATTGACACCAAAGTAGAGATATCATATCAAAGAAAATGCTTTGCCTACCTATGCTGAGATCTACCCTTTAGTGTGAATTGCTCTTCTAGATCTGATAAATGGAGCCCTTCTGACTGCCTGTACCGTGTCGTGCTGACATTTGGCATGCAGATACATGAGAAGCATGTCACGTTAACAGAGCACCACAACAGTCATACTTTGTCTCAACTGCTGGGGGAACTGCAGCATACAGAGTAATTTGTGTTGACAGTAAGAACTTGCAGAGAGGCAGCCTCACATGTGAAATCATTATAGAAATTTATTTAACTGGTTGAATGACCTTAGCAGATTGGTTGAGCCAGCCAAATAGGAAAGCTTCCAAAGAAGAAGCCTTCTCTATTGCAATTTATAGGATTACTCCATGGATGGCTTTGAAATACATATATTTTTATCTTTAAAATTTTAGACTAATATCAAATTTAATAGTAATCAATGACATACTAAATACACTTTTTTTCCATTTTTATTTTCCAGGCCTATTTAGGTATTCTTTTCATGGTTAAATTTTGAAAATTATTATTGAAAAGAAGGCAGTCATATATTTGAAACTCATAGAATTTTTATTTGTTGCATTGTCTTTAAAAGAATTTTTCTGTGATATGTTATGTAATTTGATTTAAACACTTCACAAAATTTTCCTGATGGCTTGTTTTTCTATGTTTTTAAATCTGATATATATGATGAAAATCAGCTTTTGTCTACAGAAAATGAGATACTACACAGCAAATTATTGTAAGTATTTAAACAATACTGTTTAGTAAGGACTCTCTTTTTGAATTTATTTCATTTATTTTTATTTTGCAAGTGGGTACTATACTTTTCCCACTTTTCTTGCACTCTAAAATTGTAAATCTTGCCATTGTACTAGATACAACATTATTTTACCTGGTGAAAAGGGGCATGTGGCAACCTGTGTCTGTAACTGCAATGCAGTAATGTCCCTGGGTGGAGAACGAAATGGTGATATTGTGTCACTGTTTGATTTGCAGGCAGAGTCAGATCCTTTGGTCTAAGCCTGTCAGTCCAGGCTGTCTTCGTGCAGTCTTTATTCATACAGCACAAGGGTGGCTTGAGAGCATGTGAGGGAAGCTGGTGGGTCCGGCAACATTTTTAAGGTGTTGCTATTTTTCTCATAACCGCTTAATACCAAAGGCAGCCCTATTCCTTTATTATTAATAGCCGTTAGTTATGAGAGAGACTTGGGAGTAGCTCCTGTTTTTGATCTTAACCAAATCCTAACCAATCACCTACATTTATATGTTTTCTTAGAACTTAATTTCAACAAGTTTTAGTTATACCCTCTAGGATCTCCGTAATACAATTCCATAGGTACAGCAAATTCTTTAAATCGCCGTTAGCAGCAGAGCACACAGGCATGTTACAGACTTTAAGCACGAGAGACCTAAGTCTGTAGAGAGAACTATGCTTTGAGTATTATCTGTATAAAAAAAGAGAGATCCCAAACTTTGCATTTAAAAATACTTCTCTAAAGTGTCTCTTTCAGTGTATATGCTGATGTGCAGTGGCATTAAATGAATCTATAGAGAGCACCATGCTGTAGCCCAGTGTGATGGGAATTCTTTCATTGTCAGTCTGGCACTACCTCTGTCTGTGGCTCACTACCACTGACTTTATCTTAAATGCTTTTATCTTGTCCATCGCTATTCATAACCCATGCTTGTGAGAAGATGGGTCTTTATTCACAAGAAATACTTGCCAAGTTCCTTGTACCTTTATGGAAAGGAACAATAAATACTATTTGAACATATATTCGTTTGATTTGTTTTCATTCTCAGTATAATTATGCAGAGTGTATTTTAGACACATATGCTTGGTTCTTGCCTCATACCATGTTAATTTGTCTTTGCATGTTAACGAGCATGAGTAGCAAGCAAGCAAAACCAATAGAGCTTTCCGGTTATGGGGATGTTTAGGGTCATCTGTGTATTCCGGTGACGGGTAGTCTTTAGAAGTAGGTAATACTAGCCAGGTGAATCTCGAGTTATTGATAGTTTTAGGAAATAACTTCTAAAGAAACAATATGAAATTTTGATAGTCCTCAGTTGGCTGAGAAAAGGGATTTCTGAACTCATAGTCTCCACTCCTCTCTTTCCCGCTTACTCCCCAAATTTCTGCAGTGTTTAGTTGGAGTGGGAAAAAAAAATGTGGATTGCAACGTGGCACTAAGTAGATTAAGAGCAGAAGATGCAATTTTCAGTTTTCTTTTGCTAACTTGTACGAATTCAGTTGACTGGAGCTACAGAGTTTCAGACCCCTTCCTCTAGTGATCTAACCCAGTGCAGTTTAGCCCATCTGTATGACGGGTGATGGAGAAGTAATTACTAAGAATTCGCAAAGCAAAGGGGAGGTGCAGAAATCTAGGGCTGACATTCTGACAGACTGCTACACAGGTACTGTATGAGGTTGTGATTTCTGATTGAAGTCTCCTTCCCCTCTTATGAAAGCAGCGTAATTAATCAGGCAGTAATGAATTCAGGTACTGCCTGTTTGTCACCTCAAGAGAGAAGTTACCAGAGCAGACTGAAATCCAATTGAAAATATGTTCAGGATTAGTAATTTATTATTTAAAGAAACGTTTTAACATGTGTAATGTAATAGTAGGCACTTTTTGATAGTGTAGAGAAATGTGATGTGTAGCTTCAAATATACTTCCAAAAATAAGTGTAAGCTAATCTAAAATTGTAGTGCAAATTCAAAATTGAAAAATATTTTGACTTCTAATTTAATAGATATGAACGGTTTCCCTGTCCTTATTCCAAAAACACTTACAGATCTGAAAAGTGTCATAACACAACTAGATAGGGATCCTGTAGTTCAGAATGTCATCTGATTTGTATATTTAATTATGTTTTCTTGAAAAAAAAATCAAATTTGTTTCAGTATGGTTGTTGAATCGTGCTGTACATCTGTTAAATTGTAGCAGTTTATATCACTACGGTTAGCTCTGTATTGAAATCTTAATGCTATTATGAGTCTGTAATTGAATAGGAAAATTCCGCGGGCATTATTATCTTTATTATACAAATATTCAGGTCTTGAATCTTTTGATTCAGAGGCATTGCTCTATTTGCTTAGTTAATTTTTGAAATGCTTTTCGTTTAAGTTATTCTTATGGTTATGTTACTATTGCTAAATTAACTCTTGTTATAGTTAACTTTTGAAATGCTTTTCAATTACATTATTGGAGGAAATGAGCAGTGATAGTTGTCTAAGACTCTAAAAAGACAAGTCACAGTGAAAGCAGCTGCACTAGTTGAAAGTGCAGTAGGACTCTTCTAATGGAGTTCACTGCAGTGAAGTTCTGAGAGTGGAATGGTTCAGGCAAGTGCACTCCCATCAGACAAAATCAACTGGATTATTTTAAATAGTTTAAATAGGTGGTATGGGTTACGCTGGCTGATATTGCCTGCAGTGAATTAGGGAGTTCTCACACGAACTACTCTGCTGGCAGATCTTCAGGATAATAACTTCAGCAGGGGGCAGTGAGGAGCAGCTGGGGGGCATAAAGCCTTTGATCAGCACAGCTGGATCCGAAGCTAACATCTGTCTATAGTCTTAGACTCGACACTTTTGTTAATACTCTGAGCTGTATTTGCATTTGTTAGATTATTTTGGTAACAGTACTTTCCTGTCTTGAGCGTTCCATTGCTTTCCATAATCCCCCCTCACAGCAAAACTGGTATTGGCAATTCACAAGAAATAGGACAATTATCTTCTTCTTGTAACCCTTTAACAATTATTAACTTTCCTATACTTTTCTAGCAATGGTTATATGTGTAAGTCTTCATAAAGAGCAGCTGGGAAATTAAAATACAGGAATTACAGGGGGGAAAAAAAGCTGTTTATTTGCTAACTTTGCTTTTCCATCAGAGAGTGTGCATATGTACTCTCTTTCTCTTGCAGAAATGATAAAAAACCATGAGCCCATAAACTCATGATATTTCAGGTTCCTACAGCCACAAAGCTCCTCTGTGCCTGTGAGGAAGCCGAATGGCTGGTGGGGGGAAAGGAGGCCTGAGCTTACAGACCAGTGCATGTTTGACCATAACCGAGTCGAGTGCAAAAACCTTTATAATAATTTAGTCAAAGACAGTCGAAGGAACGCAGGGAAGCGAGGTTTAAATCTGCTAAGCCTCCTCACGTCAAGCTGCTTGTGTCCTTCTAGTTTACGTGTTCTTTGTATGTTTCAGAAAAACAGAATCTTGTAAGCATTTGCTTATTTTTTTGCATGGAATAATAAAGCAGGTGATTGTCACGTGGATGACTGTGACACTTGTACAAATGTCTCTAACAGGACAGGCAAATCGTGTTTCAACCCATTAACTACAGGATGCTTAAGTAGAAAATCTTGTCATTTTATGTAAATATTTTAGTTCAAGCAAACAATTCAGTATTAAAAATTTGGCACAATCATACCTTCAAAGATTAATATTCTGTCTATGTGTTAAATTCACATGAAAATGCGTTGCCCTCAACTGCAATTTACTGAAAAATTGTAGCTTTCAGTGAATGACAGGACAGGGAAAATCGAGGTTGAGTATTTTGATTCCTTTCCATCCAGATAGAGACCATAATTTCTCTTTTCTTACTGTTTATCCATTTAACTGGAACAATGTGCATAGGAGTATTTTTGAGGCCTTTAAAATGGTTCTTTGGCATTATCAACTTCTCAAATTTTCTTTTAATATCTTTGCATTAAGACATTGGAGTGTTGGTGTTTTCCACCACATGGTAAATATGACCATCCTTTCATACGGTGAGTCAGTGGAATTGCCTTGTAGTGGAGTTCAGAAGTGACTTTGCAAAAAATATATGGTTTTATTATTTAATTTGAAGGGGATTTATTAAAGTAACTGTAGTGTCCACAGGTTCTGCCTGCCTTGTTTAAAAATAACCCTGGTTTGCCTTTGTTTCGTTTCTAATATAGGTGTTTATGTAATTGCATTGCTGTGTTGAAGTCTGATGCCATATGTTTGGGGGTTTTTTCTTAGCCACTGTAGTCTTTTCTAGAAAGATCTTTCAGTCTTTGTGTGATGCAAGAATTCAAGGTCCTCATCTTCTGCCTTTCTGTTTCCTGTATTCTCCCTAATATATTCTTTACCTTTATTTTCCTTACCTGGTCTCCTCTTTCCTCAAATAAGGAAAAAAAAATGAAGCTCTCTCTTTTCAATGCAAGAGTTCATTTTTGTGAATTGGGACTACATCTTTGAATCGGGACAAAACTTTTTTTCTGGAAGTTATATTAATATTAATGAATTCTCTGTTACTTGGTGTTGATGGTGTGGTTGATAATATGGAAATATGGTCTCAAGAATTTAGACTGAAGAATAGGTTTTAAGTGTGATTCGCCGAAGTATTTTAGCATTCTAACGGACTCTTGAAGTGTAACCTTTCATTAATAAGAATATTTTGGAGCATGATTATCAGTCCCTAGCAAATAATAAACATTCATTTGTTGAATGAATATTCATTTGTGTAGACCTCTTCAATATTAAAGAGGAAATTAGGTTGGATCTGCTTAGCTGTGAGATTAAAAAAGTCTAATTTAAAAGTCACAGTAGTAGTAAAAAAGTGAAGCACAGTTTTAGCATGAAATGAGAGTGAAGACTGGGCAGATTAGGTTTGCCTTAAGTGTCTGATAGTTAAAATAACCCCATTTAAAATTTTGAAACTGTAATTTACATGTTCCTTTATTATTATTCAGTTTAATACTAAAAGGGCAGAAGTCACCCAAGGAACTTCTACTTTAAATTTCTTCTCCTTCACTACTGTGAAGATTTATTTCAAAATATTTTTCTAGTACCTTGAATTTTGTTGTTATTTTTTGTTTTGACAAGGCGTAACTTTTATTTCTGACTGTCTATTAATGCTTCTGAGAAATAAAGATGCTTTTGCAAAATGCTTTCAAGCACAAAAGGAGATGATTTTCAAGAGATTATTTTACATATTTACATATTTTACCTTAAGCATTTTGTAGTCACTGCCTACTGGTGAATGTATCAGATTTTTACACACACTTTCAAAATGAACCAGTTTTGCTTCTAAGCCATTGCAAAGAGAGGAAATGAATTCTAACTTTTTTCACTTCATTTTCACATCCTCACATTTCCTTATTTCACATGGTTTAAAACAAAATGCCTCCAGCATTATTTTTCCTTTCTCAAGAGCAAAGTGAATGTGACTTTTCTAAGGGGGTCACAGGATGCCTCTGAGGCCTGTGGGTGTTACTGGACTGCTGCCTGCTTTCAGCTTAACTGAAGGGCTTGTCATAGTTTTCATCTCCTAAGAAATTAGCCCTAGGTGCTGGCCAGAAGCAGGAGAAGGCAGCATTATGAGTCCCACGCTGGTTATTTCCCACTGACATCAAATCCTGAGGTTTTTAAATTAATCCCACACAAAGACAGCCCTTCATTTTGGTGCCAGTTAGAAATTAGACTGCAATAATGACCTTTTAAAGATGTCTAGTTGTTCAGATAACCCCCTGTTGAAACTCGAAGGTAGCCACTGCGCCCGGTGCTGATAGACCTTAGTGGTGCTGTGGCAGATTTGGAAAGGTGGCTGAGGCCAGGGCCAGTGACCTGAGCTGGGCTGCCCAGAGGAATGGAAGCGAGGGCCGGCCCGGGCGCCCGCGCCGCGCCGCGTCCCCCGGCAGCAGCAGACAAAGGGTCTTTGTGGGCTTCCAGCGGGCAGGGCTGTTGCAGCCCGGCCTAGAGGACTTCCGCAGATGGGGCTGACTGACTGCCCGCCTGCCACCCGAAAAAGTTAATGCTCAGCCCAGAGCGTGAATTAAAAGCATACGGTTTAATGCTTTAACACTAGCTGGCAACCGGAAAAGCTTGGGAAATGGAGTATTCACAGTAACAGTTAATAGAAAAAAAATGAACAAAGTGATTTAATATATATGAGACTCAGTGAGTGTTATGTCTGAAGTGAAAACTGCCCCAATAGAAAATGAGAGGCACGACAAAATCTGTGTAATTCACAAGAGGTTTTTGTCTATTGGAATAAATAGAAATTAGTATTTGTCCTGTATTGAAATAACTAAACTTAATTGTTGTGCCTTTTCACGTTAGGGTTTTACATCATAAACCTGTATGAATTTGCTATGTGCAAAATAGTCTTTCATTACTGGGAATAAATAGGTATGAAGCTGAAGATGCTATCTCTTTGTAGTCAAAATAAGCATATGTAAACAAAGATGAGATATTGTATATCTCTGAGAATATTATTTTAGTAACCATTACTCTTAGCAATTGTTTTTCTGTATTTAAAAAAATGAAAACATTTAATATCCTTGTCATTTAATTGTTATCGTGGTATGATATCTGTGTATCTTTTTTTACTGGCAAGAAATGATTCCTTCCAATTTCTAAGTATTTTTAAAAATCTTGTTATGCTTAAAGGTAATTATAGCGGTATAGGATGCAATATTGATTGGTGAGCAAAATTGTGTTATGATTTAACTATAATGTGCAAAATTTTCAGCTAAGTGCTGCAGTATCAGTGGCAGATTTTCCTTTAAGAGCTAGTAAGTCCTATAGAAAGAGCACTTTTCATCTGTGTTTGAATACTTTCGACTGCTTTCAGTTATTCCTATTCATCAAAAATAGAAAATATGCATTAAACGTTTTATTATTTGATGGTGTACTACACCATCTGCTGCCATAATACACACAACTCTTGTTTTAAGAAATGTACTGTGAAATCTTAGTTTGAGTTTATAATAGATTTTGAAAATATACAATTACAATATACATTTAGGCATTCCTTTTTCTTTTTTTTCAATCCTTAGCATTGTTAGAGATGCCGAGAGCTTGATTACAGCATTTCACAAATTAAAGGACTATCGAAAAACACAGCTCCTTAAACTGATAAAGCAAATAATCCCTCTATTTTATAACTCAGAAGAGAAACACAAGATATAAACAGTATTTTTTCTAGGTCTAGTAGAAAATTGAATCTCTCATTTTGTGGTCATTTCTCTTCTTTAATATATTTCACCTAGTTTAGAAGTATGGATCAGAAACTCACAAGGAAAACTGATGCCCTTTCCTGCAGCTAAATTAACAGGAATCACGTGGAAAACAATCTGAGCCTTGTATGAAAAGGGGAGCCATTAAAATTAGCCCTAAGCTATGGACTGCACCCAATATCACTAGAACTGCACTCACTGCAGATGTGGAGGCTGGCTCTCAGGCAAACTGAGCTGTGTTGTATAGCTACAATTAAAATCAACTCCTCTGCCAAAAAATAAAAGGGAGGAGGGTAGAAGGAGAACATCAAAGACAGATTGAAATGTGTAGTTAGTAATAAGAGTGGTCTCCTCTTGAACCAAGCCCTGCAGCGATTCATGGCCCCCTTGTTAATGAGAAATTTTGACCTCTGGTTTGTAAGTTAAACTTGTAATCCCAGCTAATGAAGTAAATCAATCCCAACTTCACTCTGTTGTTCCCATTTTTCTTTGCACACAGTGTCTGGGAGTTAGTATCCAGGTCTACAAATACAATTTGGGGGAAAAAATTATTCTGCAGCTATGTAACTTCTCCTGTTTTGCAGATTCACTTAAACATGTCTAAAGCAGACAAATTATTTTAACTTGTCTGTGTGCTTGTAAAATGTCCTATTAGTCTGGCTGATGTAGACACACTTAAATGATAGGCCTGAGTTAGCATTTCAAGAAGAAAGCTGCTTTTGTAACTGCCCCATATATTTGTTTCATCAACAGATTTATGCTTTATATATGTAGATCTGTTTGAAATTATTTGAGGGCCTTATTGTGCTTTTTGGTATATTGGGCTATTTGGTATTTAAGGAGATCCTAATGATGGTAATGCAGTTTTGTGCCAGAAAGGAAGGTCTCCCCTGCAGTCTAAATTCTGAGAGAAACCTGGGTCAGCAGCAAGAAAAGGAATACAAAGCCAAGAGGCTAATTTTCCTGATAGTGGATCATCCTTTGAAATGCATGCCTCTATGTCTTGCAAGCCATTGAGTGACAAAGGAAAACTAGCCACAAATCCAGCCAAGAAGCCCTAGTAAAGCCCCTGTGTTGATTTCGTATCATACCACATTATTAAGGAATCTGTGAAAGATCAGCAAAAGGTATAAATGGAGGTGAAGTCTCTGTGGCAAAAATAAGAGAAGCCAAATTCATAATATATCCCTTAAAAGAAAAGAGAACCAGCTAGAAAAAATATCTTATAGCTGCTTCAACATTATGTTAGCAATTGGTGACATTGTGACTATTCTATATGATGGAGGCCCTTTTTTTTTGAATTGTTTCTCTCTGAGGATACGTTTTACATCACTTCATGGCTCTCTGTTGCAGCAGGAGCAGAAGCGGGAGGTTTTCGAAGTGAAGGGCTGTGTGGTGTCCGTGGCGCCGCGGGAGCCTCCTGCACCCTCGCGAGTGCCCCTGTGCTCGCTGCTGCTGGTGGTGGTGGTGCAGAGGGGCCCTGGACGGTGCAGAGGGGCTCGTGGATGGGCCCTGGGCGGTGCAGAGGGGCCCTGGGCTGTGCAGAGGGGCTCGTGGATGGGCCCTGGGCTGTGCAGAGGGGC
>PTEX01000011.1:4191888-4252236 GCA_003342815.1 Eudromia elegans | reverse complement strand
GGGCCCTGGGCTGTGCAGAGGGGCCCTGGGCTGTGCAGAGGGGCCCTGGACGGTGCAGAGGGGCTCGTGGATGGGCCCTGGGCGGTGCAGAGGGGCCCTGGGCTGTGCAGAGGGGCCCTGGGCTGTGCAGAGGGGCCCTGGACGGTGCAGAGNGGATGGGCCCTGGGCGGTGCAGAGGGGCCCTGGGCTGTGCAGAGGGGCCCTGGGCTGTGCAGAGGGGCCCTGGACGGTGCAGAGCGGCTCGTGGATGGGCCCTGGGCTGTTCAGAGGGGCCTCGTGGATGGGCCCTGGGCTGTGCAGAGGGGCTCGCGGGCGGGCCCTGAACTTCTTGGCTTCGGGCCGCTGCTCAGCAGCCAGATTCCTGCAGTTTGGTGTGGTTAGCGACCCCCCCAGGGTGTTGCTGCTTCCTGGAGCTGTTTCGCGTTCAGGTTTCTACGTCAAGGAGGGAACAAATCAGCAAGTGGTGTTGTGTTTTATGCAGTGGTTTTGGTTTGATTATAGTGCAGAAGAAGTTGTTTAAATGGCAAAGCAGGAGGCCCTGGGAATTGGTGGGGTCCCACAGTGTTTTTCCCTGCGACGGCTCCAGAGGTGCTGTGTTTTGATGACCTCCGTGCCGGAGCTAACTGCCCCCTCCTGAAGCAGGAGCCCTCTTGCTTCCATGGCATAGAAGAGGAGGCTTCTGCCTGACGGGAGTGCTCGTGCGGGGTGGGAAGAGCTCTCCAGGCTCCGGGTGCAGGCGGGCGGCGAGGGGGGCAAGCGCCAGGGTCCTGCCGAAAGGCCGCCTGTGGGTGGGTGGACCTGGGCCTTGGCCACCACGTCCCCCTCGCCCCAGGGAGCCTGGGGGGAACAAGGCTGCGTGGAGAAGAGGTGGCTTTGCCCGTGCACGGGAGTTTTGATTACTCAGAGCCGTATCCCGACAGACTCCATTCGGTTTAAAGGTAACATATTAAGTATTGCATACGCTCTTCAAAGTGTATGTAAAGGACTAGATTAAATTTTACACAATTTTTGTTGGTGCTAATACGGTATAATCGTTAACTTTACCTGTGCTAGTCTTTGAAGATGCCCATGACCCTCATAATGATTTGCAGCCTGCTACAAATCATTAGTACGTTATAAGCAAGGCTGTATAATAACCTACTTTTGTCTCACTAATTTAAAAGGAGCTTTGTTAATTTTGACAACAAGTGGAAAAACACAGCAGTGAATCTATTCTCCAGTGAAATACCTTAGTGTATGGAGGATCCTGTTGTGAAGAACTTCGAAAATAATCATGGATTATTAGCTGCACAGTCTTTTCCCCTTTGTTTCTATTCATTTAATTTAAAGTGAAACAACTCAGCATGCAAAACTAAAATTAGCTGCAAAAAAGGTGTAAGTGAATAAACAGGCAAATCCATTAGAGTCGATGGGTTATTGGATCCCTTGCCATTCCTCAGATGGCGGCCTATTAAAAGTGGTAATGTCTGCCTGGAGCACGGCCTCGAGGCGGCAAAGAAGGCCAAGACAGGCATATTTCACATGCATCAGACACAAGAATTAAATAGACCAATGTTCCCTAAAAGACTGAAGTACATCTCTTTCTGACGTTCATCTCGGGCAAAAATTCATTGATCTCAGTATGTCCCTTGGCAATTATAAAATATTAAATCCAAGTCACACTTTTCGAGTTGGCTTAATTTTTTCTCTATTCACAGCTTTCTATTTGATCAATTTTAACAAGTTAGGAATAGCATCTAATAATAAAAACTGCAGAGTTAAAAAGTTTGTTCATTTGACATCTTAAATTTTTGTATTTAGTCTTTAGACTTGCCTCTCATTTTATTGTATTTTAAATATATTTGCACATTAAATAGATGAAGAGAATATATATATATTTATACACAAAGAAATCACTGTTTTCTGTATCCTTTGAATTATTAGTTTCTTTTTAAAGCTCAATACTGATATGTGGCTATGGTGTTACAGTAAAATCTGTATTTTTATGCTAAATCTTTATGGTTAGTCACCAGCATTTTTACTAGTGGCAGGCAGTAATTGCTGCTTCTTGTTTCTCTCACTATCTCAGGCTAAAATACGTAATATTGAGGGAACCTTATTTTAGAATTATGATTTATATTAACCTTAAATTTCTCTTTTTTAAAACACAATTTTATTTCAAGTTTTTCGTTTTAATATTTTGTGATAAGGTGAATTCTTTTATCTAAAAACTAGTCAGGCAATAAGAGGAGAAACAAAGAATCAGAACCTGGATCTGAATGTTAGTACCCCAGCAGGGATGACTTCGCTCACCATCCTTCCTGATGGGAGAGCCTCTGATTTTGTGGAAGTTTTCTCCATGCAGACGGTCTACCTGTTGTGTTAGCTGCTTCTGCTCCTGCTTAGCGTTCTCATCTGGCTGGCACATTTACAGGCTTCCATTCCTAAAATAAGCCAACAGCTATAAGAAATTTTTGGCTGAAAAGATGTCAAGGAAAATGCTCAGAATCTTGGTTGGCTTTCAAAAAATGACAATTTGGATTATTTACTGTCAGTAAAATTACCACATCAAAAGGTGGGGTAGACGAAGTTGTAGGTTTTAAATTTTTGGAAAAGACAAATTTAAGGTTTTACTTTATGTTTTGGAAACAAGATACTGTTACCATGTTGCTCCATGTTTATTAGCTGCTCAAATTTATTTTAGTAAGAGAAACTGTTTTAAGTATTAATTAGGTAGGAAAAGGACATAGCTGCTTGTGTAGCTCCAGTAGCAGCAATGGAGAAATTAGCTTGCTCCGTGTGGGCTTGGTTAGAAATTTAGATTCAATGCATCATTTGGGGGCTTTCTCAGTGAACTTTTAAACCTAGAAATCATTAAATGGAACCCATTTCCATGCAACCCAGCATGTGTAGGATTAGGCTTCCTGTCGGAGCCTGTAGCCCTCTCTGTAGCTTTGGATGCGCTTGCGATGGGCTGCAGGGTCGCTCTGGGCCTCAGAACTGGACGCGGTGCCTTGAGTTGGTGACCTGAGCTCTTCATTCAGGAAATGGGGATATTAGGATAGCTTAGCCTGTTCTTGGGCAGCAGTGAGGGGGCTAGATAGCCACCGGAGCCTGTCCCTTGCTGTGTCTAAGGACAACCTACATATGTTGTAGGCGAGCAGGAGAGCAGCTTTCAGACGGGAGTTAGGGGCAGGGACAGTTGCTGGCTGCTCCATGTCCTGCCTGTGACCACCGCAGCGGGTGGATATAATGGTCACGTGCACAGGAAAGCTGTTCCGATGACCCAGAATACCACTCTCTGTAGAGATTTTTTTTCCCTCCTTTTTCATAGAAATTGTGATACTAGCATTTAAGTCAGTTCAAGAGCCATGTTACTCAGAAGCATATCGAGTCCTGGAAAATGCAGATATTTTGCCATTTATTTCATCATTATTATTATTATTATAATTATTATTATTATTACTAAAGAGGCAACATTTGAAAAACGTCACGGTATAACCCAGATTAAAATGTTAATGCATATATTTTACTTTCTAATTATGTCTGTGGTTTTCTATCCATCACTTTATATGGTGTTATAGACTATCCTAAACATGGCTGAGACTAATAATCTTAGTCCAATTAGAACATTTCTGTTCTGCCTTCAGTGACTTTATGTTGACAAAGTAAATTGTATTTTTCCAAGGGTGAAGATACTACCTGTTAACGTGTGTTTGGTTTTTGGTTTTTTTTTTTATTGTAGTGGTTTCAATGAAGAGCCAGCCAAATTTTAATTTCCATATCTTAAATAATGGAATGGCGGAGTTGTAGGACACCTACTCTCTTATTTGTTAAACATCTGATTCTACTAGAAGTGTTGTCTAAGTAAATATTATTACACCAGATTGAAATGGTTCTTTCATTCAAAATACTGTTTCCTATATTGAATTCCCTCTGCCACCAACTACACACTCTTAATCTCCTGCTATTTATTTTACCTGCCCTTTTGTCTTTGAATTCATAAATTGCAGATCTGAATTTGCTTTTGAAAGCACCTTCTTTGAAACCACTTAAAAATTAGAATTTCAAAATTTTTTGTCAAAATAACATTATTTTAACTATACCTATTCTGAGTTTTTCCACAACCTCATGTTATATGAAAAACTAACCTTCTTCAGTTAGCTATTTTATTTTGTTCTGCAAAAATAAATATAGCTCTTCCTATAAACTTAAAAGGGTTTTCCTTAAACATAAATTTATGATAGTTTAATCAGTTTTTGGAATGTTTCCATGTTTTTCCTAGTTAGTTCTGCATTGTTATACATCATATTATGTTACTATGTTGCACAAGTAAAATTAATAGCTATAAAAAGCAACAACATATTCTGCTATGAGGATGTGAAATGCTGTTTATTAAAGTGATCCTCTTTAAGGAACATTTTACTGAACTTCGTTTTTCTTGAACTGCATACTAATTTTAAAGGTCAGTGTGGTTAGTTACCATAGTAGTGACCTAAAAATAACCTTTCCAGTGTACCTGTATATTTCTGATCTGTAGTGTTAGCATTCAGAAATGTTCTTTCCCTTAGAGTTTCAGCAGCTAAATAAGTTGCAACCCCTTCAGCTATACTCATAAAAATTTGCTTCCAGACAACATGGTCTGTTTATTGTGTAATAATCGAAATGGCACTAAATTGCAATGATTGCTGAACACTTAGGAATTGCATTAACCACTTAACTGCTAAACTATTTTCCATTTTCCTCCTCACTGTGAAGTATTACATTGATTTTCCTCTTAGTTAGAGCTGCTTACTCAACCTCTGAGAGGAACGGAATATTTTAGTAGCCTCATACACTGTCATATTTTGAGTCAATCAGTAGTGACCTTGACTAACAATTTTCTAGAGTTTTTTAAAAAAGCCTATCCAGCAAAATAGCTTGCAGTGCATCGTCTTGAATTTTTTCAGAGAAAAGAGGGAAACATAAAACATATTTCCAAAGTGAGTTTAAAAAATTATAAAGAGGAGGAAATCTTTGTTTCCCTCTGCGTCAAATGGGGTATATCCTGTTACCTTTAATACACTGCTGCTAAGACAAATTAGTTAACAGGAATGAGGCCTTGGCCAGAGAATTAATTGTAGCCTATAATGTGGTGTTTAGAGTCTAATTAAAAACCTAAATACAGTGATAGGTGAAGGATTTTAGTAGTGCCATTCTGATCTCTCTGAGGGTGTTGATTTTTTTTGATTTTTTTTTCTAACAATTTTTAGTTAACGTAGGTAAAATAGACAACGACTTGAGCAATACCCAACTTCAAAGCTCTCTGATGCTAACTAGCTAAACTAGTTTTGTTTTCCAGTACTTTAGCTTTAAATTGATTTCTGTTTCCTTTCCAAGATATATGAAGATAAATTTCTTTTTGGGAAACTTGTCAGAAAAAGCAGAGAGCTTTTTTGGTTTGTGTTTTTCATAAGGGCATGTATGGTTTTGGTTTTGGTTTTTTTTTAAGCAAAACCCTTTTAAAATCGCTGCAAAAAAAAAGAGGGAAAGGCTGAAGCAGGTAAGGAAGAGTTAAACAGAAATTGAGCGGGGATGCTGGGGGGCAGCAGTGCTGCAGAACATAGCAGTGTTCGTGCGAAGGCAAGTCATTTCCCGAAACACTGCAGACACATGGCCGGAGGCAGTCTAAAACCTTTGGAGACCAAAATGGCTCGCAGGAGTTAGAAGTAATAAGGTGTTTTTCCCTTCTTTCTCCTTCACTGAAATTCTGTAAGGTTGCTATGCATTACCAAGGAACAATGCCACTATTTTTGTGTTTTTATGGGTATTAAGATCCATTACAATTTGACATTTTTAAGATTGGTTATCCTGTAGTTTGGTGTTAAATTGAAGTTGTTTGTTTTGAATTTAATTCTTTCATTTTTCAAAGGAAAAAAGGCAGCACTGCTGTGCTGATAGCTTACTGAAGTATGCCAGGATCTGATGTTTGAATTGAATCTGTTTGCTATCACAAAATATAGGCAAAATTATCTTAAAAAGAACTCTTGATTCTTATTTTTTTTAAATAATTTTAAATTCTGAAAGATGCTTTCTGGCTAGATTTTCACAATCAGATTGTAGAAGATACTGTGCATATAATATCTTCAAGGCATACCGTTTCTGGGATTATTTTTAACACTGTGTTATACATCCAAGATGTACTGTGCTTAATGCAACCTGCTTATGATTATTATAAACCTATATGTTTTCAGCAGCTAAATAAACTCCACATCAAATAAATTACTGCAGCAATGTTATTAGGCCAGCAGCAATGTTAAGGACATCTGTTAACTCTTTTTCAAATGCCCTGTCCTTAATCATTTATTCTAAACGTTTCTGTTGTTAATTACTATTAGGTATATGACATAGCCATTCCAACATAAATGCGAAGACCTGCTTGGGAGGGTGAGTGGTAGGTGAGAGGTTCCCCTCCTAGCCTTTCCCTGAGCATGCCAGAGAAGAGAAGGGAGGACCAGTAGCTTGTTGTTGGAGACTGAACACTTTAAATCAGGTAGATCAGGACAGAGAAATGGATACTTGACATATGTTTTTGTTTGCTGTAGTTATAGAAAAAGCCATTGCTGTAACAAGTGGAACCTTCCCTCCCAAGGAAGGTGTGATTGGGGCAATTGACCCCATTTCGGACCTGCAATTCTACGTTCTTGATATTAGAGCCAATGCAATGAAAAAAATGCAATGAAACTTCCTCTGTCAAAATGCATTTTTGTCAAAGATAAAATGTTTAGCAAAAATACATCTGTTTCAAAAACATATTTGTCAGGAAGGTTTCTTGGCTCCAAGATGACATTTCTAGTGAGAAAGTGAGTCTATTGCCTAGTGGTTGCCGCCTGGATCTGGGACATGAAAGATGAATAGTGCCGTAGCCACTGGGTTCAAGAGTCTCTGCCGCTCAGGATTGTTATAATGCACAGTGAAAACATTGTTGAAAATTGATATGTCGTCTGATTTAGTCTTTATTAGGTGATGAAATGTTACCTATTAGAATAAATTTATGTTTTTTTCTTAGAAAAAGATGGCTTTCCATTTCACAGAATCACGGAGTGGGTGAGGTTGGAAGGGACCTTTAGAGATCATCTAGTCCAACCTCCTGCTGCAGCAGGGATCCCTAGAGCACGTGGCACAGGGCGGCATCCAGGCAGGTTTGGAAGATCTCCAGGGAAGGAGACTCCACCTCCTCTCTGGGCAGCCTGTTCCAGGGCTCCATCACCTCGCAGTGAAGAAGTTCTTCCTCACATGGACATGGAACTGCCTGGGTTTCAATTTGCATTTGAAATTCATGTGAGACAATAGCAGTGGTTTGCTAGCTGACACAGTAGTCCATGTGATCATCTTTTTAGTTTGATGAATCTTATATGTTTGATCATGAAAACAAAAAAACCAGGATGCTGGTTTTCTAAGGTTTGGTGGAACATAACTCTGGTGAATTAAAACAAACAAAAGCAATAATAAGAAGACCTGTAGACGTTTTCTGTAGACAGTGTTCAAAAGATTTCTGTTGCTGTTGGGAAGTTTGCCAGAATAATGAGAATTTACATAGCTTTTCATTAACATTGTATGAAAAATACATGCAAAGTATGCAATACTCGATAACAGTGTTTCAGCTTTGTCATCTGAATAATACTTGATTTTTAAATTGTAGTCTCAATACGATTTAAAGGAACCCTTGGTATATACTTATTGTATTGGCAGTTCAAGTATTTGCTCTCCTTCTTTATTCCTGGAATTCAGTTCATCACAGACTGCAGGTGACTCTTTGGCGAGAGGCGCTGGAGGATCACGGCTCTGACAGGAGCGTCCAGATTCACCTCAAACCAGGCCGAGTGCGGTTACAGGCAGGACGAGCTGTTTGGGAGGGCGGAGGTTCCTGGCTGCAAGGAGGAGGCCTTTCCTCTTCCCTTGCCGCTTCCCTTGCGGAGTGCCGGGCGGCAGAGCTCGCGGATGCTGCCGCCATCCCTGATGGACGCGTCTCTGGCCGTGCGAGCCTCACACATGCTCCGTAGAGTCTGTCAGATAAGATCATGGGTTGGCCAACTTTTATTTATGGGCCAATGAATTATGCAGCTGGGGTAATTAGATGTTTTTGTTTTGTGCATCAGGATTATGCTGCTGGGGTGCCAACCTAGGAAAGCCTGTGAGACTGCATAATAAAAGCCATTTTATGCAGAGGTAGAAATATTTGAATGCAGAAGAGAAGTGTGTGTGTGTAAGCAAATGTCCTCCTGTATTTGGAGAGAAAGAGTGAAATATAAACTCCAGCTCTTATCCATTAAAGATTTTATTTCTCTTGCATTGTGTCAGGAAAGAAGAGGCTGTTTAAGCATAAACTCCAAAAGAGAAGAAGCACTTCTCTCTTCCCTCAAACAGAGCTCTAAAATATAGAGCTCTGTAGAGCTCAAAATTTGTTTGGGTGCTTGGAAGCATGTATAGAGTTATATATGTTTATTTGTGACTACATGTTATTTGTGTAATAGGGCCCTACTTACAGCTACAATTCAGTATACTTTAATCAAACTATAGTTTTTGTGATGTCCTTCAATTGCATATTTTAAGACATTTGGGATATCAGAGTTTTGTAGTTTTGGATTTTCTAACCTACATGCCTTATGTCTGTGCCTCAAGATAACATTGAATAACATATTTAAACTACTCATGTGTGAAAAAGCAAAATTACATCTCATGAACTGATTTCCTCACACACTGAAAAAAAATTCAATTTCCTTTTTGTTCGGGTACTAAACAGAAATCAAAAGGAAATGAATGTTAGCAGAAGTGATACTGTACTTAGAGAGAATATACAAATCTCTTTAATGAGAATGGATGATACTCATTTTATAAGTTAAAATCATTTAGCAAAGGTATCCTTTTATAAATGTACAGTTTTCGTTATGTAGGCATTACAGTTTGGTTCAGTTGATTCAGTAGTTTACTGAGCTGTTACAATTTAATGTTTTGAGCTGAATTTAGATATTGTAGATTGGTAATTAGCGATAATCATATTTGATTCTTTCTTCAATATCACCAGTCATAAGAACTAGTACTGTCAAGTGCTCTTGCTATATCTACAAATAAGAGGTTGCATATGTTGTGGATACCAGTAGTTTTTATTAAATATATATGTTTATCTTTTATACGTGTGTGTATGCGGTAGTTTTGTAAGGGTCTGTGTAAACCATTATACTAAGGCTACAGTCCTTCATGGATTTTAATTACTGTTTAGCTGTTCTTTCAGGTTTTTTTGTAAACAGGGCAGACATTAAGTTTGAATGAAATGAAATGTATGATCCCCGATGAGCTGCCTGGAAATCCCAAGAATTAAGGCTTAGACTTTCAAATTCCAACACCCATATGAAAATAAAACTTGATTACATGGAATATAAGCCAAAATAAAAACCCTTTCAAATGTCCTCTCTTGATTTACAGAATCTGTCCAGAGCTTGCAACTTTGGGGAGAACTTACGGTTATTACCATGAAAATAATATTTTTCAATATGGTACTATTGCTTTTCACTGTGTAACTTTTATAGATGATTCAGAGTACTGAGATGGTTGGATGTTATAGAAATCTTGCTGTCTGTGCAAAACCAGAATTAGACCTAGTCTAATTTATAGGATGAGTTGGTTAGATAAAGACTGAGTCAAGCAGTTTGTGGAGAACCTTGCTAAAAATCACTTTGCTCTTGGGAAGCATCAAGTCCCCTGTAATTCCACTGATGAAGATGCACTTTCCTAAATAAGAGCGTTAACAGGAGCACAGTACTTTCTAATGAATATGCAAAGAATGAGATTAAAGGTTAATCACAGATTTGTCTTATTAACTGATATTAAAAAACAAACAAACAAAAGACTTGCAGTTTTGAAGGGACCTTGTTTAAAACCAAACGGTATCACCTGGTGAGCAGTGGAGGCTTCTGAAGAGTAACATACAATCCGGCCATCCATTTTGGTGCATTTTAATTGTAATGGGTAAGCCAAGATGTGAAAACTGTAGTAGTTAGTGGAAAAAACTGATAGGGGATTATCAAGGTTAGAGTTCAGCTAGAACAGATGGTAAAATAGTTATAACCTACTGTACCATATGTTACTGCAGCACATGTTCAGGTAGCACATTTTGTATAGTGTGTGGAAATATCAGTGATCCTAATTTAAGTTTTCAGAGTGACAAGAAAAGCTGTTCTGTATGCCTGAAAATATGATTTGGTAATTTCAGGCCGGATTAATGAAAAACTTGTAATTGGTTGAGCTAGACGACAGAACTCAGTGTTCCAAAAAAAGAAAAAAAGATAGACCTAGTGTGAAAATGAATCTTTTCTAATTCTCCAAAAGCTGAACTGAATTTGGTATTTTAAGAGTTCTACTTGGGGCTAGTTATATTTGTATTTGTGGGGAAAAGATAATTTAAAAAACCCTGTACTTGTATTCAGACTATTAAAAACAGGTTATGATTTGATTTACGATTTTTGCAACTATTTTTCAGAGGCCAGTTTTTCAGAAGAGCTATCTGTCATATTAGGCATGCCATCTTATTAAGGTGTCAATGATGTATTAAATTTCTCACTGGAAACAATTAAGGCTTGAGTGGATTAGAGTACTTTTGAACATCTGACTTCCAATCTACAATTTCTGCTGTCATTATTCAGCTACTTCTTAAGGAATCTGCTATGGTACCATGAAAATAGAAGATTAGAAAGAGAAAAAAGGGTTAATCAAGTCAGAAGTACTGGAAGAAGAAGTGGAATGGTAGCAAAGAAGAAAAATGAAGGCAGAGAGTTGTGATTTGGAGTGGTGCTAAAGAGCCTCTGGGCTTGAGATTCATCTCGCATTTTATAATGCTCATGTTGTGTTGTATCATAATGCACTTGCTTCTACTACAGCTAGCTGCTCCTTGTATCTTATTGCCAATGGTAAAAATAGGCCAGTAGCATCATTCCATACTACTGAGCGCATTCCAAATTCCATGTGATTTTTTTTTACATGCCTCCCTAATTAATTCACTAATCTCCAGTGTGTGTGCACGTGTACATTTGTTTCTGTCTGCTCCATTGCCCCCTTCCGTCATCTGTTCGGGTTCCCACGTTGCTGTTGATGGGTTGTGCCAGCTCCTGCCAGGGAGGCCGGGGGGCTGGGCGGGAGGCCGGGCGGGAGGCCGGGGGGCCGGGCGGGAGGCCGGGGCGCTCGCACGCCGCTGCCCTGTGTTCAGCTTGCCCAGGAGGCGTCCCCGTGCGAGCCCCCGCCGCGCTAGAGCCCCGGGAAACGTGGGGGGTTTGTGGCTGCAAGCTCCTCTGCATCTGTGTGTGTGTGTGTGTGTGTGTGTTTATATATGTGTGTGTGTGTGTGTGTGTATACACACCCTTTCATTTGAGGAATAACTAGGTGTATGAGACATGTCAGTTTATACATGGATTCTTGTCAGCTATAGAGAACTGGTGGTAACGATTCATGGTATCATGTGCGTTTGTGTCTATGTTATACATTATAATATCCATTTTATTTAGAATTGTTGCTAACGGAGCCTTAGATTTTGGCTATCTAGATGTGTTGTATTTGAAATTATTAATAGCTATATGTCATAATATCCTTTTCCAGTAAAGCAAAGCTGATGATAGACCTATGATACTAAATTGTTAATGAATCTTGTTTTGAGGTAATCAGGGTGTTATTCAGCCTTATCAGGGTAGTAAAAAGGAGAAGTTAGAGATAATAGAGTAGAGGTTGAGATCTGAAAAATATGTTTTTGTACGTCACCATATCTGGTCCATGATCATCTGGAGGCTGAAGAGAGATTTTTTTTTTTACAAGTTGATATGGATTGCTCAATCATGTTTTTGTTACACCAAGATACATTTAGTTCATGGATCTTCTGGAAAGTTTTCATATTGCATGAAGAGAGATGGATCTGGGATCATTGTGAGGCAGAGTGCGAGAGGGTTAATTTTACAAAAAATGTGGGTCCCTCATTACACTCACAAGTGAATTGGCCTTGAAGTCCAAGAGCTATTCTGTGTTGTTGGCTGTGTTGAAGATAATTTAAAATGTTGGTTGTTTGGAAAAGGGAAGGACTTGAGAAACAGGAAAGCATGTTAAACAAACTTTGACCATGACACGCAAAGGACATAATGTAGGAGGAGAAACTTCAAACCATGCTGAATTAGGGCTTTATGGAGAAAGGTGAAAATTTCTATTTTCTCTTGGTTGAAAATGCTTACATGTAATAGCTCTAAAACTTTAAAAGAAGCCTTTTCAATGTGGAAAGCATTTATTTCAATCAGGTCTGCTTTATCCTACCCAGTTGCACCAGCCTTCCCAATTCCTATAGGTTTATAGGGAAGAAAACCCACCTTGTTTCCTTTCTGGAGCCATTCTTTCACAAGGAATTTTGGCCAGTACGGTTTAACCTTCTCGAGGAAAGGAAAATGCTACACAACCAGTAAATTGAAAAGAATTCGGAGTGAAAATTAATTGTGAAACATAAATTTTAAGAAACCAAGAACTGAGTGGCTGAATGATTTAGGCTGGAGACTTCTCCCCACTGAATTCTGTCATCTCTCCCTCGTGTCTGAAGTACACCAGACCCAATTATATACCTTGATATCTCCAGTAATAGAAAGAGTGTTAACTGCCTCTGTACTTTATTTACAAATATTAACATCTTATTTCCTGTATGCTGGACTGTGTTCTGACAATGTGTTTATCCTGCAAGCTGAAGGGATTAGCATTTAGGGCTTAATTTTATTGCCACTCAATTGTGAGATAACCGCATTGCCTGCTGTGTTTTGTTTTATTTAATGGGCTGGGCGTATAAATTATGGCCATATACTACCCTCAATCCACAGAGGAGCCTCTGGTAATTATAGGGAAAAGTTTATACTACTGTTGAACTACTCTTCATAGATTATAACTAATCTACTAACAAATTTTGCACTGGAGTAAAATGTGCCAAGAGCTGGTGTATTTGTGGCTCTTTTTGCCCTCTGTTTGGCAAGTGGTGCATAAAGTCCCATGCTTGGCACTTGCACAATTGCTGGGAATGCACAAGATGGCCCACAGTTGCAAATGTAATTATTTTAAAGTCTAAGTGTTATACATCATAATTAGGCTTTAGGACTAAAAGTCAGTTGAGATGAATGAAGGCAATTCATGCTCTCAAGAGCTGAGAAAGTGGTTTTGCATTTAGAGTTCGCATTTGTAAGGATTTTTTTCACAAGCATTAAGATTTAGGTACTTTTCTGTCTGCCCTTCTCTCTTACACCCTGCTACCAGAACATGCAATATATGAAGCAGCTGTATGATACCTAACTCACCTTAACTAGGTGAGTTATCACTAGCTTTTGCAGGGGATCAAGACACATTTATTGGTATGGTTTTTCTTTATCAAAAAGAGTTACAAAAAGCTACAGTCTAGTCTCCTACAGTTACCCTGTCCCCTACAGCTCAGCAAGAAATGGACCAAAAAAGCAATCTTTACTGGCTAGCAGTTATGAATATTTTATTTAGATAAGGAAACAATTGAATTTTACAGTTATGTGTGTCTGGAGATTGATGAATGCCAAGAACACTTTAATTATTTTAAGTTTCTGGTTAAATGAAAGTCACAATGATACAGGCTATAAGAGAAAGGGCTACCCACTATATAAAACTGAGACAGTGTTGAACGAATATCAAAAGAGTAAGACCATAAATAAGAAAATCAGATGGGAATCAAAAACGGTTCCAGAAAAGTGTTTGTGCTGTTAGTTGATCTGTGGGACTTCTCCCAGAGTTGGTTTGACATTTCTTGTTTCCCAGTGAAAGAGAATATAGGGATGTACCATATGATTGCGTTGGAGGAAGGTGGGCAAGTACTTTAAAAAAAGTCCTGCTAACTGAGAAGAGAAAAGCTCCGCAGTACTTAAAAAAGAACAATAACAATTTTGGCAGGATGAGTATTTCAAAGGGAGCAGTATTTGATTAAACACTTGAAAAGCATGGGAGGAGAAGCATTCCAAGTAAAATGAAAATATGTGTGTATGGTGGAAACAGGATAAATAGAATATTCCATTTATAATTACCATGGCAAGAATGCAGTCCAAACTCAAGAGTTCTTAATCGGGTGAAATTGTTGTTACTTTAAAGTCCAAGTAAGGCAGTGGGTTGCGGTAGGTGCGGGATGTTTGTGGAATAAGATCTTGGTGAGCTCTATAGCTGCAGTGAAGAGCTGGTCTGTGAATGCAATAGCCAAAGACATGGGGACTGCAGCACACGGCAGGAAGGGAAGGGTTTTGGATGCTGGTTTTGACTACAGAGCCAGTGAGATGTGAGGGATCCAAAGGATCTCTCAGAGCCTGAAAGTCTTAGCCGAGCAGTGTGTCTGTACAGGAACAGCTCACGTTTCTTTTCCACATTAATGCAGCAATTGTGCAGAGATCTGCATAGATGAATTAAGGAATTGAAATTATTTGCAGTCTGATTTCTTCAGACAAACTGTTGATGGTTGAGCAGCTGAACACCTAGCTCCCTTGAGCAGGTAAATGAAAAGCCCATGTCTGCCTTGCACATAATCTGCATTACTTATGTCCATGCACGCAGATTTCTCTTCTTCCCAGGATATTTTTCACTGAAATGTTGCATAACCTGCCTTTTCTTAGCCAGCTTTGGTGGGGGAGAAGTTCTCTGAGAAGAGAGAATAGGTGGTCAGGCTTGATAATAGCTGCTGAATTCTTTCAGCTGGAAGTTTTTGGTGCAATGTTGTTTTACAAAGCAGGTTTTCAATTAGAATGGTACTTGCATATGCGCCTTAGCTTGGCATAATAAAGGCAAAGAGCAAGTACGTATTAAGCATTGCTCTTGTAGTGGCAGCCAGCTTCATGGGTTGAAATAACATCACGTAATTACCAACTGAAGTGATCACATCTAAGGAAATATTTTTCGCTGCATCCATGTCTTAGTATGATTTACCTTCCTCTTATTATTTCTTAATATAAAAATTACTGCATGCTGTCTTTGAAATATTGCAATTGTGCTGGTATTTGAAGTACTTGTAAATACTTGTGCAAATCAGTTTTTGCTGATGTTTGTCTGCAGGGCGAGGTGTGTGTTTATGTGCCCGGGGGAAATACGGTGCATTTGCATCCAAGAGGGTGTAGCGAGCGAACGTGTGCCAAAGCTGTCTGTAGGAACAGTTGCACTAAAAAGTACAGGATAAAAAATGTTTGTGAATGAAAATAACTAGCTTCCCGAGAAAGAATATTTAATCCTCCTTGTAAATGTGGCTGATCTGAAAGCCTAAATGGCAGTTTTTGCTGATGAATCTTTCTAAAGACATTTATGAAGCCACAATAACGTGCAGGCTAAGTCTTTTTTTTTTTGTAGATAGAATTATATTTTATGCAATATTGCTGATCTTTTAGGTGCTAACAAACAGTTATTATTTACTCTTCTGTACTTAATGAGAATAGTGATTTAGGGATGTTTTGGCTCTCATTTAGATCAGTGAAATGTGGGATGAAAATTGCTATTACTTTCAGTAAGTACTAGACTAAATTCTAAATTATGTAGAACAACTAATCAGACCTAATATTATCAGATATAATATCAGACATAATATTATACCTGTTTTTAGTGTAAAAGTGCCTCTCAGCCAAAGATATAATAGCACTTTATGCGAGTAAACATTATTGCTGCCAAATATCCCCAGAATATTTCTTATGAACCAAGACCTTTTATTCTTAAGGTCATTAATATATACCTTATTTTCCCACTCTTCTTGAGTTAATGGGAATTGAAGACACAAATTCCGTACATTTATGCGTCATATGTGTTTTCTTTCCATATCAGAATTAGCCAAGTCTTTTCACTCAAGCCCTGTTGTTTCTGAGGCCACTTCTCCAGCTAAAAATACAGAAAATAGGTGGGGTTTTTTTCCCCCCCCTTGGTTTCCAATTTGGCAATAGCAGGAGAAGTATATGTGTATATCTATATATTAAATATAGATAGGTAGGTAGCTTGACTTTGAGTAGTTACTGTATGATTCCGACTTTCAGACTTTGTCTTGAAGTGCAGGGCTGCCACGAGGATGTGCCGCGTAGCCCGGCAAGAAACCCAGCAAATCTTTTATCCTTATTGCCTGGCCTCTCTGGGTCACGGGGAAGCAGGAGCCACAGTTCAAGACTGTGTTCAAAGAAGAGATGTCAGCACTGAATAGTTTTCTGGTGAAGGAAGGATGGATAAAATATTAAATGCAGTCTTCTCTTTGCCCTTACCTTTGTGTTTTCTGACAAGAATATCGCATTGTGTTTCCATGGTTCTGTTATGCAATGTCTTTAAAAGCTGAAGTTTTTCAGAATTGTGGAAAGACTGCTTTAATTGTTCGGAGTAGAAATCTCTATTGTAAATACCAGAATGTTTTGTTACAGCCTCTTTGTTCCGAGAAGGCAATGCTGTGCAGCCCAAAGAAGGGCATGCTCTGGAAAGTTAAGTCAGTTTGATTTTCATACACCTGCTGCAATTAGTGTAATTTAACATGCAGAGACATTCTACCTTGCTCAGCAGTAGGGGAGTTTGCCCATGAAAATGTCTGTCCTTAGGTGTGCTGCTTTTTTTATTTTTTTAAAAAGAAAGAGGTGTGTCTGTCATTCCCCTTGGCAGTAGCCTTCAAATTCTTGGGCAATTTTCATCAGATGTAGTGGAGGGAGCCAGAAGGGAGAAGGAGAGAGTCAGGAGCTCCTGGCTGGATTTTAAGTCCCTACAACTTCCTCGGACGCTGTTGGCTTGGGAGCAGGCGCGGGAGGCTGCCGGTGCCCGCAGGCAGGAGCGGCTGCAGTGGGAGCTCCCGAGGCCCACGTGAGTTTGGCTGGGGCTGGGGAGCGCCGCAGTGCGGGGCCAGGCCCGCTGCCTGGGAGCTTGAGGGGACGCTTGGTACGGGGAGGGCGCTCCGGCGGCTGAGGCCGTGTCTGCAGGAGCTGGGGGATCCTGCACGGTGTGTAGAGGAGCCGTGCTTGTAGTGGTACTTATTACTGGAGAAATATGTAAGAAACTAGGCTCCATCAGCCCCTGTTCCCAGGCCTGTTTGTTTTAACTGCAGTCCTATCACCATGGAGCAAACATGGTTCTTCAGCAGGTTGCTGCATGTTTACCTGGTGATCCGGCACGTCTTTGGCTGGTGTTTTGTTTGAGCCATTTTTACTTTGCTTGCCCACCAGCACGATTTTCCCTTACACAAGACAGTCATAAAAATGGCAAATGAGCTGAGATGGGTGGCCTGGATCTTGTCACACCCGAGATAAATTGAGAACTGCTTCAAAATGTACATGCTGAACTAGTAGTCACTCTGCTGCTGCTTGAGTTGCAATTTCAAGTTAAGCTGTTTTCGGTGGTTGAATTGTGCTCCGCTGTGCCATGGTGCTACCTAAAATCTGTAAGTTATATATGCATCAGCTGTATGCATCAGCTGGGCACTAAGGCCGTGGGAGCTGGTGCGCCCTGCTGCGCTGCTCCTGCATCCCAGCGGACAGAGGGGTCTGTAGGTTAAATGTTCTTCTGGTTTGGAACGTGAATTCAAATTCCTCTGGGCTATAAATAGGAGTTCGGAGATAGGAAAACTTGTACGGATCTCCATTTGAGTGGGTGGGATTTGGTAAGGGCTTGTGGGGGCAGGCTTGGAAGTAGAGGATGTAAACAATTTACCGTCAGATACGTTTTTGCTGGAGCTTTTATTTTTGTAACTCTTGTCAGTGGCCGTAGATACGGTCAACATCACACTTGTTTGTGTTAATGAAAAGCCTGCCATGCTGATTAAAAATGGGATTTTTTGTAGGACAAATCTGCATTACTTCAGTTCTATTATTCTTGGCTATTAATTATAACTGTGCCAGTATTCATGTGTATGTGTATAGATACATGTATTGGTGTGTATATGTAAAGTGCCGTTTAGTAGTGTGCTTGTCCTATAGAATATTGTTGAATAATGCCAAGAACATTACAGGACCAAGTCAATTTGTCTTTAATTTAAACTGGATGTTATATTGATGATATAAATTATTGTGCTGTAGATTTAAAGATGTGCTTCTGTGCTTGCTCAAGTCAGCCACGTGCTTTTCTCACCTTGCAGACCTGAATTACAGAGTGTGTTCTGGTGCCCGGTTGCTGCCTGGGCTCTGCCGCGAGTGTCCGCAGTGGAGCGGGGTTAGGAGGTCGCGTTCAGGGTCCGCCCCGAGTTCAGAACTGCGAGTGATAAATGTAGTGAATGTGATTTCTGTCATCTTCATTACAGTTGCTTTGTCCAACAAATAGAAAGCAAATATTTGCTGTACATGTACCTCAAGTCATTAAAGATATGGTTCTGTATGAAGAAAATATTAGAAAACTAAGCAGCTTTTCAGGTAATATTTAGTAAGAGGGTTTTTTTAAGAGCTTTTTGCCATGGGTTTAAGATGGCCATGTTTCGGGACCTGAAATCAGCATGGATCCGAGTGAAGGGTTCCTTGGGGCAGGAAGAGAGATTCACCGTGCGGGAAACCAAGAAAAAAAATAATATTTTTGACTCAGGTTAATTTAAAGTAAATAAGGATGGTGCTTCCTCAAAGAGCTGGAAAGAGCAGCAACTGCCCTGGGAAATGCGTGAGTGGTTGAAGTACAGGTGAGAGGCAGTAGAAGGTGGGATGTTGTTCCAGACCTGTGGAAAATAAAGAGGAGGTGTTGGAATGAAGCTTTTTGAGGAATACAAAAAGCGTTTTGGCATAAAGGATGAATTCTGAGCACTGCTGCATATATGGATTGTGCATTGGGAATGCCTGGCTCCAGCATGGATGAACAATCCTTGCAGCTGCAGCACGTGGTCTTCCTGCAAGCAGTGAGGTTAGGTGGGAAATCAATTAATCTATTAACAAAATCTGCTCCGTTCTGGAGAACAGAATCCCCCCAGATCAGATGCTCTGTGGTGCGGAGGCTGGGGCTTCCTCGCTCGCCCCCGAGCTTAGCCACCCTCCTCGCTGCATTGAGCCCCTCTGCTCTGCGGCGGTGAGAGGACAGGGTTTGCCCCGCTGCTGCAGTGTAAGGATCACATCCAGGAGGAGCACCCGGAGAGCTGTGGGCTCTGCGGAGCCCCGGCGTGCCGCCGCGCGGAGCACGCGGTGGTGTGTCTCCCTCGCATTATGCCCTATATGCTGCATTTCCCTGCGGTCCTCCAATAGTAAATTATGCCTAACCATATTTTTAATTGCTAGAATCAGTGTGGTAGGATATATATTTCCAGGAGAAAGGTAGGTCTTTAAAAACAGAAGTAAATTTGGGGTCATAATTTTCGACAAATTTACTAGAAGTCTTACGAGTTTGAAAAGTAATTTAAAACTTTTTAGAGATTAAAACATTTTCTTTTGAAGTTAGAACAGCTTATTTTGTCACTAGACAATAAAAGTAGTAGTTTCCTGAAGATGAAAAAAGTCTTTATCTGTGTATCAGGTTTCTCTTCTAAACTCAACCAGAATGCAGACAGTCTGTAAATTAAGTACATTGCATTTCTAGATACTTAGGTCCGAGTCTTCCTGGGTCCAATCAATAACTGAGACATGAAGTTTAATTTTTTTTCTGTATAGAGAGATGTAAATGTATGTTCTACATGCATATATAAAAGCTTTAGCAGAGCTTTCAAAAACTGTAATAGTTTGTCTGTATCATTAAGCAGTATCTGAGGCTTCCCCGTGATTTTTTCCTGTTTTCCCTTTATTTCCTCGCTCTGGGGTGAGCACTGGGTGGTGCCCAGGCAGAGGGTGCAGGAGAGCGGCCGCCACCTTCTTGGTTCCCCCCGGGGAAGGACCCGGGGGCTGCGGAGCTGCCGCGGCTCCTGCTCAGCCGCTCCGACGCGGCCCTGGACGCGGGACAGGCATGGGGCAGGACAGTACACACACATCACGTGCTGTGTCCTCTGCACGTAGCCCTTGTTCTAAAACGGGCTCTTGAAATTAATGATACAATACCTCTGTGGTTAACGTGACTGCAGCAGAGAAATCAGGCGGATGTGGTTTGGCCAAACTGTGAGTAATCGGGGTCTAGTCTCACCAGCGCATTCTCCCGCGAGCTCCTCTGCTCAGGGTAACTCGGTGAGGCTCAGAATAGACCAAGTCCCATGCAGTGCTGTCAGGATTAGGTTCACAAAAATCGGTTTAAGTTTCTTAAAATAATCCTACTGTTGGAAGCTGTAAACCTGAGAGTCGGAGGAAACTCTTTACCCTTTCAGACTTTGACTTTGCTGTGTTTCCTTTGCAGGGCCTCGGGATGTCTGGTGGCAGTCAGGCTGGCCTGGGGACTCCCTCATCCAGGCAGTATGCACGGCAGAAGATAACTCGCGTAAACCTCAGGGACTTCATCTTCTACATGGAACAGGAAAGAGAAACGAGCCATTCTCTCCTGCTCTATCGAGCTCTGCTTAAATAAAGCCAAGAATTGTACTGATATCTCTCCATACAGAAGCTCAGTTTGCATTGAAAAGCTGTCATTTTAATGTGCCTTCTATTCTTTTCAGAAGTCAATGTTTCTGTAGTTTGTTTTGCAAAATTGTCAGACACATGCAATAAATGCCCTTTGTGTAAAAAATTTTAAAAAAAATGTGCAAAAGGTTTTAAAATGTTAAATTCACAAATATAAACAATTTCCAAGTCTTACTTCATTTGGCCATTTTGAATGAGGTTAAAATAGACCACATGAAATCATACAAATGGAAAGACTGTCTGCAATGGCTTGCAAAAAACCATCTCACTCTGAGACAGACTGGGACAGGTTCACGGCACTGGGATCTAACCGTGGTGGGAGCTTATACGTTCACTTTTGGTGCTGGGTTTCTTTTCCGTTACGTTTAACTGGGACTGTTTTCACTGACTAACCATGGCGATGCCTGTTGTTATTTTTGATTAGTTAAATGCATTTTTTTGCACAGCTAAAAGAATAGCCACTGCACACTCTTGCAAATATTATGTATTTAGGATTTTTGCTCTTACTGCACAGCTCATTTCCTGAGCCATTTGCTGACCAAATCCTAAGTGTGTGAAATCTGTGCATTCAGATCCCAGCGGAGTTACCTTGACCAGCTTCCAGTTGTTTTCTAAACCTATTCAACCTTTTGCACATTTGTAGGAGCTGGTGAGTAACATGAATCAAAGTTGGGTTTTATTTTCTAAAAATATCTTAATTTATTTATTGCAAAGAGTACGGTGTAATGATGGTTTTAAAAGAGTATTGTTCAGTAAAGATTTTAGAGGATTCTGTGTGGATTTGTAAAGTCCCTGTGAAGGAGGTCCTGGGGGGCGGCTCCGCGCGGCCCCGAGTCGCGAGCGCCCGGCTCGTGGGACCTGCCGGCTCCGGTCCGGAGAGGCCCATCCGCCAGGACCGAGTGCTTTTAAATGCTCTGCTGGATTGGAACGGAAGGGGCCCACACCAAGGCCAAGCAACGTGAGTGTGAGTCTCTTAAATGGGACAGGAATACAAAGCAAGCAGGTGGACACAAGTTGTACTTCAAAAATAACAGTATTATCAGTACCATGGAAGGGAGACATTGCTTATTTATCTTTTCAATTTTTACTATGTTATGCTTGCCCCTTTTTTGAGGCTTTGTTTTTTTTTATGGGAAACCATAGCGAAAGCACAAATAGAACTATTTGTCCAATAGTTTTAAAAACAAAAGTTTTAATTATTTTTTAAGGTTTATGAAAAGCAGAAGAAAATTTATACTGCTGCTATTTAGCCAAAAGATTATTCATAAGGTATTTAAGGCCAGGAAGTGTAAAATTATGTTTTAAATGTATTGATAATTTGTACATATTGTTTATAAAGGCCTTGTGTTTATTAGAATTACGTTATTTTGATGATTTCTGTACATACTAGTAAATATCCCCAATTTGTGTGAAAACATACTCCCTTATTTGTACTTATTTTGTAAAGAAATAAAACAATTTACTAAAGTAACACATCAAGTGACATACAGTATTAATTTATCAAACATTAATTTCATATTGTCTTGTAGTTCTTAAGCACTGTTCAGAAACATTTTGCATTAAAATATTAACAGAAGACCCACAAAGAAATATTAAAACCAAATACTTCAGTGTTTTGTTGTGCTGATTCTTATCCTTTGTCAAACATCCAATAAAATTGTCAACAAACCGTGATGCTGTTAATGCCGCGATGAGCGCGCTCCCAGTTGCTTTTCCAGACCCGCGTAGTCCCAGCAGCACACCACCGCGTTCTTGCTGGCGCCTGCCGTCGGGGCGGCGAGCGCGGCGCTCCAGCGGCGCCTGGGAGACGAGCTCGCGAGACGGGCGCGCTGGGCCGGTTCGGTGCTCAGCGCAGGAGAACTGCAACGATCCTGGTCAATCAACGTAAGTTAAAGAGCAGCGTTTACTTTTTGGCCTTCATAATGAAAACATTGGCCTCCTGTGCACCACAGTTTTACTGGAGTTTCGATGGCATTTTAAAACCCACTTTAGCGACACCAAGCAATGTTCTTAATTAGGTTAAGCTGCTGTGGTTTAAGGGCAGAAGTATAAATTCAAATCGTTTTTTGCTGATATTGCTGCTTAAGAATATAGGGAAACAAGTAAAAAAGATATAAATGAAACTGTAATAAACTTTAAATTAGTGACCTGAAGTTACTAACTAGAAGAAGGTGTCCCAGCTTTTCTTTTTTCAGGGTGTGTTTCTTTTAGCAAAGTGATTGCTCCCATGTGTGCCGCTCGCCCGGGCGCTGCTCCGCACCCGAGAGCTGCTCCTGGCTCCAACGCTCCGCGGAGGCTTCCGGACCTGCCGGCGCAGCCTGCGCTGCCGCCTTGCCCAGCGGCCCTGAGCACGGCGCGCTGCTTCACGAGCTGCGAAAAGGAACGGCAAACCTCGAGCGGAGGAGAAACGCCCCGGCGGAGCCCCAACGCCTCCCGTGCCGGGGGAGGCTTCGCTTGGTGCGAACGGCGGAGTGGGGCCGTGTTTCCAGCACGGAGGTGACGGAGCCGGCACCGTGGTCACCCTGGTGCCTTGGTCACCCTGGCACGTCTCTCCCCTGGCCGAGAGCCAACGTGGGCACAGCCCCGTGCGGAGCCTCCCCTCCCTGCTGGTGCGTGGGACAAGGTGTGCATAGGGAATGGCCAAACGGACCATTCGTGGATGTTCTGAACGGAAAGTGAACTCACTGTACAAAAGCAATAAATGAAACACTTCTTTCTTCCTCTGTGTACGGCAGGGCTACATCAAGGTGGCTGGAGCAGAGGGCCAGAGGAGACGCAAGCAGCGCTGCTCGCCTCTCCGGGCGCCACGCGGGTGCAGTGAGTGTGCCACCCTACGCGCTTATTTCTGATCGTTTACTTTACAGAAATGTTTATGGCATGAAGTACTGTATAAGAAATGTGCATACACAAATACATGACAATTATACGTTAAGTTCTTTACAATATTAAATGTATAATATACAATTCTACAGATATCTTACATACAAAGGTGAATGCTGTGCCATATATTCAAATATGGCAATACCTAGCAACTTTAGTGTCATACAAGTATAAAACCACAAAATAAAATAACTTTACAACTCTTTTAAAGTAGACAGATTTGCTCAATGTTCTGCTAAATTAGCAGGCCATTACATATGGGCTAAAATTTTCATGAGAGATTTGTAATTTGGGTATCCAAGATAAGCAAGCCCACAGAGGTCTGACTGTCCAGGGCAGATATCCAGCAGCTCTGCAAAAATGAGGCCTCCGCACAGACTGTGCCTTGGCTACTCAGTGCAGCTCACCACTTTGGAAAGGACTGCGCTTACACTTGCATTTTTATTTTTGCCCAATTGTAATAGTTTGACATTAAAAGAATTGTTGACCATTTAATACTCTGTCCCTTGTTCTGTATGGCCATATTTATGCATCTAAAAAAGAGTTTAATTAAAGTTCAGCATCTACAACAGTATTCTATAAATTAACGTGGGAGAAACAAAACTGTGATTAACATATGAATTAGTTATTGAGGACCCAATCGTGCTAAACAGCAATAAACGGGATTTAGCAGAATGCTATTTGTAACCTTGCACCTGCAAACGTGGTGCTGTCTCCTGAGTTAGGAAGCCCTGCGAGTCAGGCGCGTGGAAGGGGCAGGAACCTCCCGCAGACATGGGGCTTCTTTAAAGAGAAAATTACCCGGGAAGAGGGCAGCTACAGAATCAGTATTTTAATATTAGTTTATAAAATAATAGAGGAAAAACAATCTGAACAAAAATGGGGCCTGCTTTCATCAGACAGGGGAAGGGAAGGGGTTTTAACGGCCTTTTGTAAAAATTCCAGACCTACACAGAGCTGGGTTGTCCAAAATTCTTAACGCTTCCTCCTCAGCGCGGGCCTACACCATCGTTAGTGAGCGAGTAGCAAGGGGGAGCAGAGCTTGCTTAGCAGAACCACCTTCTGAGGTGAGGCAAAACTTACAAGTGCTGAATTTATGAGTCAAAACAAGACTGGCTTTAAGAGAGCTACAGCTCCATGTTAGGTATGTGGCCCTTGGATGATGGTAGATGGCATTTTATTTTGTGCTTCCAGATCCCTACTGTTGCAAGTACTGGCCATAATTGACCTTGTCAAATTTTTGTTGCTTTTTGTTTGTTTTAAAGTACAGAGCACCAGTTGACTATAAATCGGTCCTTTTCTGATTCTGGATTCTGTCCTTAGAGAGGGATTTCAGCTGGAAATGTTGTATAAAAATAAGCCATTTGCTAGCACGAGTGCGGTGGCGGGAGCGGGAGGCGTAACGCACGTCTGCTGCGGGAGCCGCGCGCTCAGGGAAGATCCTCGGCGCGGTTCTTAGTGTCGCTCCTTCCTTGGGTGGCCTCCGCTTCCCAGCAGTGAGCAGCGGCTGTGGGCGCAGCGGGAAACGCTGTCAGATTCGGTTCTCCTGCTGCTAAATTCAAATTGCTTTAATTGGTCTTTCTGCAGAAGTCCCGGCTCGGGTCAGGACGGCACTGCAGCGTCGCCTTGGCCTCCACCGCAGCTGTGGAGCTGCCAGCACGTTCCCAGCGCCCTTCCATCGGGACACACGGACAACGGGCCTTCCGGATGCGTTCCATGGCTGACTGTGTGACAGGTAGTTTCAGAATACCACTAATTGGCAACATAAAGTCAAAATCTGTTTGCTAATACTGTTTTGCAAATCCTTAGTTTCACATAAGGGACTATTAAACACTTCTACGGTTACAAAGGAGTGAGGGTGGGTTCTAGTCCAGGGGCTCCTGTTTTATTCTGATCGTTGGAATAGGCTGTGGTCGTCTGTCCTCGCGGCACAGCACGTACTCGCTGAACTGCGAGGAGTCCACCCCGCCGCCACAGGAAGCTGCCACGTTAAACCCCTTCTGAAATAATCTCTCCAGCACCTGCAACATGGGGAAAAAATCAGATTAATATTTAGAAAATTCTAGTGATAACAGCAACTGAATCTAAATGATGGATTTGGTCTTTTGAGTCCTCACAGAATGAATATTATTCAGCTATAATTCTATAACTTATTCTTAAATGACTACACTGTGATTAAAGTCTTGCTTACAGCAAACCTCTGCAGAAAGCAAAAATTAATCAAACAAATAAGCAGTCTACAGAGCAGCCTAGTACATTATAGAGTAAAATACTGGACAGCAGTGATATCAATGCTATCTCTTACTGGAAAGCAACACTAGGCTTAAGACATAATAAAATCTGTTCATTATTAATATGAACAGAACACATCTCTGAGCGGAAAGCATTTCTGAAGTGTTCGTTAGCAGATGTGGACATGTTGGGAGCCTGAGCGACACCTCCACGCGGTGGTGACCAAGTCGACCACGATCCTTCCTTGCTGGGAGGCGAGCTGCTCGGGAAGAGCTCGGCTGGCACCGCACGCGGAGCCGAGACAGGGACAGTCAGCAAATGAACGGGCCCAGGAGAGAGGTTGCTCTGCATTGCCCAAACGGATTTTCTCTTCCTCCTCCTAAAGAAAAGTTGGTGCAAACAGATGCCTGAGTTTAGGGAGCCCAGAGGCAACTGTGATTTCAGCGGCTGTCACAGGGAGCCCCCCCAGGCTGATCTGGGCACGAGGGGGCCGCGCGTCGCCGCAGCCGCCCGGGACACAGGGCGACCCCGCATGCTCGGGCAGGGCCGGCGGTCGCACCGGCTCCGCAGGGATGTGTGGGGCAGTGTCAGGAGCAGGAATCACACTGCGGCACTTCCTCGCGTGCGCGTGGGAGCTCCCGTGGTTCCCGTGGTACCGATGGGCAGGGGATTTGGAAAGGGGCTGCTGTCTGTGACACTCCGCGGCTGCAGTGGGGTAAACTGGTTATGTGTGGTAGAGCGTAAGGAGATGTACATTTTAAGATAAGCCAAATAACAGGAATCTCCACACCCTCATGTGGATCTGCATCCAAAACTCCTTCCGCCAGGGGTTTTCCAGATACCCCTGTAGGGAGCTAATCCACAGATCAATGCTAATAACGCTGCAGTGTAACAGCAAAATCTCACCCTGGCCTCTAATGTGCATGATTAAATGCAATGACCCACTGTTTATGTTACAGACAAGAAAATCTTCCTGCATTTTGCTCTACTGCTGGACGTCACGAGAGTGAGCAGATCCAGAGCACGCACAGCCTCGCTGAACCACCCCTGTCGCTGCGTGTCGTGGGAACCACCCCCGGGAGCAACCCTGGCCGAGCCGGTGACCTCAGCGTCACTGACACCGTTTCAGGGTAGATTTGCTTGTGACTCATGACTATATGGACTAAGCTACTGAAAAGCTTATTCACTCAACTTAGATGTGTGTCTAACAAGCAATATACCACACCCAGAGGCAAAAACTCACCCATTCTTCCTCATGGGTTTATGATAAAGAATTTGGTTTCTTTCTTGGATTTGCCATCAGTGACACTGTAAAGCACCTCAGTAGTCAACCCCTACCGTATTGATACTTAAAAGCCTTAAGGCACAGGCTGATTACTAGAGGGGGGCTAAAAACCAGTGCCACATGTTAAAGATTTGCACAGCAGACCTCTGCTCTGGCCCCTGCATGTGCAGACCCACGTTAATGCCAGCGTGCATTTTTTAGTGCACTGTTGCTTTTGGCTTTGCTTCTTCCAAAAACAGCAGTTTGAGGCCTTTTTATTAAAGGTAACAGATGGATCTGGAAAGGATGACTGTATGCAAGGTAGTATTGTAGTACAATGTAATCCACAATAATATTTTCTATTTTTAATCTATGGGAACCTTCATTTGAAGTCTCGTGTTTTAGCCATTCCCATTTTGATCAGTGTTTTGGGTCTCTAGCGATAACTAAAACTTGTCCTGGATGCCCTGGCTCCTCAGGACAGGCAAATGAAAGGACACGCTGCAGCGGGGCTTTGCCTAAGCCTTGCCTAAGCCTAAGCTCTGTACCAGCCTGTCCCGGAGCGCTGCCTGGCCTTGGGACAAAGTGACTTGTGTTCTCATAAAGTTGCATGTGCCAAATCTCACTGACTTTTGCCCTGATTTTTATACAGTTTAGACTGTAAAAAAGTTGTAAAACTGAAAGAGAAAAAGCCACCCCAGTATATGGAAGAAAAATAGACCTGAAAAGATTAAAGACAGAGGAGGAGTAGATTTTTTTTATATATATATAAATGCCTACTCCTTTTTTATGTATATAAGCATATAACCTATATACATTTTTATATAGATAGATCTATAAAACCTTAGAAAGAGAAAATCTGAAAACCCTGTTGTTTGTCTGGGCTGTGCCCAGCCCTGAGGACAGCGGCGGGACCCCAGGCACGGCCCTGGCACTGTTCCCCTGAGGCCTCTTCCTGCTGAGAGCGAGGGCAGGACTTTGGCCAGGGAGGGTCACACATCCTCCAACCGCCGTCCCACGGGCTGTAACCTGTGCGTTTTGTTGTGCAGCCCCAGTCTCAGGCTCGGCAAGATGAAGATGAAGGCAGTCCAGCCACGGCAAAGGAGGCACCTGCCATTTAACTGGATGGAGGAACGCAGGGTTGACAGGTAAATTCTCAGAGAGACCCAGTCTCAAAACCTTGCCCCAAACTTTTAGAAGTCTACTTCCTTGCAAGGCAGAACAAGCACGGGGTGCCCTTGACTTGCCTCCGCGCGAGCGGCGGGAGGCTGCAGCCTGGCAGGGCTTTTCCCTGTCCCCAGCAGCTCTGCGCAGCCGAGAGCCGAGCGGCCTTCCCGCCCTGTGCCCGGGGCCAGGCTGCAGCCTGCCACCGAGTGCCAGCACCCCGCGCGTCACCTGCCTCCTGAGCAGGAGCTAACCGGTCACGTCCTGCACACGACGCTGAGATGCTTTCTTAACAGTGAGGGTGACAGAGCCCTGGAACAGGCTGCCCAGAGAGGTGGTGGAGTCTCCTTCTCTGGAGATCTTCAAAACCCGCCTAGACACCACCCTGTGCCACATGCTCTAGGGGACCCTGCGTGTGCAGGGGGGTTGGACTAGATGACCTCTACAGGTCCCTTCCAACCCTAGCCATTCTATGATTCTATGCTTCAGTACGGCCCGGTTTAGGCATAACTGGAATGAGGTGGGCCCTGTTCCATGGCACGAGCCTCCCAAAGGCTGCGCCGAGCGGGGGCTGCGGCCGTCCCGCCTGTCCGTGCGGGACAGCAACGGGCACGTGGCCAGGGAGCACGTAGGAGCTTGGCCCCGTGTGCATTGCTGCCTCCAGAGGTAACACAGAGACCCGAGCATCTCTGTGAATAAAATCAGAGCTACCTTTCTGTAGAGCTCCAAAGAGAATATGCCAAAAGGTAAATGAATCTCAGCTGTGACTCTTTTGTATAGGGAGACACACACACAATATTAAATAGTGGATTTACGCTAAGATTTAATATACTCTGCCTTCCACTATTCTAACCACAAGGAGATCTGGACTCTGATTTTGTTGGAAGGCTTTCCAAATAGAAACATGATACTTTCATTTAATGCATTTCATTTAAATTTCACAGAATATTAACAAATATAGTCTTAATTACAAAGACTGTTCAACATAAACACGTCACACAATTTTCTCTAGGTATGTTCACGTGTCTCATCAGACCCTGCCATGAGGAGTTGAAAAAACAATTTCAGTCTTAAGAAAACTCTGTACTCATATGAAATTACAAACGGGCATTGACTGAGGGCTGTTATTTTTTTGCCTACCACTGCCCACTATAGTTGACAATCTTTGTTTTACGTGTGCAGCTTCTGACACAAAGCATTTTATGGAAAATAATGTAAGAGAGTCAAATAATTCATAAATATCGCAGTTGTGCTTCTAAATGCACCACACAGAGCCCCAAGGACAAAGCAAGCAGTCTCATCAAGTCACACCTGCAGCTTCTTTAGAAACAACTCTACTCTCCTGAGTCCCGGCCTTCAGGTCCATCTTCCTCTGCATTAACATCCGTGTACTGCCAGCTTCTGCCTTACTGTGGTTTTGCCAAAAAATATTGGGAAAGGGAAGTGCAATCCCTGTGTGCTGACCAGGGTCCCTCAGAGCCCATGGCAATTAGCTGCTGATTTCATCAGTCTCAGAAATACATAATTTTCCAGAAAGTGTTTGAGAACACTTCTTCTTAATTATATAGTAAATTATGTCACTTAGTAAAATTATTTAGTTTACAGACTACTTTGGCATAAATAAAATTACTTTGCACAACATGAACCAATACAAAGAGGCTCTCTGGTACTGGCAGAACTTTGAGTGAATTCTGGTTGGACTCGAGGAACATCTCAGTGTTACGGTAACTCGTGTTCAGCCTTCACCCAGTAAAATGCCCCGGCTGCGGAGCCGCTCGGACATCCCCTGCTTCGAGCGCCTGCCTCAGTCCCGAGCCCGGCAGTGGCTAACACCCACTCCTCATTGTTCCACTTGCTCTTCATTTTTTCAGTGAATCTCAACACATCGTGGGGAGACTGTTGCTGAAACGTGAACACCCTCCCAGGCATCCTGTCTAAACTGCAGCTCCTTTCTCCCAGACGGGGAGAGTTCATCACTATTCCCAGGATCAACAAGCGGACCTGCTTCCGACCCACCTCCAGAGTCTTCTACTTTTGGGGCCAAATGTGAAGCTGCGAAGGACTGTGCAGAATTAACCACAGGCTTTGGGCTGGTAAGTTATCCAAACAAAATATTTGGGAGTCTTCAACCCTGAATCAGAAGGTCACCCAAAATAGCTGATTTTTAGTGTGGTTTCAAACCAAAGCCTCTACTAGCATGCAGCGGGTTGGTGAATGCTGCTGTCCAAGGAAGAAGCTGCCAGTGTCGAAGGTGGGTGGGCAGCACTACTCGGGCACCTCTGCGTGTCCCGCCTAGCAGGGGCGCTCCTGGGAATGTTCCCGCCTGGCAGCCTGGGAGGTGCAGGGAGTCTCAGTCCAGCTGCAGAGCACAGACAGACGAAGGGCACGGAAAGCAGGTCCAGGCTCCCTGCTGTTCTGCCTCCCTCCTGGACCTGTCTGGCCAGGCTGTCTCATGGGCCAGGTCTGTGGCGGATATTTCCCCTGGGGAAGTTCCTCAGGACCGCTCCGTCATTTCCCACAGCCCCGTCGACAGCTCTGCAGGCGAGAGTAACTTTGGAAATATTCCCCTATGGGTCAGAAGGTCTCACTTTCCCTAGTACACGTATTCTCTGTAAGGCATGCATGCAAAAACCAAGAGCTCTGTGTTTTGCCCTGGTTAATTATGGCACAAGTTAACAGCATCATGAACACAGGTCTTGGTACTCAGCCCAAGGACAGCTACAGCAGCACAGCTTTGGCCACAGTGGCTGTGATCCCTTGTGAAATGCCATTTCTTGCCCATAAGGCTGACTAAACACAAGTTATGTATTTATTTCTGCTTCCATCCACCTACCTGTCCAGTTATCTTCCTTTGTTTCATATGTTTAATTTTAAACCTAATGTCAAAACTCTGAGTATAAAATGAAATACATTTTGTTTAAAATACTCTGGGCAATTTTTATAGAACATCCTTTTGAAAAAAAAAAAGTGCAGAGATCAATTTTTTTAAGTCCATCCCGCAGGCACCATCATTTAATTATGAGTGAGACATAAATTATGCATTTACACATTGTTGCATTTTCTATAAAATGGTGTGGAGATTTCTTTTTTGTAGTTTTTGGAACTCTCTCTTTCTTCCTGGGGGCACTTTAGAGGAAAAAAAAATTGCTGCAGGCTATACATTGATGAAAAAATTAGCATTTATCAGTATAACACCATTATGAGACCAGCATGGCACTAACATACACAAAATCTAAATCTATTTTTCTGCTTAGACTTAGCAAAACCTGAAAGACTGTGATCTCACCAGGCAGAAAATGTCTCCTTGCAGTATAAGAACTGAAGGTAATTGGGCAGAAGCAAATAATTTGCATATAATTGAACACGAAACACCAAAAAAAAAAAAGCCATCCCAGCATCTACGTGAGAGAGCACTGAAAGGCTTTACCTGCACTGAATTCAACCGGCAGTATCCGTTCAAAGGAAACCTAATAACGTGGGTAGGGTCTTGGTTCCAGCCTGCGTTCACGGAGTTGCACATGACGTCCCCCGTCTCCGGGAAGATCTCCTCTATCAAAGCTTTCTCCCCGCTCAGTGCAATTCTTTCCCCCAGATCTGGAGTCACTCTTACGACCAAGCAGTCACAAGGCTGGAAATGTTTCCTTTGTTCTTTCTCTTGTTTCCATCGCTCAAGTTCCTTAATCATTGGCTGCAGCTGGTAATACTTTGCTTCTTCATATAAAAGATTAAAGTCCTGAAAAAATAAAAGAGAGAGAGAGTGGGAGCAGAGAGAAAAACTAGAAATGCTTATGGTTCTCTTTTAAAAATGAGCGTTGTGCCTGTTTGACCTACTTAGGCTTATGTACTGTCAGCAAGAGCGCAAAGGCAACAGGTATCCACATACTCCGTCTTACACCTACACAGAAAACCACACTCTGTTAGTGCTGAAGTTGTTTGAGCTGACCACGACGTTCCCATTGCACTGCATTATTCTTTCATTTATTATCCCACAAGCTCAATGCCAGAAGGCTTTACTTTTGGATTAAGAAATCAAAATAACTGGTTGCAATAAGCGAAGCCTGCTGATGTAAGAGAAGATGTCTTGGGCCTTAATCTTCACTCTTGGCATAGGTCTTACAGCAGAAAATCTTGGACTTCATTGTCGTTCCTCCCATTCATGTTGTGAGGCAGAGATGCCTATCCAGCCTCTCTCTTTTCCTCTGTCTTTGCTGAGGTTGAATTTCAACTGCAGAAGCTCAGCTGGAAAAACTCCCTTGTGTTTTCATGATTGTTCTTGCGCTTAAACATATTTTGGAGCCTGATAAATTTGACGAATGCAATGACTGTATGAGTGGCTGGGAGCCCAGCTGTGCGCCCTGACAACTTCTAAGAAACAGTTCTTTCCAGACGTTTGTCCCAACTCAGGCCCTTGGGCAATTCAAGTTCCCAATTTGATTGAATTCTCAATTAATTGATAAAGATGTCTTCTGCACATGCTCGTTAATAACCTTTCATCAAATTTCCAGTGGATTTTCCCACCTCAGTTTAAACACATGAGAGCACCTTGAGGAAAAGGGTGTCATCAGCCCTCCCCACTCAGAAGAGCAGCAGTGCTGGGCCAGAGCAGCTCCTGGGGCTGGTTTGCCTTCACCGGCCTCACTGCCGCCTTCGGGAGGCAGAACCCCTCCACGCCGACCTGCAGCTCATCCGCAGGGATCTCCTAACAGTGAAATTAATGGAATTATAGAGAGAAGGCAGTAAAGAAAGAGGAGAATGAAAAGAACTTATCAAGAAATGGGCACCAAAAATTACAAGGAGGATAAGTGCAGTGCCTCTGCTCTAAAAACTCAGGGTAAAAGGACAATCTGAGACCATTGAATATACAGTGCAAAAAAAGGTGCTATTTCATAGCAGCATGGAATTAACCTGCTGCTGTGGGATCTTATTGAACCAAAGCAGTTAGCTGTGTTCAAATGTGGCACCACAGACCCACCGCCGATAGTGGAGAGGTGCTTGTTCACCCCAGGGCTGCCTACAGCCTAGAGATATATGAATATTAACGACGACAGCAGCAAGGTTATCGCATTACAAAAGGGACATCTGATCCTCTGCATGCCTTTGATGTCTTGTAGGGTTGGGACAATATGCACACCACTTGGGGAGAAGAAAGGACTGGAGAATGCAACTGAAGAGTGATAAGAGAAGTCAGAAGAAATGAGGGCAACAAACAGTCAGGAGAAGGAAGCCAGAAGATGAAAATCAACAGGAAGATTAAAGAAGAAATTATGCAGAAAACACGCTGCAAACACTGGAGGTAGGACCCAGGCAGCTGGAAGAGCCCCACAGGCCGGCTGCCTGTTGTGGTGCCAGGCACGAGACCTCCAGCCCCACGGCCCCGCTGCGGCTGCTGGCCCAGGCTGGGCCGCCCCTCCGCCCCACGGGGCCGCCCCTCTGAAAGGAGCGCTGACGGGCGCAAGGGCTGGCGCTGCCTCCGGTGCGCCCGGCACAGCCGCACTCGCGGTCGCTACAAAAGGCTCTTTGTAAAGGTCAACACGTAGGACTCTGTGCTACGGAAGGAAGCTCTACACTAACACCTAGGAGAGGTGGCAGAGCCTCGTAAAAAACAGCCCCTCATTTCTGCAAGTGAACAGAGGTTTAACATTCCTAAGGCAAGATGTAAAGCCCATTCATTCAATGACTTTTTTTTCAACCAACTTCACCAGGTTTTGGACTGGACTAAAAGCATCAAGAATCACAGGAGTTCAATGGTCTAGCACCTCCAGGCCAGAACAGTAATGCCATAAACCAAACAAAATGAGGATCACACTCTCTATTCCTTCTCTACAGCCATCTATTAGCCTACAGCACTTAATCCAAGCCATTAGTAACCATCATCAGTCCAAAAATAAACAAGATAAAGTTTAAATACTAATGTTCTTTTTGTGATAAGGCAAACAATCAGTTTTCAAGTGAAAAAGCCCTTCCACACCTGTTCCCAGGAGGACACAGCACACCTTTCAGGCTGCTGGGTGGAAAAGAGGAGTCACGGTGAAATTCCAGGTGCTTTACAGGAGCGAGTACGCACCACCCCCCCCCACTCCAGTCATAACCGCTGGGATTTAAGCCAACAAGTTTGAGTTAGTTTTTAAAATCCAAATTCACCATCGTACACAATGCATCTTGTCTCCCTTTGGATTGCCCTTCCCGCTTGGGTTCAGCACCAATCTAGCAGAAAAAGGAGGAAAATCTGCTAGAGTGGGAGGACTTCTAACAAAATTGTGTAGGGATGGGGCCCTTTACAAAAACACTAACAAAGAATGACTCAAAGCATGGGGGGCAGATTCTCGCTAAGGTCCGTGCCTGGGCCTGCCGCTGGGCTCCGCACGCCGCGCGGTCACCGCGCTGCCGATCGCCCCACGGCGGCTGCGTCCTCCTGGGGAGGACGGGCTGCTGCAGGCGCCGTGCTGCTCCGGGGACCTGCACGACCCACGGGGTCCTGCTCTCGGGAGGGACCCGTCACATCCCAGAGACCGACTATAAAGTTCCAGCTTATTAGGTACTGGAAGAGTAATCAATATTCACTGTAAACACACCAGCCAGACTTGATGGTAAAGAATCACTAGCCTAGGAACACATACCCCTTTTTCTCTGCATTTCAGTGTTAACTTAAGTCTGAAAACAACACTTAAATAGCAAACACAATAACATTGGTCTGGTAGTAACATTCCAAACTTTTCAAAATAACCATCTGAGCAGCAATTCAAGTTGAAAAGCAACTTGGCTAAACCTTGAGGCTAATAAACTGCTGATTAAATTAAGGGGTAAAAAACTAATAAATATTCAAAACACTTGATAATGCTTTGTTTGACAATGAGAACATTTAATGCAAGTCTCACTGGAAAACCTGTCAGGTTTTATACCTTAAATAGCGTTTTGCATTTAGAAACACCAAGTGATTCCATTTGCAGCCTTTGATTATTGTCTTCTGTCACTTTAATCATGCTGGTAAAATTACAAGATTTCTGTGAAGTCAAATCCGTTTACAATGCAGTTTTAATACAGCTTTGCAGCGCATTCTTCTACGCATTTTTATTTAGTTACTCCCTACCTAGCAATACTTTGCTTTGTTCTTGAGCCCTCATTAGCCCGGGGTTTGCTCTAAAGCTCTTGGGGAGGAACTAAATGGAATGGAGTTAACCCCATGCAAAAGGACGGTCTGGGGCAGCGGGCCGGGTGCGGGCTCGGGCGCCGGCGCCCCTGCAGCGCTGCCAGCAGCTCGGGCCAGACGAGTCGCTGCCATCGCCGCCCCCTCGCCTGGGGCTCCCGCGAATCCTGCTGGGTTCGTTCGGCAGCATCTCTGCAGCCCGAGGCCACCATCACCTGCAGCGCGGCCGCGAGCGCGCCCTCCTCTCGCCGCTCCCTGCCTCGCCAGGCTGTCCGAAACGCTGCTGCTAAAAGCAGCTCTGGCTCCTAGATCCATTCCGCACCCGCCCCTTCGCCAGCCCCCGCAGCCCACGGAGCGGGCTGGTGTCCGGCCGCGCTCCTGCTGCTGCTGCCGCGGGCGCCTGCCGGGTGCTGGATAGACCCGTCCTGGGGACGACACCCAGCCCGAGGCGTCCGCGCTGCCCCGGGGGCCTCCGCCGCCCCTGCCCTGGGCTGCAGCCCTCCGTGGCCGCGGTGCCTGCGGGCAGCGCCCAGGCGCCCCGTTAACGTCAGCGTTACCCACGGGCTCTGCCCCACCGCTCGTGACAGCCCTCGCCGGACGGCAGCGACACCTGGAGCCGCTGCGCGGGCTGCCACGGCTCTGCTGCCACCACGGCCACAGACTCGGAGCACTCGGGACGAGCGGCCAAGCTGCCCACGCCAACGCACCACGGCATCGCCATCGCCAGACGGGAACTTCGTTCCCAGCAACGCTCCTCGTCTCCTGAGAGGATCCCCGTTGTCCCTACGGCGCAGTCACCCGCTCGTCCCGGGGCTGGTTCTTCTGTTTAGTCTCCCTGTCTACACTTTGGGCACTTCTGTCTTCTCGTTTCCATACGTAAGGATGACAATGCTGCGAGTCGTGCAAGTGCAAAGCCAAAGAGGCAAGTCTGGGAGGAGCAGCTCTGGGAGAGCAGTTAGGCGATCCGGATTTACAAAGCAACCTAGTGCTGTTATGTCATAGAAAACTTGTTCCTTAGGGTCTCGGTAATTTCTGTTTTTCAAGAATATTCTGCTATTCATAAATTTTCTTAAGATCACTGCTTGAAATTAAAATATCTGCATTAGTTATACTTACGAGAAATCCTCATGGCTGTTTATGGGTTTGGTATTCTAATACCAACAAGAGAAAGATTTATACAGCTTAATTTCTCTCACCATCAAATTTACAACATTTCTTTCAGATTCCGAACGTTAAACCCTGGTAAGTGCTGGTTGCTAGTGGTGCTTCTTAATTTTTGTTATACCCTGATAAATAAGCTAAAAATGTGAGAAAATACAATTAGTTTAGAAAAACTGATTTAGCCGTAAGCTTCATCGTTTAACTTTTTATGGTATCCATGACAACCATTGGTCCATTTATTAAATAATAGCATCCCTAGTGTAACACACAAGTACAAAAAATCCTAACAATAAACAGCAGCACTTAGTTAAGCGTGTCTAGGTCAATCACACAGACCAACCTGCACCAAAATAAATGACAGAATGGAGAGAAGAAGGAAAAAAAATAGGATTGCAGACTGTGGCTTTCCTTACCTTAAAGTCATCTGGGAGCAGTAGTTTAGATGTCCTTAGGAAGCTTAATATATATCTGAAAATTTCACCATCTCGATCAATGAAGTAATGTTGCTTTAAACTGTCCAAGACAATAGGCTCTGTGCCATTAAACAGACGACTTATTCTGAAAAAGAAAAGAAAAAGAAATGGGCAAAAGAGACAAAATCTTGTTATACCCTTAGGGCTCAGAAACCTCCAGCCAATTTAGCTGCATCAATTCCATGTGCATAGGGCAACCCTGTATCTTCATTTGGTGGGAAGCGCAGGCACGAGCACCGCAGCGTGGCCCCGAAGCGCGGCCGTGGATGCCCGGACGCTCCTGCCGCCCGGATCCGGCTGCAAGTGACTCCCGCCGCCCGACGGGAGCGGATCGCCGGGAAGCGGTCGCCTCGCGGCCGGCGTGCCCAGGTAGGTCCCAGGTAGGGCCCGCACGCGGGGGAGCCGTGTGGGACACGGTGCCATCTGATCCAACGCCATCCAAGCGCCTCCCTCCCGGGGAAGCTGCCCGGGTGCTGGGCGCGGGGCCCGAGGCTGGAGGCGGTGGCAGAACGGTGACCCAGAGCCGTGGTAACATCGAGCAAGGCAGAAGGAGGGAGACGCTCGAGGTCGGGAATGCAGGCAGGAGCGAAGCGCAGGGCAAACCCCGTCATCACGAGGGCTCCGCACGCTGTGGACGCAGGGCGGGCGCTGGCCAGGCGCCCTGGGACAGCTCAACACGTTGCTTTGCACGGTGTTAAAACTCAGTCCTGGACGCAGAGGGTTAACGCATTTCCCTGGACACGCACAGGAGCTGGAGCGCTGTTCGGAGCTCACGGAGCCAACCCGGCGCTGCCGCGGTGTTCGGCGCTGCGCCCTTGCTGAGCGCGTGTGCCCGAGCACGGGAGTTTTGAAACTGCTCCGACTCCGACCGCGCGGGGCTGTGGCTTGAACCTCCTGCCCCTCGCAGCCCCGCGTGAGGCGAGGCTGGGCTCCGCACCCCAGCCCTTGGTGCCAGCAGAGAAAGGATGCAGGAGACAAAACGCTAATGGACTGTTCTTTAAGGGAGCAAAGCATTTTTCTGGTAATGAAAACAAAACATGAATTTTGAGGCCTTTGTGGAGTGCCCTGAGCTGTATTTCTTCACCAGCAAAATTACTGCTGGGGACAGAAACTCGCAGAGTGTTGAAAGACTTAACTGCCACCCCAAAAACAGAGTGATGAATAGTTTAAGGATTTATTTGACGTTTTAGGGGGCTGCCATGTTCCAGGCAGTGCAGTGTGTGGTAACCCTGCACGCAGAAACTGCTCCTGCTTCTCTTTCCTCGCCAAAATACCCTCTACCTGTGCAAAGGCAGTCGGCAAATGCAGCCCTGAGAACAGAGAGGGAATTCCAGCAGCAGGAGAAGGCAGCTCCTACCACGGACTCTGCACCAAGGGCTAATGTGGCTGCAAAGCCGAGGAAAGGAGCATGAAAACACCCCAGCTGCTGCCCGTTTGCTCCATGGACGGGTCTCCGGTCAGAGAACACCGCGTATGGATGGTGGGAAGCAACATGGGAGCCGACTGTTCTTTAAGGAAATCCTGTGGCATATATAAATATTAGTGATTTAGGGAAATTTAGGGAAACAAGAGTCTGCATGCTGTCTGGAAATTATGAAAACCTCTCGTGTCTTGTGCAGGAGTGGACTTGGCTGGGAACAGACTGAGGCTGAACGGTGCAGCCGCGGGAGGTGACGCGCGCTGAGGAGGTCCCGCGGGCTGCGGCGTTCCCGTGCCAGCGTCCCGAAGGGACCACAGCCCACCGGATCCACGGTGTGGGTGCACGCTGCAGAGCAGACAAAGGCTGCCCAGGATAAGGGAACAGGAGTAGTTCTCTGCTGTTCAGTCAGAAGACAACAAGGCACTTGGGCTGCTCAGCTCAGCCTGGGTCATCATTAGGAGAACCCTTTGCTTATGCCAGGCAGGGGGCATGTGTCCAGCTCGTACCCAGGTGGAAGCCTCAGGAAAACGAGCGGCAGGAGGCAGAAAGAGCTCAACTTAGGTCCTGCAGAGACAGTAAGTCTGGTCAAGAACGCCTCCATGGTGCTCCCACATGTTCCCACGTGTTGCAAGGGTTGCAAGCAACATGGTGCTCCCACGTGTTGCAAGGGACACTTCACTTTTAACATATAAACACTTTCCAAGCTTTTGTCCAAGATCGCGTTTCCAGGCAGAGCGTACATCACGGTGGGATCAGTCAAAACAGTTAAAGGGCTCAGGATCCTGAGCTTGCCCTTCAACTTCCACCACCTGCTGTTGCCAACATTCATCACATTCCCAACGCACTTCAGCTGGCGCCCCAACTTTTCCAAGGTAACCTGTTAACGGGAGGCTTCATGCCTCCAAAAACTCGTTGAGCTCCATGCTGGGAGCAGTGGGGGCTTCCAGAGCCCTCCTGCATCCCGCAGGATCCCCCCGGCGCCTGGCCTGGCTGCAGGCACCGTGTGTCGGGCACGCGCGAGGCCTCCGAAGTACCTGAGGACGGGGGAGGTTCCTGGGGTTTCTGCCTCCTGTTTGCAGCTCAGGTATCGTCTGGACAGCCCTGCGGGACGGATGAATTCGAGCAGACAGCTCCAATCCTCGCTCACCGAGCGGTCCCAGGGGCGCCAGCGGAGCGGCCGCCTCTCCGCCCGGCCCCCGCCTGCTGCCACGTAAGCAAAGCTCTGCACCGCGACACTGCGCCAAAGTATTAATTTAAGTAATTACACGATTAATATTTAACTGTTCAGTGATATTTTTGTCATTCATAATTCAGCTGTTTACACTCATTAAAAATTGATTCTGTAGACACTTTTCCTGCCCAATGTCAAATCAGCAGGGAATGTGCACTTTAGGAAGCTGTCAGGAAAACGCGTCTCTTTTCCCTTAGTGTCACCGGGGTGCAGGAGGAGCCGCATCTGTTCCGCGCTGCCCCGCGGCCCGTCCGGTGCGGGGGCCCCAGGCTGGCAGCCGCAGTGCGGTGTGGGGGGCCCCAGGTGCTGCGCGGCCCCCCGATGTTTGTGCAAGGTGGGCACGACTGATCCCGCTGCCACCTGGAACGGGCTGTGAATGGGAGCAGGCGTGCCAGGAGGCCAAAATGTGCCCGAGCCCAACGCTGACACCTAGGAAAGAGCGACTTCCAGGGAGGAAAACACAGGGCACCCGGACTAACACAGAGCACCTGGAGCTATGGTGCCCAGGGGGACAGCAGGGTGGCACGGGGGCTGTGTCGGACACCAAGCCCCAGCCCCGACCCCGCTGGGCAGCCGCGTCCACGAGGCCCCAGCGGGTTTTTAGAGCCCCAACACTTCTCTCAACCCTTAACAACGAAAGAGCATCAAGTAACACAGTCCGATCCCAGCAGAAGGATGAACAGGTAAGTTACAAGCTAACGGGTTGATCCATCTCTAATTCCTCTAACCTTGTGTTCCTGATGTTTAACTTTGATCCTGCAGTGCCATAAGAGTCCTTTGAACCATATGCTCGCTTTGCAGTGCTTTTGAGGGATATTAACACTCATTAACTATTAAGCACCTGAAGGAACTGCAGGATCTATTACCTAGATTTAATACTTCATATTTTGCTGTTTGGGCTAGAGTATCTAGTTTTGCAATATATCAGAGATGGTATATCAAGATGTATTTTTAAAAGTCAATAATCTAAAGAGAACATTATCATCCACCATGCAGAATCGTTCTAACAAAGTTCTGGAAGGATTTTTTAATACTATCACTAAAAAACAAAACTAGATACGTAATAGATTTTGTAGTTATAACAAAGCTGAGGATGATTACATTTGCAGCTGTCTTACTATCAATTAAAGTCCACTGAAGCAACAGGTAATAACACTGTAATATGAAGCACCTGTTATTTCCGAGTTACTACAAATAATTTGTGGTAAGGATGTGAGATCCTATGGGTCTTTCTCAGTCTATGTCTGTGCTTAAGTCATTTTGGAGGATCACTATGAGAGAGATAATATAATGGAAATATATAGACACTGGGTACATTTTTTTAAAGAATTATGGAGAGAGTACTGCCTGTGTATGAGGAGCTAAGACAGAAATTGGAAATGCTAACCCCAGGTACGGCAGCCAGTGTCTTGCCTGGTTTCAAAATCCCTCTGGTGAGGAAGAGCCACGCAGGTCGAGCACCCGGGCGGCTGAGCAACCCCGGCCCTGGGAGCAGGAGGAGGAGGAGGAGGGAGCGGTCGCACGGCCGGGACCGGAGGAGCAGGGAGGGGGGAAACGCAGGCGCCAGGATAACCCTGAGGCCCCACGTCACTGCCGGGCGGGAGGAAGGCCGTGGGCACCGGTCACTGTCCCCACACCTCAGGGGGGGCATCTGCTTCCAGGGACCAGCTCTGCCACCAGCCCATGTAGCAGGAAGCAGGACAGAGCAAAGCACCACTTAGTCATGAGTAATGGTGGCAGAATCCAGCCCTAAATCAGGCTGATGACTTTATTTTGCCTTATTAAACTAGCGTTTGTATATTTTAGTGTGTTATTTTAGCAGCTATAAAAAGACTTCACTAAACAAACAGTTTCTAGTATGTTAATTGCTGCATTATGAATTCTTTCATTCCGTTCAGTGTATAACCACATTTATAAGCTGGATAAGTAGAGACACATACAGACAGCACAGCCCTCCCTCTGCAGCACATCATAACTCTGCCACATCTATTTAAGTCTTCAGCCATGAAATGCAATCACTGTGCTTAACAAGAAAAAATACAACTTTCAAACGCAGGTAGGATTTGCATCTCTCCGTATAAAGCACCCGACGCGCCACTGACATGGTTCCACTAATCTTGTTAATCTTTTGTAATGGAGAAAGTAAAAAAGAGCCTCCCATTATGCTGTGATACTTAAACACGTAATTTGCATCTATGTGGTCTGGCCAGGCAAAGCACCTCACCGGAGCCCCGGAGCTGTGTTGTAACGCTGCTCGTGCCCAGCCCAGGGAAACAAGGCCCTGGTTTCACTGCGCTCCTGTGTCCTCGGGGTCAGGCAGGTCCTCGGGGGCTGCACAGGGCACAGCTCCGGTGCCCAGCCCGGGCTCCTCACACGGCGCCTTGCGGGGACAAACCCTGCGCTCGCTGCCCGCACGTCCTTGTGGAGCTCCCTGGGCTTGAGGCAGGAGCAGCGACCGGCTCTACCGTGTGGGTGCTGTGGAGCCGCCCGGCAGGGCCAGCGGTGCCCGGGGCGGCTGCGGAGCCGCTGGGGCCGGGCGCGGGCTGGGCTGGGGCCGTGCCCAGGGCGCCTCGGCAGCGCCGTTCGAGGCCGGCCCGTTCTGCTCCCCTTGCTCCCGGCAATGCCAACCGCTCAGGGCCTCCCCGTGCCGGCCAACCCGCCTGTTCTTTACAAAAGTAACCAAACCGTATCACAGTAAGACACGAGCCCGCAGAGCACAGGCCTTGTTACGGGTAGGCATGGAAGTCCCGGTAACTGCACCGGAATTCATACAATGTAGGCACGGATCTGGGAGTTCATCTCCTCCTTTTAAATTGTAGACTTTTTCATTAGTGTAAACAAGCACATTTGCTTGATTTGCAGTACTAGCTTTTCTCTTTCCATTTTTTTTTTCCATTTCTTCATGTGCCAGTTCATTCTAACTGAAATTTTGTCTATATAGTTGGTGAAGACTAAAAATATTATACAAATGTATACTGTGGAAAGTATTATATTTTTATTATGTCACTGTGGCTGCTGCTCTGATGTGAGCCTGTGAGAGTTCCTGGCCTTTTATGTTTTGTCTGTAGAGAATTTGCACTAAATTTTGGCTATGAAAATCTGCATGGGAATAAAAAATCTTTAATTTAAAAGAAATCCCCAAACTAGCATCATAATGTTCCCTAGTTTCCCAAAGGTCCCAAACCTGCAAGAACTGCATTTCAGTTCAAACTCTGTGGGAGTTGCGGGCAGTCAACAGAATTATGTTGTTAATTTATGAGAAGATGAACAATTCAAATAAAACATTCCTGCCTATACAAGCCTTTTCTTGCTACTCCTCTAAACATCCTTCCCCCCTCCTAAATCATGATACTCTGAGGGCCCTGATGAGAACAGAGTTGCAGCAAATACCCTTCCTTATTCTCCTGCTTACTTGCTCTACTTTTAAGTGGGAGCTATCTAAGTATTTTAACTAAGATTTTCAAATCTGACTAGATTTGGACATTAGTTCCATTAACATCAGCCTTGTAGAACTGGGCTTCTGCAAGGCTAAAAAACATGCAACTACTAGTTCTATTTTAATATAAATGGGCTAAATTCTTGCTTATTGAAGTCAATGGCGAAACGCTCGCTGAGACTCGGTGAAGGCAGGAAAAATCCCGACTGTCCCTCATTTACCTTTCCGGGTGCAAGCCTGGCCCTCGGCGCCCTTTGCGTGCGTGGGTGCTGCGAAACCAGCGCGTTTCTCCCGACGGACACTCCGGCTTTCCGAACTGTCCGCTCTCGGCTGCGCGGGGGTGGCCAGGCTGCACTTAGGCTCTTCCCTTCTTGCTTCTCCTACCGCCCATCCGCTGTGCGGCTGGGTGAGCCCGGCCGGTCCGCGCAGCCCCAGAGGGCACCGTGGCTGCAGCCCCAGCGCGCGCCTGGTGCCGCTCGCAGCGCCACGTCGACCGCGCGCCGGCCCCAAGATGTCCCCGCGCGGCGCGCGACCCGCAGCGGCGGCCGCGCACGGACGTCCGCCTCGCGCGCACCGGGGATCCGGAGGTGCTCCAGTTCTCACTATCCATACTTCTGATATCACAGTTAAAATGATGAATGAATGAATGAATGAATGAATGAATGGCACTCATTTATTTTTGTATTTAAGCTGTACTGAACCTATCTTTCCTAGCTGTTCACTTGAAACAACTGAACATGTCAAAGAGTTTTGTTAAAAAGTAACATTAAAGGGAAACAACTAACAAAGTTCCCCATCAAGAAGGATTATTGATGTTATTACTGGTGTAAAAAATCTGTCAGCGCAGCCTGAGCAGTCGGCACATGAAAGACAAAGCCAGAACGGTATTTCCAGGAGATCTTTTGCTACAGCAGCAGGATGTGAGAGGGGAAAGTCCACGTGGGAATGGGGGAAGTGACGCACAAGTCAGCGAGGAGCAGCCAGGCTCCGTGGCCACATCCCAGGAAATGGGGGCAGACCGGGACCTGTCACCAAGGAAGGGGGATAACCAGACACGTGCAGCGCACAGGAGGCTCCGACTCGGCACTTTGGCTAGGCAAAGTTTTAAAATGGTAAGAAAAACACAAAATGATGGATTCTGACCAGGTACTATTGAAAAGCTAACCCTGTTTCTTGAGGAGGTTTTCTTGGTTTTTGTTTTGTGACAGGGAGAGATTCATTCTTAAATACAATACTATGGGCATGGGTTTGATTCCGCTCCCGGTGAACTCAAGGCCAAAACATCCTTTGACTTAATTGAAAGCAGAAGCAGGCCCCAGCTCTAACCCTCCAGTCTGCAAAGGGAATATAACGGATGTGAACAGAAGAGGAAATAGAGCAGGGGCTGCTAACAAATCAATGCTCTTTTCACTTTTTTCAGTAAGATTAGAAAGCCGTCCGAGGATTATTTTCTTAAATCAGCAGCAGTCTAAGTGCAACTGGCCCAAAGTGGACCCTTATTCACTACAGGAGAACCCCAACAAGCCAGTGGCCCTGGTTTCTCCCTGCTGCGACGTGGGATTTAGGCAATGGCTTCTCAAAAGATACGCAAGCAGGAAGATGCACCAGCCGCCACCGCTGCAGCCCTGGCGTCAATCACACCCCTACGTCTTGTTGGCAAAACAGCTACACAGCAGCGTGACAGCAGATGTTAACGGAGTCCCTGGTTTCCATTATTCTGCTCTGTCAAGAGAGGGATTTGCTGCTGCAAACACTTCTGCTACGTTTAAACAGATTACCTGCAGCACCGGGCAGCATCTGCACTCCATCAGGACACAGACGTAACGGGAGCCTGCCCTTTGGACTGGGATTCCTTCAGCGTTTCAGCCTCACAGTGCAACCTTCAGCTTCCAGTGCTTGCCAGCTGATCCCTCCCGCGTCTGACCAAGACTAACGTTGCAAATGATGCAAAAGAGCATCCCAGCAGCCGTGTGCAGGATTCCCTTCTTCTCAGGTACTGCCTTACGTGCTTCTCAGCAGATACAAAAGCAGCAGTTTTAGCCTTTGATTGCATACCATACTACAATAGAGTGAAATCAACACACCACAATGTACTGCACGAACGTAATAGGGAAATGTGGCAAAAGTAGGGTGGCCAACAGCAGCACAGGGCATACCCGGTGTTAGCTGCAGTCTAGTAGGCTCTACAGCATGTTAGTCCGTGTGTGATCTATCCCCTCTTAGGCTTTCACATATGAATGTTTTGAATGCCTACATATTTCTCCTGATTAAATATGCACTTTGTTCTTGAAGACTTTATTAACCGTTGCTTAGAGTCATTCTGATTTCGGTTCTACAGGTACAAATTTGGAGTAATACCTTCAAAACCAGTGGAGTCACCTATGTGGAAAGTCCTCCTGACCAGGAGATGTGCACACCTAGCCACAGGGACAGGGCTCTTTGTCTTCAAACGCCTTTTGATTTGGGGGAACAAGTACTGCAGCTATCCAAAAGAGGCATCGCATTATAACGTTCAAGTTCTAATAACTCCTTCCCACGTGTAGTATCAGTAGGCATCCCTGGCATAGCTCCACAGAGGCTGAAGGGTTACAAGAGGGATTACTTTAGCCAGATCTATTAGGACAGTTTTCTAAAAGACTAGGGCTTATTTTGCTTCCCATTAAGACTACAGTGGAACTCCTATCTGGGAATTTTTGGGATGAGAGATTTGGGAGCTGGACGACAGATTTAGCCCAAAGCACCAGTATCATCCAAACCACCTCCATTTACTTCAGTGAAAGTAGGCAAGGAATTAATACGGCCCAATGCACGTTCAAATCTTTCATTTCATAAATGATCACAAGCATGTAGTCACAATATATACACAGAACAGCACCTACGACAACCACCAGCGGGATCATTAAAATAATTAAGTAGACCTAGAGACAAATTCATTTCACAACACGTTCCTTACAAAACAGATACCCTCATAATCTATGGGTTCTGTTTTATAAATTTTCTAAAGACCAGACCTACGAGCCATTCCGGGTCTATATAAGTCAAAATTTGACTTAGGCAGACCAGCAGCAGTGCCGTGTCCTCAAAGACCAAATCTCAAGAGGTAACACTATCCTGCTCGCTGGGTGCAGCTGTGACCTCAGGCCAAGATTTCCAGTGCAACGCACCGAACCTCACCCCTGCGTAACTCCCCTCCGCGAGCTGTGCCAGATGCACTGCATATAAAGATGAAACCAAACCAGGAGATTCCCCTTTAAGTGTAAAGCTGCTATGACTGCGAAAGTGAGCACAGACATGATGCTTAACGCGGTGCTCCTCAGCATGATGGCCATGATCATCATGTCTCTACTAGCAGCACATAAAAGGAGGAGACAGGTTGCCTCTGTAGCGTACTATGGGAGAGGTTTCTCAAAATACACTGCTACTGCGGATGCTTTTCATTGTTCATGCTAGCACCCTGGAAACGACTGCTGAAAAACACTTAAACTGCGCTGTTGGCACCAATGTGTCCTGTCAGGTGAGAGGTAGGTGAGTGGTAATCTAAAGAAGCAATGAAGAAAATGACTTGGCCAAGTAACAGGAATTTAACCCGAGAAAACGCTGTAAGTACAGTGCCCTAAACCAAACTAAAATGTTGAATTTTGGCCTCCTTAACTGCTAGGCTCTCCCCGTGAGCTCTAGCAAACTAGTTTTTGGCCACTGTAACCAGGACAGACAGGAACTACTAATGTGCTAAACGTTGCGGTCAGGTTGTCATTGCAGAAGAGCAACGGAAGAGCTCAGCAGGAGCGAGACGCATCCCTGGGCCGCAGCACCAGGAGACCTGGAGCCAGAGCCGCGCGTTCATCCCCCTGGCTCCCCCCGAGACGCGGGTGCCCGCCGTGGGGACGGCACGGGCCTGCGCCCGGGAGCGCCGCCCTGCCCCAGCTAACCTCTGGGCAGCAGCGTGCACGTTTCCCAAAGGCAGGGTTCTGAGCAGTCTGTGCCGTAATTTTATTGCTGCAAGTCGATGACTCTGATCTGCTCTCTGTTCCTCTCCATTACGAGCTTGGCCTGCTCCTCCCTAAGTGCTGTAATGCCCATTAATGTGTAGAACCCAGGCTGCAAATATATACAGAGAAATAATAATTTCAGAAAACATGTTTATCAGAGCCTAGCTATGCAACATTTTCATGTACATTTCATCAAGTATTCCAAGTAAACATACAAATAATTCATTCACTGACAGGCCTCAATCTCAGCACCCAATTAAAATGTGTTCTCCCCAAGGGTAAACCCGGCTTCCCTCTCGGAGCCTGCGGGCAGTCCCGGGGCAGCAGCTGAGCTGGGCAAGGCAGCGCATGAGAAGCCAGGAAGGAGTAAACACCTCTATCAGAGCAGACAGCTCGGCTCCGTTGGGGCTCCCCACGTGGTAGGAGCTCCTGGAGAGCTGGACACAGAGAGGTCCCAAGTACCTGTTTCCACGTAAATTCCCTTCCTCCCATTTCCTGCTTGGAGTGCAGGATCAGGTTATGGAACTCATCCCACCTTTCCCACCAAAGCTGCCACTGCAGCTGGGGACTAACAGCCTTGGGTGCAGCAGCAGCAGCACCCTCCCACCAGTGCGTTTCCACGGGCTCACCTAGGTTCCTCGAGACTCCGAATTCAGGATTTATTCCCTTCAGTAGCAATAGGGGATCTCTAGCCATTATTCCCACCTCTAACGACATCCTTGTTATCCCCTTGTGTTTTTCAGAGGCTGAACTGTGTGCCCATCACTTGGGACAGTCGTGCCGAGGTGCTCCCTGCGCTGGTGGTGCTTGGGCCCTGGCAGCAGCTCCGGTGAGTCCGAGCCCCAGAGGCAGCGAATGCTCCCCTGCGCGCCGCACCGCCAGGCAGGGGCCATGGGAGCCGGTCCGAGGCTTATTCCAAATGACTTGATTCAGCAGCTCAGGAATCAGAGTGCTGTTGCTGTTCCTGTGCTCTTGCATGTAACATTCACAGGTTCATATGCACACTAGGGCACGGGGAACACGGGAAGGGAAAAGGCCTTTGTTGGGCTTTTTTAAGTAAGTATTCTGCTGGTCAGAATTCCCTTGAAAACCAGAAGGATGTGCCCAGTCAAAACCCAAGTCAGAAAAATTCACAGGATTTCTCTCTAAATTGCATGTGAATGAAACAAAATAATTTTCATATCCATGAAAATTCACATGTTACTTTAGAAGAGACTTCGCATGTGACCCAAACCCCTCTCTCTGCTCCTGTACCTGCTCTCCTCTGCAGCACCCACCCGAGGAGCAGCAGAGCGGGGACTCGCCCGTCCTGCCGCCCTGCCCTGCCCGCGTGCGGGGCCGCCGCTCCGTGCGCCCCTCTGCGTCCCCGAGCACTTGTAACGCGCAGGAACAGCGCTCGCTCCTGCCTCTTCAGGTGTTCGCCTTAAAGTCTGCTCGTTTTAAGTTTTCTGTATCCATTAAAATTAATGAGCTTGGTGCTGCAGCTCCCAAGCAGGCACGGTTTGGAGAACTTTGCCTGAATATGGGCTGCTGGCTCAGACACAGAAACTGCCTTTTGGATACTGCACAACCGTCTGCAGCCCTGCAGAGCCTGAGCCCTGCTTCCCCCGGCCCCACAACAGACCATCAGCTTACGGAAAGTGAACGGCAGGCCGACTTGCCCCAAGTGCTCTAGTGTGTTTAAAACTGAGCCCGTGAGCAGCTCTGCCCAGCACAGGCAGTTGAGAGGGACCGGACACCGCGCGCGTGCCAGGCGGGTGAGCACAGGGACGCTGGGACAGCCGGGAAACCCCTACCTGGGTGTTTGCAGCAGGGCCGCTGCGCGGGCGGAGGCGACGGCCGCAAGGAGGTTTCGGCAGCGCGGGGCTCGGTTCGGCTCCGGCACCGCGCCCCCGAACGTGCCGCGTCTTACGAGCCGCGACCGATCTCAACAGATTCCCGCTGCAGCCAACATCCAGCCCAAAGCGCCGGCCTTGCGGAAGGACTGACGCACACCCTATCTGCCCGCACACGGTAAGCAACAACATTTGCTATTTCATCTTTTTTTTTTCTAGCAACATCACACACACACAAAAAAAAACCAGTTTTGATGGGAAATCAGCAAAAAGTCATGGTAACAGTGACACTGGTTTGATTCTCCGTGAGCAAGAAATGTGAGATGTCCTCAAGGGTGAGAAGTCTGTAAAATTACATACCTTAAACACATCTGAATTAAGAACTTCCCTGCTCCCACCCAACAAATACAGAGCAGCATCCAGCACATCCTTAGTGCAAAGGACGCCGTGGAACAATCTGTGTCCGCGTATCCCAGCAGTGCGGGCGGAGCTCACGGCCGCCTCGCCTGGCTCCACGGGCTCAGCAGGACAGGGCTCCGGGTGTCTCGGGGCAAGCAGAGGGTGCCGAGGCCGGGAAGGGCGCTCTGCTCCAGCCTGCCTGCCTGCAGCCGCGCGGCGAGCGGAGGCGCCCGAGCCTTGAGCTGCATCCGAGCATTGAGCTGTGCCCAAGCCTTGAGCTGTGCGTTTCTGAAATAGCTAAAAAGCCTGTGTTGGTTTTCTTTACAGCACAAGAGTCTCCAGACAAGAGCGTGACCCAGCCAAGGTGTCCTGAGAGCCGAGGTGGGGACATCCATCAGGTTGGCACCGGCCTGGGATGCCTCAGGCAGCATGGCTAAAAAGTTTCATTTTCATAAAGAGGTGTGAAAACTGCCAGAAACACTAGAGAAAGGTGGGCGCTCCAGCTTACCAAGGGAGAAGCAAGGGTGAGAGCAGCCGGGCCCCGTCCGAGAGCTCCCAGCACCAGCTGCCCCGGGGAAGCTCCGCGGCCGTGGGAGCACACCAGGCCTGCCTGGAAACGGCCACTTCAATTATTCAAAAAATTCCCCTTCATTTTTGTCACGTTACTAATGCTACTGAAGGCACGATGTTTTAGAAACATATTCCAAATAAAGGAACGTACTTATCTTTAATAAAGGGTTATACAACTAACACTAATTAGCTAAGAATGTAAGGTAAAAATATTTACCTTTCACAGCAGAGCAACTCTTAAAGTGATCACAACTGTTCTCTGAGATACATGCTATACACAGGGCTGTAAAAAGAACTGACTTTCAATGTGAAATTTTATTCATCTTTTGAATTGAAATTCAAAATCAAAGCTTTCAGTGAAAATCTGAATATCAGATTTGCTGTGGTAAATACAGATGTGAAACTTTCAATTCTTTTCCACTTAAAGACAATGAGGTTTATTACTCCATTCAACTGGAGTAAGACTGGATGACCTGGCAATGTCTTTGGACACTCCCGATGGCACATGAAGAGCTTGGACTTTGGTGCTTCTTTAGGAACCGTCTCACACCACGGGACAAACACAATTTGCAGCTCACTTCATAGACGTGCTAGAGCCTTTGCAGTCTGTCATGTGAATCCACATCCAAGTGCCAACGTGTGAAAGGGCTGCTTTAGAGGCAGTGTGGGTGAAACATGAATGAAATTTCTACAGGAGCTGCTCTCAGAGATGAATAATTTTTCTATATAGTTGTTCACTTTGGAAAAAGAGCTGTTGATGGTAAGAGTGCACAGCACTGAAATCAACAGATTTCTTTTTCTTTCACACACCTGCAGTTCATAACTACCAGAGCTGGTAGCTTCAGTGGGGGAATTTGCTTGAAATAAATGGTTGAAACTGAGCCTTAGATCCAGATAAGGCAGCATCATCCCCTCCTGTACCTCCAAAGCTTGTTAACTTTAATGGCAATGTAGGGTATACAAACACAAGCAGCTGTAGCGAGAAGGATTAATAATCTCACTTGTGAGATCTTTGTCTGACTACTGTTGTCAATCACGGGGCTTTACGTGTTCCTCATTTTCCTTGCCTTTCACGCTCTGAAAGGCCAACTTACTTGTTTATACGACGTGTCATTCACAAAGCCAATTTGGAAGGTGCGTAAGAGCAATGAGTAAGGTGAACATGACTGGTTTAGAAAGCATCTCTTACAGTGGCTGCTTAGCTCCCTTTGCCTTTGTCACAGCAGTTGTGCGCTGCTTGAGTTTTCTCTTCTTTAGATGACAGACCTGATGTAGCCCATAAAAATTTACTGGAAAGAGGGCGTCTACCACGTTTAATGCCTAATCTGGCACCCTTTGCTTATGCAAATGCAATCAATGGACAAATTCTCTTCTCACAGCGGTTGCACTAATACAAACAACATCAAAGCCGTCCTCAGAGCTGCTCCGAAACAGCGCCGGGATCATGGGAACGCAAAGCGTGCGCTCTGCCTTCCCGTCCCAGCCGCTGGCGCAGCAGCGGGCCCTGCTCGGCACGCGGCAGCCGCGCACCCGGCACACACGGGCACGGCCAGCCCCGTGCCGGAGCACAGACCAGTGCGCGGAGCACAGCCCGGGCTCACAAATTACAATACGGAACGGATCACGCTGCCTGCTGTCAGGTGTAATTTATATCATACCAGAGGGGTGACTGGAAAGCAGGTAGAGGCAGGAACTGGCCATACCTCTGCTTGCTCCTGCTGGGCCTGATCTTGCAAGCCGCTGGGAACCCTTCCCTCCCATTGAAGCCAACGCGAACCTAGCTCTTTCAGGAGCTACCAGGATAGGGCCTCCTTAAAGCACTCCTGAAGGACAGACATGACTTAATGGTCTCTCTAGTTCCCGTTAGCATGCGGCGTCTTTGTGCATACCCTGATTGCACTGATACACAAGTGCACAACCTGAACCTGCCCCCAAACATACTTGTACAGCACAAACTGCAAACTAAAAGTTTATTTAGGATTTTGAAGCACACAGAGAGAAATAGAGATTGTAGCACAAATAAACAGGAAGATTATGTCACAGCTTTCATTTTTAGTGAGTGCAAACTGTAGTTTCTGTGGCTGCATCTCTGATTTAGCAAAGCACTTCAGCCCATGCTTACACGTTTTGCTGCAACACAATCTATACATTTGTTTAATTGCTTAGATTTGAAGCTTTTAACCTCACATTCAAACCAAGAGTTCAATGCCCTATCCAGATAATCCAGACAGTGCTGCATGCGGATGCGTACGGCCGCGGCCCTGTCTGCGGCCCCGTGTGTCACCCCTGCTCATGACCTAGCCGTGCTCTGGCCACACTGCCCACGTGTCACGCAGAGCCTCTCTCCTCCGGCAGCACCTGCGGGCGCTCCGGGATCGCTCCCGCGCCGGGCCGTGGTGCCAACCCTCTGCGTCCTCACAGGAGCGGCGCCGCAGAGCAGGGAGCGTCCGCACCAGCTCCGCTCGCGCCCCCGAAACAACTGCCCCCGCTGGCAGCGAGTGCGGGCCCGGCTCGGTGCGGGGTGCCCCACCAAGTCTGCTATACAACACAGTGCAAAGCCACACTGAAAACACAGTTTTGACTCTAAATTTAAGTTCCACACTCTATCCAACCTCATAACATAGGCAGCAACATGTCCTACTGAAGGCAGCGGTGCGAGGTGACGTCGTGGGCAGCTGAGGAAGCAATCAAGCCCTACAGGATGGTGCAGCAAAAGAAACCTAAGACAGCACATGGCAAATCATCATGCAGCCCACGGGCTCCAGCCAGTCACAGTTCTAGACTTTTAATTTAAATAAAAGTACAAAACCAGTAGAAATACGTCTCCATTGTTCTAACAAACACAAAAAGAAAAAAAAGAAAGAGGATGGTTTTAAATCAATACTCTATTTTTCCTAAATAAAAGCTGTGAATTTATGTATATTTTCCAAAGGCTTATATAATGGAAGTTTTCATGAAATAACTCAGATATGGGGCATATTTTAGAAACAGTGTCAGCCATGATTTTTAGAATGTGGAAACAGATGTGCTGCTCCATTACAACTGCTGCATCTTCTCTGTATTTTTTGTACTATGAAACATCCGTCTGTTTTCCTGTGTTATAAATCTCTTCCCACTGAATAGATTTCTTCTCTACGATTAAATAAATAGTCCACAGATATCACTAAGCAAGAATTGTCCAGAAAAAAACCCTGTTGTTCAGGCCCAACTTTAAGATATAGACATTTTAATAATTGTTTCTTTTCCACAGACCATGTCAACAGCCACCTCTCCTGGGCATGAAATCACAGCCATATGCTTCATGACATCAGAGGCATTTCAAGGTATCACTATAAATGCCATTTATTGCTTGGGAAACTATCAAATCTGTTCAAAAATTCCTACTTCTTTTAAAGGAAAAATCCTCAAATTAGAAGACTTTTTCCCCGCAGATTGTCTATACCAGAAACTCTACCTCCTCGCAGCAGCGCTGGCCGCCAGCCGGGCTGGGCAGAGCCCGGGCGCCTCCCTCGGCCTCGGCCGCCACGCGGGCACCGCTCCCCTCGCTCCTCGCGCGGCGCACGAGGCGCGGAGCCCTTCCGACACGCACGGAGCGCGCGCCGAGGAGCCGCACCACGCTCGAGCTGCACGGCACATGTGAGCCTGCCGGGAGCTTCCAGCACGGTACTCCAAAGAACACGCTTTAACCCTTAATCAGCGACACTCTTCCCTCCCCCATGAGAGGCACAATGCTGCTGGGGACCCACTTCGCACAGCGCCCAGCACCCCGCGCATCCAGGACCCGGGCGAATAATGAAGAGCCTGTTACTGACACTGCTACTCTCATGGCACTGGTATTCCTAATTAGACATATCTGGAGTCTCCTCTGTGATAACACTGATCAGAACAAGCCTTGCCAAACATGTCATTTGCATGTTCAGCATAGATCAGTTACCTTTAATCATGCAAAGATTAACTCTAATACATACAGTTGCAAACAAATACATGAGGTATGCTGGCCATTGTACCCAAAGTAAACGACTATAGTGCCACTGTGGCTGACACCAGCTGAGCACAGAGCCACGACTGGTTTCAGGGTTTCTGCCAGCCGACAGAAGCCGCCCACAGCCCCAGTGTCATGCAGTTGTTCTGTTTTCCTAAAAGCTTAAAAGAAAAAAAAAAAAAAAAAAGAGGGATTTCTTTATTTTTAGTGTGAACTAGAGAAACGCCTTGGTATGGCTGTAAACAACCCAGGCCAGGCACACCAACAGGTGCTTCAGACATAACGATACAGTGCAGATGCTGAGAAAGAAGGCAAAAAGATTCTCTAAATAATATATAAGTTTTGCAGGCTTTTTTTTTTCCTATAGAATCCTAGTGAAGTTAATGTATAAATCGGAATCTGAATTATTCATAGGTGGTGAATATATAATAAATCGTCTTTCACATTGAAGTATTCCTCCCAGGTCCACGCATATTTGCATGCAGCGAGAAGCCGGGGGCTGCCGGCGCGGGCTCTTACCTGGAGTCGGGATACTTGGTCAGGGTGGCCAGGCTGCTGGTGTACATGTGTCCGCCCACGTCGATGTGCACGGGCGCGTTCGACTTGGTGAGCTGCGCCGGGAGAGGAATTCCCTGAGCAGCCAGCGGAGAAACCGGGGACCGTGTTAGGGACAGACGGGACATGCTTCTTCCCTCCTGGAAACGGAAGGCAAAAAGAACAGCTTCTCTTAAACATCGCAGCGTGCGTTACCTTTAGTTCCAGTGTGATCACAGATCTAATCAGATCATTTTTGCATCTGCCTGATCACATATTCAGCTAACAAATTATTGCCACCACTGTAATTAAGTGTATTTGCATCATTTTCTTCAAAGTACCAGAGGGGAAGAGAAAGATGCTTATTAGCAATAAGAAATCAAGAAAAAAAATTTCAAGGTGTCAGCCTCAAGGGGCATAAAACAAACTGCAAAATTCTAATTAAAGGTCGCGGGCTTATGTGTTAGATGTGAAATATCCCCTGACAAACGAATAACCAATTTGTGAATTGGGATTCAGGGGTTTTTGCAAGTTTGTCTCAGTAACGAGACACCTCTAAATTAGTGACTTCCTCAGCACCTAAGGCATTTAGTTTATACATGTAGTAAATTTCACATCAAACTAAGATCAATTTTATGTTTTTTAGTAATTGTGAAATAAATGGATAATTTTTGCTTAACTGTTAATATTGGATATAAAGAACTAAATAAGCTTTTAAACTGAAGGCACTTGATACCTGCAAGCAGTGAAAACATAATAAATAAACTGACCCATGTTTTCCTGCCAAGAAGCATTAGAAACTACTACCCAGTCTGGCATGTGAAATCACAAATACACATTTCTAACAATCCACTTAATATTTACTGCACTAAAAATATCTGAAGATCGGTTAAATTACTGAATTGAGTACAAAGATCTTCAGCTGACATAAAAAGAAAAAAAAACCCACAAAAACTTAAAAATAAAAAGGAATACTGAGAAAAGTCAATGCTCTTCAGCAGTAAAAGCACAGCTTATTCTGCACTAAGGATTCTGTCTCATGAAGCTAATTTAAGTTAAACCAGTACAGACAGCATATATGTGAAATGGAAAAACACTCAGTCTTTTATGAAAGTTGAAGAAAATGTCCATCCTTTCTCCCCCTTATGGGTAAAGCAACATATGCAAGGCATTATAGTCGAAGACATTTTTGAATATAATCTAATTTTCTTGGTATTTTGTTTTGCAAGCATGCTACCAAACATCCAGACTCTTCCTTCCCTCTGACAGGCCCTTTACATACAGTATTGCCAAGTGAATTTCATTTCTCCACATCACTTGGAGCGCGTTTCTTGGAGTGCTGAACTGCTCCCTTGCTCCTTTGGCAAGAAGCTCTCTGCACAGGAGCCCCGGCTGCGCCGCACACACGTTCTCCGCACGGAGGAGGACAGAGATGTCGCCGAGCTCCAAAGGAGGGCCGGGCGACGCGGCAGCGGGTGCGGAGCGCTGCGGGAGGCAGCGCAGCCATCCCTGCGGCGCCGGGCCGCGCGTGCCCCGCTCCCCACACGCGTGCCCCGCTCCCCACGCGCGTGCCCCGCTCCCCACGCGCGCCCGGCTCCCCGCGCACCCCGCTCCCCGTCGTGGATGCCCGTGGCCGCCCGCGGCGCCGGCTCGGCCCGGGCTCCCGGCGCGCGCTGGCAACGCGGCCCCGGCGGCGGCACCCCCTCAAGAGGGGCTGAGCCTGGCCCTGCCTCATGCTGCCCGCTCGCCTCCCGCAGAGCCCGGCTCTAGCAAACACGCCATGGGCCCCAAGCACCAGGGGAACTTTCAGACACAACCTGGCACGTAAGAACCTGCAGGGTCTGGGCACCGTGTTTACTAAGCTCAGGGTGCCTCATCTGTCTCGCAAAGACCCGAGATGCTTCTGTCTCCCCAGAGAGCGGCGTAACCTCACGCCGCCTCTCCATGCCTCCACTTAAAGGAAGAGGTCAGGAGACACGGGCTGAATGTCAACCCCGTCTTTGTTCAACCCTAACTGTTGTTGCTAATGATAAGGTAGAGACCTGGTGCGGCACAGGGCTGCCTTGGCTACACATCGGGCGCAGTTCACAAAACGAGTGCCTCATTAGGACTCGTCTGCACCCCTTGTTACCATTCCCAAACGGAATCAAAGGAGGCAGAGCCCTCTGTAAACGAGTCTTACATTTGGCCATTTGTCTGGAAACGCAGACTTCAGTTTTAAAATATGCACAGATAGCTAAAGATCAAGTGATCTTCAATCTATTTGTGCATATTTAAGCACAGCTGCTATCTTAGGATTTTGTTTAACGTTAGTATACCAGTAAATTTCTTCATCTGTAAAGTGTCTGAGATGCTCAGCGAGGCCCTACTCACACATTAGATATTTAATTTATACTCTTCACTGGAGGGTCCTTTTGAACAATCCTCTGCTTTTGGTTTCTCTCAGCTAGAGCATGTGTTGAAAAAAACACTTAATTATATAAAATCACTGGAAAGCTAAAGCAGTTCTCAAACTTGTATGGCTTTTCATACTTACTGAGGATGCTCCTGGTTTTTGGTGGAGTGGGGAGCAAGGGAATTATAACAGATGCTTTTCCTTGTGTGGAGAGGATTTGTAAGAAAAAAAAGAACCCAACGTGTTTATTCAAGTTGTGGAGTTCAATCATTTTTTGCACGACTCCCACCCACCTCCCAACTCCACATTTCTTAAGATACCTTAACCCTATTTCTAATGGTGCTCTCTTTTTCATGTGAAACGCTGATAAAATTCATCACATCAAGTAATGTACTTATTCTATGCACAAAGCAAAATCCTCACTGTATTTATCCAGCAAAAGTCTTTATGCACGTATTTTCTAATACTGATGTGAAAATTAAAACCTTAAGGGTAAATATCGCAGAAGCACTACCAAACTTCATTTATTAAACCATGTAAAATGACACCGGCTCTTTAGCTGCCTACAACAGGATATAGCATCCCAACTAGTGGCACGAGCAATAACCCTGCTCTAATAAGTAACACAGGAACCTGCTACAGGCAAAATCAATAGAGCCTGATTCCCAAATTATCCGAATATTTAGTTTCTCAAACATTACACGCCAAGATCTTCCAGAGCCAGCTTATCTTTTTCTGCCTTTCTAAGCTAACTGCATAAGTACTGCTTGTAAAAACTATTTGCCCATGCAAAGTGAAATAATCACAATGCCATGCTCATTTACACACAAAATGATTTTGTGTCCCATTGTGCTCACAGTTGTTCAGCTCTCTAGGGGTGATTAAACTAGCTATGCTGCTACAGCTTGAGATGATTTCACTGAATCGTTTCTCCATGAAGTTGCTTCTTTGCTAAGCTGTTATTTTAACCATAAAAGGTAAACAGAAGGCAGTTGTAAGAGCTCCATTCAGCTCCGTGCCCAGGGCTATAACCCTAGGGCAGAGAATGCTGAAAGACTGCAGAATTTTCCAGGGTGTTGCCTTTCTTGCTCTAAAGCCTTCAGGAATACTGTTCATTTAATACACACTCTAGATGATACATTTCAGATCCTACTAAAAGAAAGACTTCAAAAGTGTAAGAACTTTTGGGCGGATGAAGCTTTCCCACCTCTGCACATAGCTCGGGGCCATGGTAACCAATACTGCTGTTGATGTTGGGAAAATACAGTAGAAATAAACTGCAAGAGCCGAGCAGACAGACAGGGACAAGGGAGGTGAAAGGTTGCAGGGAAGAAACGAGCAGCAGTCTGGAAGGGTAACGAGAGAAAAGGGGAGAGAATGAAAACGGAGGCAGCTCTGAAGGAGGGACAAAGTTAAATCAAGGAACAGGCACTTAAAAGACTACAGATGGGAGGCAAGACTAATTAAGGATGTAAAAGCGCTTTGTTTCTAAAGTTTATTGTTGCCAGGATAAAAATTAATTGAAACTAATGCTGTTATTCACTCGTGCCGTTTAATTCCTTCATGCACATTTAGGACATGAAATGGAAACTGCAGGTTTAAGGACCTGCGAGCGGCCGCTCTGCCTCCCGCGGGGAGGCGGAGGGGGCGGCCCGGCCCGCGCAGCCGGGGGCCCCCCGGCGCCGGGCGCAGCGCGTGGCAGGACCGCGGCTCGCCCGCACCGCGAGCGGCACCCGCGGCTGCTCCCCGGCTGCCTCCTTCACTGCATCCTCGGTCTCGTTGAGCCTTTTTTTTGTTGTTTCCTTTTCCCTCCCCAGAGCCCTTTATTTCTTTAACAGCAGCATGGGAGTGAAGTCACCCGCTGCAGCCCCTGAGCTGCCCATCCCCGGCGCCTCTGGGCGCCGCCAGGCCCGGGGGGCAGTGCCCGGCTGCGCGCGGCGCCCGCAGGGGCTCGGCTCCCCGCTCCCAATTACCTTTGTCTCCATACACCCGCACTGTGCGCACCGCGTCTGCCTCCTAAGCCACTTGCAGACAATAGTTTATGCCGTGATCCCAGCCTAGAGACAAAGAAGGGACCGGGTTATTCGAAACCTCTGGCCAGATGGCTCCAAAATTCAAAGTCCATAAACATTTGCACACACCCCCCCTCCGCGCCGGCTCGCGAAACACGGACCCAGTGACAGGGAAGAGGGTGCCCAAAACTTTTAGAGCAGAGGGGGCTCGCTGGGGAGCCGACGCTACCGAGAATTTAAAAAGGGGGGGGGGGGGGGGGGGAAGGAAGCAAAACCCAAAACGCAAAGGGCTTTGGGCTTTCTCTTCTCTTCCCCCAGCCCGCCCGTCCCTGGCGGTCTCCGGTCCATTTAGTGCAAGTTTCACGTCACGCAGCCGCCTTCCCCTGCCGATGGTCAGTGAAATCACCAGGCAGCCGCGCACCCCGGCCCCCGAACTTCTGCCTTTTCCTTTCGCACACTCGGGGCGCCCGAAGGTAGAAATCAACCAGGGGAAAAAAAAAAAGGCACAACATGGCGTCCTTTACTTATTCGCACATAACAAGAAAGGAGATGTCTTAGATGAATGCAAAAACATAATAATAATAAAAAGAAAGGCAAAGCAGCCGTGCTCCGCATGGCGCCGCGCAGGCTCCGCGCAGGCACCGCGGCGGGACGCGCAGCCCGCGCGGCCGAGGCGCCCCGCGCAGCGCGGCTCTCCCCGCGCCCGCCCGCGCAGCGCTGCGCGCCTCGCCCCTTGCCGCCCGCCTCCCCTTTGTGCCGCGCAGCCTCCCCGCCCGCGCGCGCGTACCCTGCGAGCGAGCGCGCAGCCGCCGCCGTCCTCAGAGCCGCGGGCGCGGAGGGAGCGCGGGCAGCGCGGGCCGCGGGGCTCCGCCGGCGCTGCCCATGCTGGCGCGGAGCAAAACACAACATAGACGCGCGCACCGTGCGCACACGCACACACACACACACACACACACACACGCCGCGTGCACCCGCGCGCACTGTGCGCACACGCGCGCGCGCACGGCGGCGGCCCCTGTAGCTTTAACAAAACCCCCCTCCGCCGCCGCTGCCTCCGCTCCGGAGCCGAGCGAGTTTCCAGAAGAGGCACTTCCAAAAAAAAAAAAAAAAAAAAAGGGAGGAAAAAGGCGCGCCCGGGATGCAGCGCCGCGCCGGGCCGCGGATGGAGCGCGCCGCTTGCGCCGCTTGCTTACCTTGCGCGCAGGAGCGAGCTGCGAGCCCCGCGCTCCGGGCTCGGCGGGGCTGGGCTCGCTTGCGGCTTTTATCGCTATCTTTGCTCCTCAGATCCTGCTGCGATTATTATTATTTTTAAAGCTTCTCGCTCCCGCTCTCGCTCCCTCGGTTTTCTTTTTTTTGTTGTTGTTTTGTTTTGTTTTTGCTGCTTCTTTCTATTTATTCGGTGTGTGCGTGTGGATGTGTGTGTGTGAGGGGGAAAAAGCCTTTAAATGAAACTGCCGAGGCTGTTATGAGAAGAAAGGCAATAATCCCGTCTCTAAATAACAGAGGGAAGGGAGAAGAGGAGGAAAAAAAGCGAATTCTTGCTCAGGGCTTTGCAAACGCCTGCAGGGCAGAGGATTAGGCTACAATTAGCTCAGCCCTTTGCTCTCGCCCGAGCTAATTTTGCGATGAAAATTGGATATTTTTCCCTCCTTTCGGTGAAGATTTCCAGATTTATCCCCCCCCATACACACCAAAAGAAATAATAATAATAATAATAATAATAATAATAATAATAATAATAATAATAATA
>PTEX01000011.1:4168796-4189766 GCA_003342815.1 Eudromia elegans | reverse complement strand
GGGGCAATGTGGAGCAGCACTCAGAGCGTGGGGCGGTGTTTGGGAGCGGGGCAATGTGGAGCAGCACTCAGAGCGTGGGGCGGTGTTTGGGAGCGGGGCAAAGCGGAGCAGCGCGGGGCTCTCCGGGGGGCAGGGGCGTGGTGCTCGGAGCTGGAGGCCTCGTGTGGCCCCGGCAGCGCTGCGGGACGGAGGCGCTCCCTGCACGCTCGGTGCTTCGCAGCCAGGCGCACCGCTCTTGTTGTGTTGCAATGTATGTGAATATATACATATGAATTAATACTTAAAAGATTGATACAAGCTAAACAGTTTTAGGAAGCAACATTGCAATATGATTAGTATTGGTGTTCATGATTTAACATTTCTTTTCCCACTAGATGAAGTTTCTAAGATTTGCAAGGTACATGTCAAGGACGGGTATATAAATGGATTTTTATTTATTCACAACTCCAAGACTAATTGCTTCTCTTTGCCTGAAGGCCAAGAGATTGGTTTTAATATGACACTTCAAAAGTATTCATAGAACTACAGAGATACTAAGTGTCATTGTTTAAGAGCGAAATCTCGCTGTAGTACTTGTGACCCTGAAAATAAAATCTTCCACTTTATTTTAAATTCTAACGTTGTTTTTCAGAGTTTCACTTAAAGCTCAACTATTAAGAACTGTACAAAGGAAAATATTAAATAGGATGTAGTGAACAAAGGAAAAGAAGTAATTTTAGCAGTGAACATAACTTTCTCAAAATTTTATTAGAGTCCTTATAAAGCAATGCAAAATTTATAACAGAATACTCCTGAGCTCAGTTATAGGATATAAGTAAAACTGATGCATTAGAGCTTGAAAATTTGTTGGGTAAATGTTCATCATGTAGTTATTAGGTATTAAATACTTCAAAATAGATTCTTAGCATTTTTCTTATGAACAGTTCTTTGTGTCCTATGCAGAAGTTCAGATTTGGACAGCAACATTTTGTGAAATGTTTTTATCTTATTATTCCATGGCCTGTTTATTCTTCTTCAGTAAACAGGTCAAAAACTTGTTGTCACTCAATACAGTGTGAAATAGAGGCCCGTGAAGAACTCTAGTTCCATTTTTTTCATGTTTTTCAAACCAACACCTTGTGCACATTTGTGGAAAATGACCAAGGCATGAAAAGATATAAATTTCAAAGCATATAAATCAAAAAGATGTTGCAGCTATGTAGTGAAATTGCAGATTGGAAGTGTATTGTCTACATGACAGGAATTGAAAGGAATTTATGAATTGAAGAATATCATCAGCTTCTATTTACACCGTGGTTTCTGAGCTGGAGTATCAACTTCATAACTTTAGTTCCATATTGTTCTTCTGGGCCTTCTCTTGAAGGCCAAATATGAATTTATTCTAGTAGGCCTTATCCTATGTTTATGACTGTTTTCTTCCTTGCATTGTGTGCCTTAATTCAGCTTCATCCTAACCTCAGGACCTCTGATGTTGTGCATCTTAACCTGAGCCTTGATCCTGGCTTCCTGGCAGTGATATTCCCGGTAACTTCAAAAAGTGCAGGAAGAAATCTGCAGGCTGCTGCGCAGGCTTTTACAGGCATTTTCAGCTAAAGCAGTAAAAGAGTGATAAAATGGATTATTTAATGAAATATTTAATTCTATGTCTTTACATAGATTAATCCTTTTCCCATTCGTAATTAAGAGACCCCTCCATACTAGCATGTTATTTGGGCAAGGGGGTGATTTGGGTAAGAAATCGGTGCTTCGGAGCTGGTTGCTGGACGCTGGGATGCTTTAAGTCCGTAAATCCGGTGCGACTTGGTTGCCTTCAGTGCGGCTCTGTGGATGCGACCGAGTTGGGCTGCCCCGTGCGGAAGGTGCAGGCGGACCCCAGCAGAGCAAGGACGGAGCCCCGAGTGTGCGTGCCAAGAGAGGAGGTCGCGGGCGCCGGGACTCGTGTCAGTGCTGCCGCCGGGCCGGGTCGCTCGGAGCAGGAGGTGTGGAAGGGCTGGTGGTGCATGCGGCGGAAGGGCTGATGGTGTGCGTGGTAGAAGGGCTGATGCTGCACGTGGTGGAAGGGCTGATGGTGCACACAGTGGAAGGGCTGGTGCTGCACACGGTGGAAGGGCTGGTGCTGCACGCGGCGGAAGGGCTGGTGCTGCATGCGGTGGAAGGGCTGATGGTGCACGTGCGTTGAGCCTGCGGGAAAGTCTCGTTCCTGTGAGAGACCTGAAAATATTAAACACCTTGAAATTCCAACACTTGCTACTGTCAGTTGACATATAGGGTCTGAAAAAAAAATGAATTAAGGACATCTTGCAGTTCAAGGAAGTTTTCAAGCCAGTTGCAATGCCAGTCATTCTGGAATGGGAAGTTGACCCAGGGTTTGCTAATTAAAACAGATAGTTTGCCATTTGTAGGCAGATAAAGGTTTTCCTGGGAGCAGTAAGCAAGGCCATGTGGAGAGGAAACCGGGTTTCAGGAAATCACTGAGTCTTGTCACACCGTTCTCTTGAATGATCTTTCTTTTCAGGAAGCAGATTGCTGTCCAGTGAGTTTACAAACCATTACTTTATGGACTGAATTCAGATGGACTTGTTTAAACCATCCATTATCCACCTCCCAACTCATGACACGAGTGTGATATAAAGAAATCATCCTCTCTACAATGCAGAGATTAAATAGCTTGTCAAGAAATACTGCATTGGAAAGGTTTGCCCAACTCTTCTGCTTCCCACTGCTATATACCAAAAATAGCATAAAAAATGAAACATTGGACACAAGGACCAAGATGTCCAATGTTGCTTTCTGCATATTATTGCTCATCTTTTTACATTGCCGTTTTGTTGTGTTCTCTGACTCACCTTTTTAAATAGCTGCAATACTGAGGAATATTTTAAACCTATTTAAGTAACTTACATGGCATTACTTTTTTGCTACTTATTAAATAAAGCTTTTCCATATTACATATGTGATGGAGAGGAAGAAACATTTGTGTGGCTGAATGTAATCCATTCATTGGTTTGTTAGAGACTCAAAGTACCCTAAAGAATGTCACAAATCCACACGGGGTCCCCAAGTGCTTGGTTTTTGCATATGGATCGCTGACTTAGCTGTATAAAATCCTATGTAGCCAGGCAGCTCCCAACTGAATACACTTCTGAGGGAGGTTATATGCATTGCTTCTTGCAGCAAAGGTCTGCAGTAAGTTACAGTGCAAAAATATCACTTAACAGAATACAGAGAATATAGAAAAGAGCCACATTTCTCCCTCAGGGGCAGGTCATGGGCCGTTTTCAGGATTTAGGGGCACAAGCACACCCAGAATCATAGGTAAATTGCTTCTTACTTATGTAATAGCATTTCAATGCTTGCTTTCTGTGGCAAATAATAAATGGAGGGGTTTGGATCTTGCACATCTGGGACAGAAATTGAGGGAGTAGTAAACCAAATTGACAATGGCATGAAAATGGAAGAAAAATGGAGCAAATTCTTCCAGATATGGAGGTTGTGTTTGTTTCCATCAAGAAAGAGTAGTGAAAGAAAGAGCACAGAAGAGAATTTTCTTAAACCTCCCAGTTTTAGATCCATCCTAAACCAAAGCATATACAAGCTGTTGTGACCCCAGACAATGCGCTGAGCAGATAGATGAATTCTCCTGGGAGGCGAGGCAATGACTTTTTGGCTGCTAAAACAGAACATGAATTTAACGGCACGTGGAGAGTGAATGAAGTGCACTTTTATGTTGCATTATATCTAAATAATGGAAAGAAAAACACAATTGGAAGGAGGAAACTCTAAAAAATTAATCCAGAGTCATGGTATTCATCTACTAGAGGAAATGAATAGTGAATTGGAATTTACAGGACCAAGAAAAACTTGCAGATTAGGACATAACACAGCATAAAACTCATTGCCTTTCACAGCGAGTCCTTAAAGGGAGCAGTAAGAGGCGTTTTGGCCTAGGGTTCTTGTGCTGTGGGGCAGACAGAGGCCGGTGGGCCGCGGTTTCACGCGGTGGCCGCAGTGCGAGCGGGCAGCGCGGGGCCGTCGCTGCGCCGCTGCTTCGGACCTGCCGTGGGACTCGTCTCCCGCTCGTCGCTCTCGGGGCACGGGCTCCACCGGGCGTCTCTGCTGCAGCCCTGGTGGGGACGCACTCGGCCCCGGCTGCCCCCGGCTGCCCCCGGCTGCCCCCGGCTGCCGCCCCGCGCGGGCCCTGCGGCGCGAAGAGGACGCGGGGCGCTGAGCGTGGCCGGCGGAGCGTGGCCGGCGCCCGCACTGCTGGAGCCCTCGCAGGGGAGGCAGCAGGCCGGGCATATGGTTGGCACACGCTGAGCTCCAGCCGTCCTCGGCTAGCGTATGGTCTCCTGGGCGCCGCTGCCAGCTGGGCTCCGCTTTGCACCGCGCTGGGAATCGGGGACCTCGGCATCTCCCCGATGAGCAACTCGCCTCTGCCTCACTGGGTCCAGACATGCAGAGCGGCTGCGCCTGTCCCTCCCGCTGCCTGCCGTCCTCGGGGCAGACGCACTCGGGCACGGGCTTCTTTACTAGAGCACTGCACCCGCCAACGAGAGCAGAGGAAACGTGCCGTGAAGACGAGAGGGACGTGTGAGTCCCGACTCCATGAAACTCTTGTCATGAGTGGTACCAATGCAGGGCTGGTGAAGGTACGGGAAGTTAGTAAGACCTGTGCCCCAAAACGTCTCATATAGAAACTGCATTGGCAAATAGTAGAAATCATTTATTTCCTGTAGTTTTGAGGATGCATGTGCTATGGCATCTTTTTTTTTCCTGAATTTGTGTTCTTATCTCCTTGATTATTGGATTATTCTACTTTTTCTGTCATAGATTTATTTTCAGAAAACTAGCTGTTGTCTGGGAGAGAAAACCTTTAATTTGACTGCAGCAAACTCTTTGAATAAGAGGCATATTTCCTATTCTGAAATACATAGAGGGAAATGGTGCACAGAGGAAAGATAACCAAATTCTTTGATTAACCCTTATTTAATCTTGCATTATACTGCCACAGTTTTTGCTACCTTTTTGCAATTTGAAAGGTTACTAGAGGAATGCAATGTTCTATTTAATAACCAGCTTTTATTTTGCAATTACCCTTTGTTGTGGAACCTGCTAGCCTTAGTTGTGGGACTTGTAGAAAGAATCTACAAGCAGATTAGTTAAATCTAGTTTGAAATAAAAATGTTTTTGTGCTACTGGAGCCAGCCCTTCTTGTAACAGTTTTCAGTAGCAGTTAGGTGGCTGCATTTGGTCCATGGCCGAGACGTTGGACCGTTCTGTGTTAAGTGAATGACGGTGTGCGTGCTTCGTACCCCGTGAAGTGTTATGCAGCTCGGCCCTCTGTTGTCAAAACATTCTCTTGGCTAAGAAGAGCAGGTTCATTTTCAAGCATATTATATTCTTTGGCGAATAAAGGTATTTGAGGAATCCTAGTGTCAAGCTGTCTGCGTAGCAATTCTCTATGTTGAACACAGTGTTGTCCGTCAGGAAGGTGGTCGGCTTTGGACACACGTCTCCCCGCTCCGACGTGTCTCTCCTTGCAGAGCTCCTTCCTGGACTTTGTTTTCCAGAGCGCCATCTTTTTCTCACATCCTTGTCGGAGGTATTCCTGAGCTTTCATGGAACCAGGGAACCTGCTGGTTAATGACTGCCTTTCATCTGAGCTACCAGAAACTGATGATTTAGTATTAAATGGATGAATTACCAGCACGAGTGAAAATGACTTTGAATCAAGAGAACCATGGAGCTGTATTGGCCAAGTAATCTTGCTTTTGGAACCATGACCTGAACTTCCTTTCGTCCTTTGCGTTTCTGTTCAGTTCTTGCACCTGATTCCAGGCCATACGAGGAGTGACCTGAGCACTGCACCGTGTCCCTGCGCTTGCCTGTGTGCCTGGCACTGGACCCGGTGCTGCTGCACGGTCACCCACGAGTGAGAGCCGTGTCGCCAACCCCAGCAATACCACTGAGCGACAGAGGGTGTAAACAGGGTCTGCTCTATTGGGTCTGTGTCAGAATCCGCATGGCTCCTGCGGTTGATCCTTTTAGGAGTTTCACTGTTCAGTTGCAGGACTGAGATTCAAAAGCAGATGTGTTCCCCCTGGGCCAGATATTTGCTTGCTTTTCAAGAGCATCCACGTCCACGCTCCCTGCCTCGCCACGGAGGATGGCTGTGCAAGGGCAGATCCTCCAGCAGGAGGAAAGGTCCTTGCAGTGCCTCGGCGGGGACAGGGCGCGCAGCGGCGGCGGGCGCGGCGGGGAGCCCCGCTCTGCCCCGCTCTGCCCCGCTCTGCTCCATTCTGCCCTGCTCTGCCCCGCTCTGCCCTGCTCTGCCCCGCTCTGCCCCGCTCTGCCCCGCTCTGCTCCGCTCCCTCGGCCGCCGCCGGCGCCCGCCGCAGGGCTCCGCTCAGGACCAGGGCTCCCTCGGCCTCCCCCCGGCTCCCGTCGGCTCCTTAGGCACGTTCTGCCCTCCGCTTCCCAGGAGGAAGAGCGAGGCCGGGAAGAAGAGCGGGGCTGCGAGGAAGAGCGAGGCCGGGAGGAAGAGCAAGGCAGGGAGGAAGAGCGGGGCCGCGAGGAAGAGCGCGGCCGCGTTGTTCTGCTGCCCGGCCGCGCCGTGCGCCGCGGAGCAGCCAGCCCCACTCCCACTTGCCGCGTGGCATGAGACTAAACATACCAGCCCCACTGGAGGTATTTTACATTAAAGATGGAAGTGAAATTAAAAAAAGAAAAAAACACTTTCAGAGCTTTTTATTTTTTATTAAATTTTTAATCACTCTTAATTAATTTGAATTTTGTAGTGATCCGAAGAGTCATTTTACATGAATTTATATATGTATTTTTTCATGCTTGGTTCCGGGGGCACACACGGTGTGGGCAAACACCGGGCCTGGGTGTCTGTGCAGGCCGAGAGGCGACGTCATGGGCCGAGGGCGGCAGGGCACAAAGGTGGCAGCAGGAGGAGCTCGGGGTGGCCGGGAGGAGCAGGTCAGGACCCTCAGCACGGGTGTCCCCGTCCCTCGGCTGTCACCCATGGGTGCCGTGGAGCCCCGCGCTGCCCTGGGCCCGGCGGCTCCCGGTGGCCATGGCGCTGGGGCCACAGCCCCGTTCCTGGCGGTGCGCGGCACCCCGGGGCTGCTGAGCACCGACGCGACCAACGCCACCGACACTGCGGGGGGCAGGAAGGGCCCGGTGGACCCTGACGCACAGGCTCTGCTCTGTGCCCGGCCCCGCAGGATGTGCACAACGCAGTGCAGTTAACGGGAATCACCCGTAACGCCGCCCGGCGTGCACAGTGCTCCACGGAGCTGCTCCCCGGGCCTCCGGCACCCTCGGTGGGACCCCTGTGCCGGGTGAGCCGCCCAGCTGCTGCTCGTTGGTGGAGAGGCCGCCTCGCCATCCCCGCCCGAGCAGCAGCTGCTGGTGCTGCCGCCCTTGAGCGGGGCCTGTCCCTGCTGGGGGGCTCCCTGCTCTGGGGCCTGTCCCTGCTCTGGGGTCTGTCCCTGCTGGGGGGCTCCCTGCTCTGGGGCCTGTCCCTGCCTCATGTGGGCTTGTCGCTGGTTAGGATTTAACCACCCTGAGGAACCACGAGGAGCTTTTGGCCAGAGTCCTCGGGAGATGTGATAACAAGGTAGGATGCTGATCTTTTCTCTTTGAATAATTTCGAAACATAGAGAATTATCTACTGTGTCTCGTCTTCAGCTCTGTGTGCACGTGCATGTGTGTTTGTTTACGTGGAGGTCATCCCGGGAGAACCCTTGTGCTGAGCATGGGCCTGACTCATTTGCAGTAGTGGGGTTCCAGCAAACAGCCCTTTTTCAGTGGGGCGGAAGGTGTGCTTTAATGTGCTCGTGGTGTTGGGTTTCGAGGGGCGTCGTGGAGGGAATCGCCTCCGGGGCTGGCGACGAGGGACGCAGCCTGCCCCGCAGCGGGCTGCTGCCGCCGGCGGCCGCGGAGCCGGTTCGGGGTGTCCCGGTGGGTCGGGCCGCGCGGTGAGCGCGAGCGCCGCAGGGCGTGGGAAGCTCCTCGCAGCTGGGCTTCCCAAGGGATGCTGCCGGCCCTGCCCGCCGGCGCCCGCTGTCCCGGGCACGGACCTTCCCTCCGGGCGCTGGAAACCCCGTCACCGCTTCATCAACAGCCCCGACCCGGCAAGCCCCCTCCCCAAGAGACCGTTACAAAAATGTTGAGGGTCGCCTTCCCGCTCTCCGATTCTTCCTTGTCTGAGACTTTCTGTTACCTATGCAAATTAATGGAGTACTAACCCATGTTGTGCTTGATGAGGAGAAATGCTGGGCTCCTAGGGTAGAAATTCTACAGCAGAGGCAGTTGCAATTCTGTTCTGAAGAAAATATTTTCCTTTAAACAGCAAAATGAAGGTGATAAAGTTTGTTCAAATATTTTCACTGGCAGTGAGAGTTGAATGTTACACTTTGGTAGACGGATAATAAGCACCGTAACGTTTTCCTCTAATAATGAAACGTTCCAGCTCTTTCTGTGTTGTGAGCTCTAGCACCTTTTTTTTATGAACATCTGAAATCTCCTTCCTTACCTACCAGTGGCCGGCAAAGCTTGCCATGTGGAGGGGGTATTCACAAACAAAGGGCGATCTCTCTCGGGCGCTCTGATGGGAAAGTTCATTAAATCATGGAAGGTTGCTCCGTATTCTTTTGAGAACACGTGCCGGTTGGTACGGACACTGGGAATGCCCTTCCATGGCGATGACCAAACCTCCCCGCCCTCTGAGGAGGGTTGCTTCTGATTGTGGAAGCTGAGTGGTACTCTCAGGGAGTAAATTTCTTGGCAATCTAGTTTTATCAAAAATCATCTTGCTTTCTGTCCTGATATCTGAATATTTGGACAGAATAACTTAGTAAAAGTGGTTAATGTTATCAGGAACATCTGCTTGTCTTTGTAATGCTTGCAAGCTACCAATTTTTTGCAGATTTCACTACTGTTTTAACGTGGTTAAAGCAAACAAACAAAAATAGCGGGTGGTCTTTAACAGTGGAGTTAACTGAACAACTGTTAGTGTCCTAGGTGTCTCTGTAATCTGTTATCTTGAAAAACATGCTCTTGTTTCAAGATATTCTTTGAGATTTCCCTATTTATAATTTGCCTGTACAGAACCATGGTTAAAACTACACGTGTAGAGCAAATTGAATTGTCGCAAGGTGCATACAGAATATTTGTGTCTCTGTGCAGCAATAGTTTGAGGATCAAACCTCACTGACAACTCTGTGCAGAGCAGAACTGCTGCAGTTAAAACCTGTGAAAAATAATAATTGAATTAAGAATTAATAATAAAAAAGTTGCTCGTCTGTAGATGAGTCTTAGAGTATGCTGGCTCCCCTCATTGCAAATAACAGTTCTTAGCCCTGGTGTTAACGTCGTTATGAACCTGCATCTCTTCTGAAACTTCAAACACCCTGTTGTGGTTCCTCCCTTGATTACTTAAGCTATCAGTTAAGCCATGAAGACTCGAGCTAACCTTACGTGGCTATAGGGTGATCTAGCAAGTACCTTTCTCATATTCAGAGCTAATACGAAGTCCTGGCCTCACTGGCACTTCTGTGGATCTATGGTAAACTTGATTAAGCAGTTTAATTATTTTGTGTGACTGACAGTTACGCTAATAGAGTGGTAACTTTGTGCTTTTCTTAATGTTCACGGTGTTAATCCTGACACATACTAACTGTGGCTTTATTATGTTGGAGACTTTTAATATGTTATTTATAGATTTGGAACCTACAAGATATGATATAAAAGCCTTCAATATGAAAAATGTTACATTTCTGAGCAGACAGTGAGAAAATTGCCTTTTAGAGGTCAAAACTCCCAACGCCTCTGGCAACATGGCCTTGATGTCATTTGACAGGGTGGAAACACAGCCCTTCATGGGAATAAACAGCCAATACCTGCGTGATTCGTTTTGTTAGGAGGTTCTCCCATTGTTGCTAGGCAATATTAAGTAGGTGGAGTTTTATTTTTTTAAAGAAGAAAATAAAACCCAACCAACTGCTGCTTATTTCCTGTGGATTGTCTTGCTAAGGGCTTTATATATGTGTGTGTGTGTATATATATATATGTATTTAAAAATTAAGTAGTGATTTCCTCTTTCTGCAGAATTGCCAGGAAAAAAACCCACAATGGAATTCCAATAGATCCTTGCCCTCGGAAAGGCAGGGAGGGGCGGAGGCGGGAAGGGCCCTCACCTGGTGAGGAGAAGGTTCCCCCGCCCTCCTCCTGCACCTTCTTAGAGCTGTCTGTCTGGAAGGGCTCAGCTGCTTCGTGATGGGCAATTCTTATGGAAGAAACATGGCAGAGACCAGCAGACATTCATTTGAAATGATTTTCATTCACTGCGTTCTGGAATGGACTTGAAAGCAGGTCTCAGAGGCAACTTGTATGTACCAGTTTGTCTTACATATTTATTTATGACAGGCTTGAATCTTCAGGATGGTATTCTATCAAGTGACATACCCGCTCAGTTTGATGTGTGCCTAAAAATAGGTCATTGTCGAAGGACAGGGAAGAAATTGTATAAATTCATAAATCAAGCCATTCCAGGCTAGTATGATAGCACTCTCTGAAGCAGAGGTAAGGCTGCATTCAAAATTACAGCTTTCTGTGATTATTTTTTTTAAAATAATAATATATCATCATTGTATTTATCAAGATAGAAGAAGACTGCAGACTAGATGTGTTTAATACTGATGAGTTACTCTTGACAGGGCAGTCTGGAAATAATTCTCAGTAAACCAAGCTACATGTTGCCTTGGAAGATAGTGGTATTGGACCAGAATTTGTTCTTATACTCAAATGATTACAACTTCAACTAACTTTTTCATGCGTTAAATGACACAGCATTTATTTGACACTGGGATTTAGGCACTTACTTCGAAACTAATGTTCCTGATCTGTATTTTTGGCCAATGTAAATGGAATGATTGTATTTTTTTTTTGTTTAGGGCAAGTATTGGCATATTTTAAAAATATCAGTTAGAAGTGACCCTGTTCAAAAGGATATATCAGGAATGGTTTTTTTAACTTTATTTAATAACCTGTTGGTGCTTGCCAATGTGTATTGCTGGGAACTGTATTAGAGCAATGCGGTTATTTTCTGGTTTATGACAATATAAGCGCTACTTAAGGCCTGGAATGTATCTAGGTGAACGCGTGTGTTTTGTAGTGCTTCGCTGCAGTGTTGTTACTGCCACCAAACTAGAGGGGCTGACGGCTAGTTAAGGATTGGCTCTGGAAATGGTCAGTAATGGAGCAATGCCTAGTGAGCATGGGGCTGTACACGAGAAGGGATCTGAAGGTGGCAGGTAAAGGAGCACACAGGAAATACAGGGGAAGTGTGACACCTGGTGGAAAGATGCTGTCTGGAGCAAGAGATCTGTGAATGATAAATGCCACTTTTCCGTTATTTATCGGACATAAAAATGCGTTCTGTGACATTTGGGAATACCTGTTCCACTGCTGGAGATGAGGCCATGGGGTGTGGCTTCTCTCCTGACCTCATAGTTCATATTGCCCAAACCAGTATGTCTGGGAAGTAGATCATATTCTTAATAAATAGCATTTTTTGGTAAGATATCACAGAAATAATTTTCTTAGTAGATTCCTTGAGCCCTTAATGTGCATTAAATATAAAAATGCACATAGTGCTGGCTTAACTAGTTTTGAAGATCTGAGAGTCATAAGCTTAGACCAAGTTGCCAGAACTCTGCAGAAGAAAATGCCAAGATACATCCTGTAGGCTTGTGCTCTCTGCTGGGTTTTCCGCCTTGGTTCCTGTGATGCAAGCTGGGAACACCCTGAGCTGCGTGGCCCTCGAGCTGCTGGCTCAGAATGGCTTGGAGCGAGGCGGGAGACCCTGCGCAGCCCCCGGCCCGCTGGTTGGGTGCGTGAGCCGGCGTTCGGCAGCTGCTGCGGGAATGGCGAACACGCCAGGCGGGAGGGAGAAGGGGAAGGGGAGCAACTCTGTGGGTCAAGACAGAGGGAGAGCAGAGACGCCTCTGCATCTTGTCAAATACTATCCGCCCTTCAGGCAGTAACACTAGCGCGAAGCCAGGGCGGGCTCAGAGCTGCAAAGATCTTGCTTTATATTGGTTTATTTATTTATTTCCAAAATTACATAGTATATCGTGAAAAAATATCTGGAGGAAAAAAAAAATATATATATAAAAGAACTTTAGGGAAGCTCCCAGCTCTGCTAAGAGGTGCAGAAGAAAGCTAACAAACTAGGAAAATCCATTTTGTTCTTCCAGCTCTGCTGTAAAATGCCTGATCCTTCTGAGGTTTCATTCCATATGGTATTGATCATCCCATGTCACTCTGAGTAGATTTTTTTCTATGCTATGATTTTTCCACTGAAATATTGCTTTATCTGAACCCTAATAGTAGCTCAATCTCAATTCTGCTTTATAGTTCAGAGCTATCTCCACAGCATAACCTTCCTTCCCTCCAGCCCCTTTCAGCACATGTGGTTTTTCTTTGTCTTTTTCCTTGAGCATAAGTCCTATAACATTTTATAGTATTGTTTTTGTTACATTTTTATTCTATTTTAATCTTGCCATATAATTTACTAAAAATATATTATTAAAAAAAGACTTTTATCACTATTGGCAGTGATGTGCTCTTGCTATGAGGGTAGAGTCCAACTTCTGCAAGATTTTTCCCTCTGTCTGGACATCGTACTTGGGAATTGGGCAATTCTAGCAGGGAAAATAATATAAAACGTTTAAAAGCACCAAGGCAGCATTTTTGGACCCAGATGGAGCGGTGCGATGGGACAACCAATGGGGCAGACCCCATTTGAGGTGGCTGCCTTGGTCTGCTGCCCGGGGATATCCCATCAGCACAAACAAGGGACCCCTTCTCTCGCCTCACCCGAGTCTGCTGCAGTAGCAAGCTGGGTGCTGCGGATGACCCGTGTTGTTCTAGGACCTTAATTTAGTAAAACACGTTGTTTGCTCCAAAGAGTAGCCTGTTCTGCTACGCCAGCAGAGCTGCAAGGTGCCTCCTCTTAACTGCTGCTTGCTAATCTGGATTGAGAGAGCCTGGTGCGCTGAGGCCTCAGGAAAAGGCTCTTGCCTTGCGCTGCCGCTAGGGTACTCTGTAGTGCTGCTGCACTAGGTTTAAAGTGTTCCTGAGCCTTCCTTCTCTGGCCTCCCTCTTCCTCACTCGCGTGGCAGCGATTCTCTTCTCCTGTCCCTCTTCGGTGGGATGAACTGTATATGCACGCTCGTGCCTTCATAAAGCCACATCAGTTAGAATCGGTTAAACTCAGACTTTCTGTACTGTGCTACCGAGACTGGATGCAGGCCAAGCTTTGGTTTCTTCACAAGACGCCTATGGCTGCTTTTCCTCCTCTTTCTTAATTCCTCATGGCTCTCCCCTCCTCTCTTTTAAAAGATAACTTATAACTAGGCTCCCTGAAGGAAAGTGCATCCGTCAATAGCTCCCTGAAGATTACTGTGCGACGTGTAGGTAGAGAAATGGCCCTATTAAAAATGGAGGAGATGCTCTAGTTTAGCTGTCTTGATGTAAGTGAGAAATAGTTTCTTGAAGCTGAAGTCTGACTTAAAAAAAATTTTTAAAAAGTGTAGTTCTAACGTAGAGATCAAACCAGAAGCTTTGTTTTTGTCAAATTTGGATTCTCAGCTGTTTGGTACGGAGACCATTGCCTATTTTCTTGCCAAATTGTAATCCAGTGATGGCACTACGTTTGTGCTTGCACAAGGTGATGCCTCATTGCAAGTGTTACCTCAGCCTGGAAGTATCGCCCAGATCCCCTCAACGTGTTTCCTTCTGTCGTGTACTCATGCACTTTGAAGCCCTTTTTCTTTTTCCTCCCAGAGTATTTACTCGGATGTTGTAGGATGAGAATAATCCTATTGCCACCGAATGAGCCCGGTTGGAGCCTGTGACCTTGGAGGCTGCCCACGGGAGGTGGGGCTGAACACACAGACTGTTTGCTGCAGTCTTGTGGACACGAGGAGAAAAACTGTCTTTGTATTTCTGGAAACAACTTCAAACTGTGTTTGTATCAGCACTGCTGCTTTACCCGAGTAATGGGGGCTCCTCGGGAAAGATTCTAAATGTCTGAATGCGCCAGTAAGAAACAGAGCGTGGGAACAAGCTGCTAGATGGCCCTTGTGTGATGAGCTCTCTGTTACTGATACTGTGGGCACAGAACCGGGAGCGTGTGCAGGGGAGAGGAGGAGGAGGAGGACGAAGGCAAGGGCTCCTTGAGAACATGCCACAAAATTCTCACAGAAGGCTAAGATGGGTGAAAGCTGATACAAAGCTTGCTTATGGAGCTATACCACTGGATGCCACTGTTGCTTTGTGGAATATCCTCCTAAAATAACATTGGCTGTGCTTATTTTTAAAATTCTGCTTTTCCTACACTCATCTTCTTAGCTCCTTATTGCTTTAATCTTTGTTCATATCAAAGGAAAGGAGAAACCATGCCCCACTTATTCTCCCCAGCAGCATGGTGATACAGTTTCCATACCTAGAAGTGACAGCTCGTCATGGGAAAGAAAAGGGAATGACACAAAGTTTGGTCTTTCTCCCTTCCTCCCCCATCCACCTTCTCTTTCTCTAAGGTAAAATCATCTTGAAAAGCAAAAAGGTTCAGATGAAAGCGCAACCAGGTTTTCTCATAACTAAATTCCTTCTCTCTGTCTCCGAATCCTGTATTAATCACACAGATTTGGACACCGAGGCTTTATTCCTCTTAATGTCATCTCGGAGAGCAGGGCAGGAGGTGACTTTCACAAATGCCTGTTTATTTCCCAAGTGTCAGGCATTTTGTCCTTGAAAGGAGGAGTTTTTGCTTGTTATGTTTTCCCCGTCCTTGGGGGACGCTGGCAGGGTAAAGGCCGTCAGGTTTTCTTTTTTTTTTCTTTTTTTGCTGGCTGCAATATCTTTTTTGCTGGCTTGTTGCTAATTATTGATTAGCAGCTCTGAGACTCTTCTCAGTCACATATGGGTATGTACATATGCATGTGTGTGTATATGTGTGTGCATATATGGAGAATATACATATATATATTAGGGGGTCAGTCTCAGACATTTAAATGAAAAGCAGTCAAAATTCTGACACCTGAAGGCTGGTTTTCGCCCGGCTCGCGTCGCTCCGCACGCTGCGTGCGCACCACCCTCTGCTCTGCGGAGGGGAAGTCCTCGTCAGGAGGCGGGGGACCGGCCTTTGCTCGACGCCCTGTGCGCGCGGGCCGCTAGCCCGTGTTCCTGGGCGAGCGGCACCACCTCCCACCTTACCCCACTGCGTACCGCAGGACGCGGCCCTGAATACTGCCCGTTCCCTGGCGGGCCGGCCTCGAACCGTGCTGGACACGTGGCCGGACGAGCGGGAGAGCAGCAGAGCAGGGCAAGCACGTTGGTGCCCGTCGGGAAGCGGGCAGACAGCAGGGCCGCCGCTGCACGGCCATGGGAATGGCGCAGGAGCTGCTGCCACGGCCCTCCTGGCCCCGCGCGCTTAGGGGAGCGGCGCCTGCGTGCCTGACGTCTGGCTGCGGGAAGGAGTGGGTCAAGGCGCTCCACGGCTGCCTCAGGAGGCAGGTTAAGGCAGAGGAGGAGCCCAAGCACATGTGTGAAGTTCACGGTCAAAGATGGAGCAGCAGCTGCCGCGGGAGCCCGTGTGTCGTGTGTGCGATGGCCCGAGTGCGGTTAATCAGGCTGCTCTCGGCTGAGGACCCCCTGCCGCCTCTGGAACTGGGGCTGAGATCCTCCTGGCTGGGCTGGGTGATCTGCGTCTGCGGGTGAGCGGCGCTGGCTCCCGCGCTACCTGTTTGGAGGCACCGCGGGCAGCCCGCCCTCAGCGCCGCCGCGGCTCCCGGCGCCAGCGAGCTCGCGGCAGTGACCCAGATAACGTCGTCACTGACACAGCGCGCGGCAGCGTCAGGAAGAATGAACGTCTCCGGCAGCCCCTCGCAGCGCTCCGGCTGTGCCGAGCACCCGCCCCGGGCCCTGGCCGCCCAAGCGCCTGAGCGCTGCTGGCCAGGTTGCCCTCGGCTGGAAGCCAGCCATGCACACGGGCTCGGCGAGGGCCTCGTTCCTCCAGGATTTGGAAGCTTTGCTGCTGCAATGTACCTACAGGCAGGCCTCTCCAAAATAGTTGCTTGGGTGCTGCCTCGTCTGCCGAGGTTTCTCACAATCAGGTGAAGGGGACAGTGGCTGGGGAGCATTTCCCTGTACTCCTACCTGGCCCCTGCCTCTGCTCGGCCTCTCTGGGTCTCGGCTGGCAGGGGCTGGTGTTTGCAGTATGGCTGAGCCCAGCGTTACAGGACACGTGCGCAGCCGTGTGCTGAGGCTGAAATCCAACTTCTCCCCTTTGTCATGCCATAGGAAAGCTTTTCCTGGTTGCATTGCTGAAGAGTACGGAGGGTTTCCACCTGGTATGTTGGCTTGGTGCTCTGGACTTGCTAAAACACTGAACCCATAAGCTACAGCAAGGGAGAGGTAGCAGATGTTTCCATTTCTTACCTAGGTATCTCGGACAACAGCCTACACAGAACATCATTAGCTCAGTTTTTCTGCTGCTGCCTGAGGAAAATATTGCACAGGAATGGTGCGGCTCTTGGGTTTTGCATAAACCACAGAAAAGTGAGCAAGAGGGAACGGTGGGAATCAGGCCTGGCATGCTGAGAGATGGCTAGGTTAACCACCTAGCACAGAGGGAGCAGGCAGGGGAGGATGAAAGCAGCAGGGCGCCGAGGTGAAGGCCTTGGCCTGCCTGCTGTCTCGCTTCCCACACGTTCTCACGTCTGCTGCAGCCCTGGCTTGTTGCACGCGCGGGTGCAGAGGCCGCTGCTGAGCGCTGTGCCTGGGCTGCGCCCGTGCACGCGCACGGAGGTCAGGAGCGCCTCTGCACCTCCGCAGCTGTGCGCTCCCCGGGTTCCTAACGCGCAGGATCCGGGTCCTGCTGCAGCAACCGCTGTCTGAGGATAAAAATTACCGGCTTGTTGCTGTCACTTCTGTTAGCTGGAGACTTTAAAATACATGTAGTAAACCCCTGGGTTGGAAATGGTAAATAAAGGCTCTGTATTTTATTTATTTTGTTTTTACGAGAAGCAATTGACAAAGAGCAAATATGCTTTGGAGCAGAGGTTGCAAGTTCTTCCCCATGCCACAGGCATTGTCAGAGTTGTGCATATGGCTCTGTGTGTGTGTCTAGCTACGAGCTGCTACAAAGCAAAACTCAATTGGTTTTACCCCATGTAAGCTTTCACTTTATTATCTATTCGCGAACACAAAATATTTTTTTTCCTTGATTTATGACCCTTGCAATTTAATGTTTGTACAAATCTTCAAGACGACATCTTCACATTGTGTATCTTTGCTCTACAGTCCTCGCCTTTCATCCTGCTGCAATATGTTAAAGATCATGTATAAGTTTTTGCAGTCTCCTCCTATGGGAGTGGTCTCTGCAAGCTCATCTGATCTCTACAGGGAAGTCTCATTGTCCTCTGCACGTTGGTATATGGAGGGGGCATTTGGTCCCGAGTTGTTTATAGCTCTTTCAGTTGGTGCTGGATCTCTGCAGTTCTTGACTTCAAGTTCCTTGAAACCCCCCAAAAGATTTTCAACGGCTCCCAGCTAGGAAGCAGCTCTTTTCTTCATGATAAACCCACAGGTGCTCATTTGGTTCTTTCAGGCTTCTGTTTGCGTAGCTAACCTTGTCACGGGCCCATTTACTATTTAGGCTGACTGTGAGTTCTGGTTTGGGCTAGCTGCTCTTCTGGTGACTAGAGAAGGCACCTCCCTGTCCATCTGTGCTATTCATGGGAATGTTACCACCTACAAAAGCCAGAGAGTGGCCTAGGGGGATTGCAGGAGCCTTGTCTTGCTGACTTTGCTACATGGTGTTTAGGGGTCTCATGAGGGTGTCACAGATTCATAGAATGGTCAAGATTGGTAGAGACCTCTAGAGGTCATCTAGTCCAACCCCCTGCTCCCTCAGGGGCACACACCCAGAGCACGGGGCCCAAGGTGGCATCTTGGGCGGGTTTGGAAGATCTCCAGAGGAGGAGCCTCCACAACCTCTCTGGGCAGCCTGTTCCAGGGCGCCATCCCCCTCATTGTTCCTTAAGTTCCTGTGTCCTACAACATGTTTATGATCCCCAAAGATTTTTTAATTACATCATTCCCTCTTGTTCTCCATTATCATGAAATTAAGTTCTTGCTATTTCTTTTCTCGAAAAGACAATATTTAATAGTAAATGAAAACTTTCTAAAACATTTTGGAAGTCTTTAGATGAATATATGAGACTATGGCAGTTGACAGTGGCAAGATTTTCATCTTTGAGAAAATAGTATTTTTAGCTTTTGGAATAAGGTAATCATAGGGAAGTCATTTTAAAAGCTGTCCTGGCGTGCTCCTAGATTGAAAGAAGTAAAAGATTAAATTTCTGATTCAATTTGTATGTAGACCTTTACTGACTGTTCTAGGAACTGATGAAAAGGTGATAATTGAGGGTCAAAGTAAGACTATCTGGCTAGTTCTTAATCTCGGTTTGCCTCTGGGATATAGCTGTGAAGAATGCTTCAAGAGTGGGGGGGGTGTGCGTTTTCCCCATCTTCTAAACACAACCACCGTGGAAACTGTGGAGACTTTGCTGAAATCTCACTTTAGGGAAGCTGAAGGGATAGAATGAACTCTGAAATAGTTGTTTTTCCGGTCTGTTTTTGTAGGAGGGGAGAAGGCTTGCTGTGAATTTCAGTTCCCCCCTCCCCCCTTGGCAGGGATTTAGAGGGTGGAATTGCCCATCTTTGTGCAGTTCAAAGCAGGGGTGTTGGAGGAGCAGTTCCCAGAGCCATCGGCAATCCCAGATAACTGCCAGAAGCTTCTGCAAATTAGTAGCTGTGAAGATAAAGGTTTCTGGGTTTCAATATAAGTAACCCAAAGACTTCAATTCCTCATTAATTTAGTGCATTCTGTGCTCAGCCCTCGTTCTGCTCTGTTTTCTTTGCTCTTGTCCCAGGTAGTTGTGCTAAGGCAGGAATGAAAGAGCTTGACCATGCTCCTTCCACATATATTGCCTAGAAGGGTAGGAAAAAATTGCTGTGTATTTCTACTAAATAGTTTGTCAGTCAGACCTCTCGGGTTTTCCTGTTGAGGTGGGATATATGGTGCATAAAGTATCAGTCTAGCTGAATCATATTTAGAAAGCAGAAAACCTTAGAAAATGAGCAAAGGCTGCATTACTATAATTTCCTCCAAAGCACTTAATGATCTGAGATATGAGAGAATGCAAAGGGCCAAGTAACAGACCTAAATATTTTCAGGACAGCAGCTCTGCAGAGAAGTACCCATTTTGAACTGGTAAAGAAAGAGGAGCTGTGTTAATTACATTGCATGCCATGCTGCACATGCATACCATTTAAAAAGTCAGGCTTCAAATCTCAGAACACTTCCAGTTCTCACTATCCTCATTATTAACATTGATATTCTGCATTAATGCTGCTGGCAAGAGGTGAAAGCCATTCAGGGTGAAAAGAAATTAGTTTCATTTTTCAGTAATTATGGGGAAAACTGTGTTCGCTGGCTTCAGTCACCCTCTCAAGTTATTCTAGTGCTGCTGGTTGAAAAGATCCTGATCTTTGGTGCTCTGCTAATGATCAACCGTTTTGGAAATGACATATTCCAACAGCAAAGCCTCTTCTGTTGGGACACTTTTCCCCTCTTGGGCAGCTGCCAGATCTTTTAAACCCCCTAGGAAGCTTATGAGGGATGAGGGGTGTGCAGTGACGTGTTTTGTTTGCTTGTTTCTTGGTGGGTTTTTTTGGTTTTTTTTTTTTTTTTTCACACTTTTAACTTCCTTGATATTAGTGTTGCTTGAGATGCAGTGTTTTCAGTTTTCAAAGCAAAAGGCCAATTCCTTCAAAACATTTAAATTTAATGTTAATCTATGGGTGAGAAATGTTGGAGGAGAAGAAATGAAGGAGGAATTACATGGGAAAAAAGACAGTGTGGCGAAGCAGCAACTATCCTGCAATGTAGTAAGCTCTATATAAATTATATGCAAAGTATTTATTTGCCATGTGCATTTTTGTCTCATCTCAGATGGGTCTTTGCTTTCATAAAGGTTAAATGGCAGAGAAGTAAAAAATGGAATATACTTTGAGAGAGAGATCCTGGAGGGCGGAGCAGATACTTACTTTCTAATGAGAAATATGAAGGCTTGCCTTGTTTTCCTTTCCCCCCTTCTGAACTGGATTTAAGTCATACTTGACTAAACAAGAGGTCAAACAGATCTGACTAAGTGGCTTCCTGCTGGAGCACTGCAGTTAGCACTTGTGATTAATGGCCCATACTTTTAGTCTGTCCTCTGTTAAGAGTATAGCTGGTTAAGGTATGAGAAGCTTTGACAAAGTTTGCGTGGATCCTTTTCAGTTTCCCACAAATGACATTGCAAGGATGTGTTGGAGATGAGCAACAGCATACGGAAGGAGCATGAAGGGAAAGGGCCTGCAGGAAGGTGATGGGGGCCACCTCGTAGACAGGAGCGGCAGGAGGTCCGGTCAGCCCAAAGGTCCTCGCCAGCGGCGTGGGCGGCGCGTGCTCCCCGGCTCGCCCCGGCACGCGCTGCTGAGCGCCACGCTGCGCTCCCTCCCTGCTGCGCTCCGCTAGGCCTCCCCCTCCTCTGCCTCTCTAGGCAGGGTGCTGCCTGGCACCGGCCCCGGCCCTTCCTGGTTCCACGCTGTGGGTCTCAGCGTGCCGGTCCCCAGAGCTCCTTGGCGGGGACATCCCCGTGGGCTCCAGTGGCTCCTGCTGCCCCCTCCCTCTGCAGGCGCCCCTGGAGAAGGGCTCCAGTGTGTTCTGTGAGGGCACGTGCTATTGCTGGGCCAGGGCAACGATACAGACAACGTTTTAAATGTCAGCAAGGAGCAAAATACTTCAGGCAGGCTCTTCATTTTAGTAAAGCTACTGCCTTCCCC
>PTEX01000011.1:4125227-4159181 GCA_003342815.1 Eudromia elegans | reverse complement strand
GCTCTTTGCAGCGGTCCTCGGAGCACCGTTCCTAACCTGGGCACGGGCAGGGGTTCTCCGCTGCCTGTGCGCTCCGCCGCCGCTAGGTGGGGGAAGCTCCGCAGCGCTGCGAGGAGCCGCGGGCCGCCCGGCAGGGCCTGGCCCGGGCTGGGGACGCGCGAGGCGGACGGTGCCTTTAGCCGTACCCCGACTAGCGGCACGGGGCCGGCGTGGCTCCACAGAGTGGCCTTGTAAGAGGAAAGCACGCGGTTCGGAGCAAAGCTCGGGGTGTCATCCAGTGCTTCAAGACCAGTGCAACGGCCTCATCCGAGCCACCTCTATCCTTGCTCCGTGTCCTCAACCTGGACACAACTGCCCTCCTGTACCTCTGAAAACTTACCGTTTTGGGTTGCTGGAATCCCACGTTATACTTTATTCCTTAAACAAAGAAAGAAATTGCAGTCATTATTTAGTCATGATACAAACAATAGCTTGATATTTCTATGACCGTGACCTCTCCTTAACTCTGAGAGCGGGAATAAGCTCTTGTAGTGCAATGAAATACAGACCAGTGAGGAACTGAATTTATAATTCATAGTAACAATATTCCTCTTTATTGATAGCTGTCAAAAGCAACTGCAAAGGGGATTAAATGTTGTTGCCTCCTCTTTTACGGATGAGGGGGCGGAGGTGGAGAGGGGAGTTATCTGCCCAACCCCAGCTAATAGACTCGTTAGCAGAACAAGAAGCAGCGGGAACTCCCGAGTCCGGGTCAGTGCTCTAGAAGAGTCTCCTTCTCCTCTTCGTGTATGTACCTAAAGAGGAGGCCTGACTCACCAAACTTTGCACCCTATGGTATGTGTTGGTATTCATAGCTTTCACTCAGTGCTACTTTTTGCTGTAAAACCTACAGAATGCACAGTGGAATTACGTGTAAATATTTGTGGAATTTTGGAAGATTAAAAAGAAGTTATTTTACCAAATCCTTTGACTTTATAGTGAAGGCTACCTGAAAATATAACAGTAAATATATGAAAAGCATAGCAAATTTGCTAATCTCTTGTTGCTTTTAGTGCTCTCATACAGTCTGTTGCTTCAGATACGAAGCTCCGTCGGAAAAAACACTGAAGTGAAATTACATTGTGCAGATCTACTCAGCTAATCAAATCTAAATTTAAAGTTATACTACATCATCTGTGCTCTTTTGGCACTTACACCTAACATCTAGAAGTTAACATAGTTTATAGTATTTTGCCATAAGTAAACAACAGGCACATATTGCACCCAGGTAGCGTTAGCAATTATTGAATATTTGGTGCCAGACATGACCATGATGAATGTTTCAGTAGTGCTTGGACAGAAGAAATAGCTGCAGCAGAACCCCTCTAATCCCCATAATCCTGTATGTGGTTTATGGCCGTTTTCCTGTGTTGTGAGCACGCAGCCGTGGTCTTGCAGCCCCCAGCTTGGCCTATGTTTCATGCCTGCTTTTGTTGTCCATCTTGAAATACGAGCCTTGTGTTCATCCAGCCCTACCATATAGGCAATCCCACTGTGAGCCTTTTTTCTTTTGGCTACTAGCAATACAATAAAATACCCTTCATCTTCCCTCGGTGGTATTATATAGCTTTGCCTGTCTCCCTTCTTCTCCTGCTTCAAGACCTAATTTTGTTTTGCCTTTGGTGTTTTTGCCTGTTGTGGGGCTATGCTACTGTTGAATTTTTTCTTAATATAAATGAAAACTTCAAGTCTGCATTTGTGACCTCTTCTTTCTAACGTGCTTCCACAAGCAGTATATACTTGTTTGTGTCTCCTTAGCTGATCTATGGAATACATACTCCGGAAGGGCCAGTAATGACATTGCACAAGCATCTGTTGAGCGTCCTACCGTCATGTGCTCCGGCTTTCCGTTTGTGTTTGGTACTTAGTCAAGTAATACTGCACCAAGGATGAACATCAGGTTAAGACTAAGAACTCTGGTTAGTATGAAGAAGTCTCTATACTGAAAAGCGTGGGTTTTTTTTCCTCAGAATATTGGTCATATCACTTAAAATGATCAAAAAAGATGGAAAAAGAAAATTCCTGGTGTTTAGAGAAGTGCCCAGTTCCGATCTAAACTTGTTCCTGTGTCTGACTGTTACATATCTGAGTTAGATTGCTCCTTTAGGTAGAAAAATTTTTGTGATTTTTTTAAACTCACTAGTGTAGACTACTAGTTTTTCTACCTATTAAAAAATGTGTGCTCTGTATGTGGAATGCTTTTTATATTTAGAAATGTCATGTCCAAAAATAATTTGTTTTGAAATTGAGACCTAATGGAACAAATGATAGTTTTTGACACAAATGTTTCTTGTATTTTATATATGTTGTGATTTTTTAGATAAAGGAAGATTTGACGGAAAATACTCGAATACCATTCTAAGCCACATGAGTACAAGTACTTGCCCATGAGCACGAGTTCCTGCTTGTAAATGTATTATGAGGAAGGTACCACTGCTTGTTTGCTTCCTTTTCTTTGCTATTTAGGCATCCTAATTAGAGTGTGACATTTTCTGACTTAATTTATATTCAGTAAGAATTCTACAAAGAGAGCAGAAAAGCCAAGTATGTGCTGTTACATCCCCCGTTCCTTCTACAGACCTATCCCTGGGAATGTCGTTAATTAGCATCATTAGCTTTCAGACACAGTCAGCAGTTACTTGCAATTTCTACTTAATACCTTTCTGTTGGTCTCCATTGTCACCCTGAATGTCTGTAAAAAGAGAGTCTTCATAGTGTGCCTTTGACAAGGACATTACACTTGGTTCAGTTTGGTTCAAACGCCAAGGTTTGAAACACAGTGCTGCATTTATACTTAGCAGCTTGTAGGAACTATCCAGGTAAGAAGCGGAGTTCCAATGCGACCTCAAGGAAGCACCGTGTGATCCACGACTGCAGTGGAGGAGCTTGGCAGAATAGCTCACCCGCAATACCTGAAGTGTTTCAAGAAACTGTGTTCTTAGAGCACTAAGGATTCAGCGGCCTTTCCACTGAGGGGAGGAAAAGTAAGAGTTCAGGACGACTTTCATGCTACTGTTTCTAGAGAGATTTCTTAGGGAGGGGGAAGTGTAGCTGGAAAGTAGGGAAAAGGTTGCGAGTAACGCTCAGAAGGAAGGTCTGCACAGATATGCTTTTGAGAGGTGGAGCTCGTAGGTTTGACGGACTGATCTGGGATCAAATACCAGAGATTTGCACCCAAATGCTGCATCTGGGCAAGATCAGTTGGCCTAGAGCTGACATTCTGCTTTCCCTTTTCCTGTTCTCGTAGTTAGCTGCTGAAAATTGTCTGTAGAAGAGACCTGGTATGTAATTTTTTAAGTTAGAACGTCTGCACATGTCTGCTGCTGGTGTGAAAAGGGTGCTATTTGGACCAAATCTGAAACCTCTCCTATGAGAGGCGAACAGGAGAGGATGGTTCTGGGAAGCTGGGTGTGAAGTGTTGAACTCTTTGCCTGGGCTTATTTCTGACTAAGAAGCAATACAATTCGGTGGTGACTTTCTCTAGTTGTCTAGTAGATGGCGGCTGGAAGAGTGCCACCGCTCTGCACCGCGGAGGAGGACTCGCTGTCGCTTACTCAAGAGCTCCCTTGCGCTGCTTCGCCAGAAGTTTTAGTGATTGCAATCTTTGCTTTGGAGCAGGAGCTGGTCTGAAAAGACAATCAGACCATCCCCCTGGAAGGGAAATTGAGGCTTTAGGCTATTTAAAAGCCTGAAGAAAGCTGTCAGGTGAGTGATTGGTGGAGTGATTTACCTAATCATTTCTGGAACTTTTATATCTGTAGAAAATGAAAATGGTTTATGGAGTGGTTCAGGAATTCTTCTGCTTAAAACCAGGGTGCTGACTGCTTCCTGTATGCCCGTCACGACGTGGCTTGCAGAGCGCGTTGTAAACGGCCTCCCCTTCAGCCTTATTTGCACTTTTCTCCTCTGGACACCATGCGGAGGGGTTGTCACCAAGTGTGCGGCGAGGCAGGCAGCTTACCTTTGCATCCGTGCAAACACCACCATCTGGCTTCCAAGATAGCTCTCAAACGAACATGGAACAGACAGCAGTGAACTGGACTCGTGTCATCCAGAGATCTCTAACACGGTTCTAATACTGTGGAACTTCCAGATGCTGTAATGTTATTTTAGGAAATTAAGGATAACCCAGCAAAGCTCAAGATAAATGAATTCTTCTCAAGTCCAATTAATAAACAAAGGACGATGCTGATGTGTGAAAGACCTTGAGGGATTTCAAGGTTGTAGTGGCAGAGAGCATGAAGCCATAGTAGTGTCTTTGCCTGACAAAATCATGTCAGCGGATCAAAGCACAGTCAGATACTGTTACTGTCCATGGGAGCCACCAGGCATATCAACAAGCAGCCCTCAATCAGTAAAGTGGCAGTTTGGTGTTAGCGTTTGCTCCTTGGCTCTGTAAATGTCACTGAAAATTGGTAGTTGGACACCTGGAAAGCAGAACCTGATATCTGGACAATTTGTCAAATGTTTACTAATCTTAATGTAAGGGACAGTGCTTGAGGAGAGGAGGGGGTTTTAAATGAGGAAAAAGTCCCCAATGAGGTGAGAGGGATGAAGAAGCTAAGCAAGCTTCTTGGTTAACTAAGACTGGTGGAGTTCTTGCTGCCTAGGAAATTAACCCTGTAACTGCAGGCAGCAGCAGAAGAAAATAAAGCAAGGAAAGAGTGGTAAGCAAGGAGGGGCATTAAGAAGAGTCAAACTTTTCTCATTTGAAATGAACAAAGAAACTTATTGAAATATAAGATATTCCACACAAACACGTCTTTATCACGTAAAGAGTGGTTGTTTGTATCAATTTTACTCTCTTTAGAGCGTGTAGGAAAAACTAGCACATGTTGCTGTGTCTGTGGTGTTGCTGACCTAATGCATTTGGTTTTGATCAAGTTTCCTAGCACTATCTGGGTAGGAGTGTGGGTTAAAGTACCTTTTGCTCACGTTTATTCCATTAGGAAGCGTGTGTCTCAGTGAGATCCATTCACCACTTGGTATGCGCTTCGGAGGGAGGCTGTCGGTGCCTTCCTCCCTGCTCGCTCCCCAGCACCGCTCTGCCTCTCTTGTGGCACTGCCCTTTCTGTCCTCGTGCTCGGCCGCAGGCACCTTGCCCGGGATGCGCAGAGCTGCTGCTGGACCAGGACTGCCTTCCCTCCACGTGGCTGCACCCGTGCTCGCTGTTCCCTGCACTGTGCGTCCCTGCCCGAGCAGTGGGGGAGCAGGCAGAGAGTGAAACGGGAGGCAGTGGTGTGGTCTGCCTCGGAGGAGAGAGATCTTCCTTGTCGGTCGGTGATCGTTGTTGCCATCTCCACAGCTACATAACACACATTTGTCTTATCCATCTCCAACGGCAAAACCTCACCATTTCTCCTTGCCCTGCTTGGTTTGCCAGTTCCTGCTGTTCCTACAGGTGCCACCTGTGTGTTCCCAAGCATGCTGGCTGGGCTTGGGAGCTGGAAGGGTTGCGGTAGGGTTGCCACCAGCCTTGAGCGCTTGAACCATCTTGGGCAGTCTTGAACCATCAGTGGTAGCTGAAGTAAGGGTCCCTCTGCCCCTGCTGCTTTAATGGCTTTATCTGCATTTTTCATTTGCACACGAACATTTCAGAATTCTTCCTAATACCCTGTAATAGGAGGATGCAGCAACCTGAGAGAAGGCCCTTTGAACCAAGTGATTGAACAGTTTGGATCTACCTTGACAATCATGGGATATAGTTTCCAAGACAATTGAAATATCTGCTTTTATGCAGCGGGGGGACACACGATGCATAGCCAGTCGTTACTGGATGAATACTTTTGACTAGGAATGCATCTTTGATTTGGCAGACAAAAGTAAGAGAATGTGACTGCTTTCACGGAAGGCTTTTCTGTGGCGGTCATTGTTCCTACGGTTTCAATATATTCATGATTCACCCAGTGCATTGCATACAATTATGTGCAGTTTATTCTCCCTATGCATCAACTAAAGGACCTCTGAACTAATCTGCCACTTTAACTCAGTCTTCCGAAACAATAGTTTTATGGATAGAACTATTTCCTGAAAATGAAACACACCATTGACTAGATGTATGATTTGAACAGTGTAATTCAATATTGTGACTTCCTTGTTGCTTTTGCTCTAATATTCATTAAGCTCAAGGATCATAACAGAAAACTAAGTACTTACAGGTTGTCTTCCTTGCTAAATTAGTCATAGACTAACTGAAGATTCTTGCCTCTGCTTGCTCCTGTCTTGAAACCTTCCTCTGAAATGCAGTGTTCTCACTTTAAGTGCGGCCTTCTTACTAAGCTGTTATCCTGAGTTTTTGTTGAAAATGTATGTATACAGGTTGCATTCTTGTGTTACGTGTAAACATCAAAAAAGACTTGTTTTTAATCTTCAAGAGAATAGTATATGCAACTCTGCCAGATAGCCCCCGCTCCAGAGTGAATCTGTTGTTTCTTTGTTCTCATCTCAGCTGTCGATTAATATTTGTCTTTGACAAGTCAATTCATTTCTCAGTCTTGATTTCTAGTTTCGGTCCCATATTAAGCATAACTTACACATTACATTTAAATTTGATGTAATTGCCAGTGACTTCTAGGTTTAACGTGAATCATGTTCATCAGCATCAAACACGTAGCTATTTGCATGTCATTTTGATTTGTCTGTTCGTGCCTGGAAGTTGACTGGTGGGGAGCGGAATGAGAGAGCTGATATTTCTGGTTCAGTGGTTGAGTTCCCTGCAGATTTGTTACACTCAATTCAGAAATGAAATATTAAAAGCCTCTTAACTACACTATCTAGGCTTAAATATTTTTGTGATGGTGTTACAACAGCTCCCATTTCAGCAGTTATTTATGACAGGGTTAGTGCTGTCTTTTCAACTATGAAAAATATGGCATTGACTTCAGTGAGTGTAGGATCAGTTCCTCAGTGGGTGAGCAGCAATGCATTATCAGCAATGCATTATCAGTCTTGCAGGTTATAGAAAACTGCCCTCAATCTTTTTACCCGTGTTTGTGTCCTCTCAGTGTGCACCTCACAACAAGGGCTGGCAAGTTAGTGCTGTTCTTCTGAAACCTGACTTCTGGAAAACTACATTTTGCAAAAAGAAACTTTTCTCATGTTATAATCAAATATTAAGGAAAACCAGCTGTCAACATTTACAGTTACTTTTTTTTCTGCAATAATCTTAGTTTAGGAAAGTAAATGTATATAAAAAAGTCTTTATTCTAACATTTTGGTCACTTTTCTTCCTGTCTTTGTAACAAGAAAAATTAAAGCCGGTAAGATGTATGGGAAAGAACATACTTTTTCATGCATTCTCACTCTTCTCCTACCTCTTTGGTTTGCATAAAGATAGACAGCTCTTAAACACCCCCAGTGCCTTGTAGGAGAAGCTCCAACTGTCCAGAAAAGTGATGATGCCAAGAACTATAGTGTAAGGATTAAGTCAGAATAAGGCTAGGGTTTTGAAACGTAATTTCAGAGTGAATATATATGCCTGTTCAAGTGACTCCAGCTTTCCTCACGTAAGTCTCTTTTCTTCCCTCCCCCTCTGATTTTCATTTTCATCTTAAACAGTCTAAATGCTTTTAGCAGGAATTGGATTTCTGCTTTTCACCCCTTCTCCAATTTACTCCTCCTCATTTCATGAGTGCACTGAACTTTGTTCGAAGCTGAAGCAAGCAGTAACTGGCCAAGGCTCATTCGGGGTGGCTTCAAATAGCTTTGACATATGGTCCACTATAGGGGACACAGATTCCATTTGTTCTGTAGAAAGATCTAGTGGAAAAGCCTTGAGTCCCTTCCCCCAGCTGCTTCTGCAGTTGGTCAGGTCAGCATTATTGGGGGAGGCTTGTCCTGCTCTCAGTTAACCATCTCTGGAATTTGAATGCATAGCATGCAGTTTTGCTTACGGATGAATGGGGCTCCAGACCAACCATTCACTCGCTCTTTTTTCCCCTCCCATGTTAAGGAAGGTGGTAATTGCCAAACTGTTGACAGCAAGTGCTGGAAGCAGCAGTAAGAATGATTTCCTTGGTGACTGTCAGACCCTTCAGACAAGGTTTTCAAAATACATTCTTAATAAGAGAAATCCACTGTGGAAAGATAGATGATGGGATGTGCTCTTTAGCAAGCTTCTTTCTTGCCAATATACTGAAATATTTGTCAAGCTACTAGCCAGTTTTGTACTGCATTAGCTTGGGGAATCAACCGGAGGCTGAGTGACTCACTGCATCCCTTATTTTTAGGGAGGACTAATAGTGTTCTTTGAAAAGCCAAGAAGCGGGACTCCCGATGTAATGCGTGAACGTTTTCTTGCCACTCTGAATCCTCAAGAGATCTTCCCTGTTGTGATTAATTATGTCTTTTGTAGTGATGTGTTTTTTAAATACATTCTGTCAAATCACAAGACAGGATAGTAGATTAACAAGACGTGGTCTCGAAGTGCATTGACAGAAAAAATTGTAGTCTGCTGCTAGTAAATGGCTAAATATGGGTCAGGTAGCAAGGTTTTGTGGCTTAGCTTGGCCAGTGTTCGTCCCCAGCATTGCTGCTGCTTACAGGCAGGCCTGGAGGGCAAGCAGGGACTTTCCATCCTCTTATCTCCCCTGAAGTCACAAAGGACTGACCAATGTAACGTACAGAGGGGAGAAAATTCCTGCAAAACTTAGATGTGTGTGTATATAGTATAAGACCACTGGCATGAGAGTTCATGGGGCTTAGTTAAGCATTTTTTTTGGTTCTGCAGAGTCCTTCAGAGTAATTCAGATGTCTGCAGATTGATGCTTGTTAAATCAAGAGTTATGTTTTTGAAATATTAGTTTCTGCTCATGTTCTGAAAACCTGAATAAGTGTCACTGTTTAAATGAGCCTGTTGCAGTAATGTTTAATGATGGTTTCTCTTTGTCAGTAAGATAATCTAAAGGTTGTCTGTGTTTTGTTAAGGCTGCAGAGTTCTAAAACTATCCGTGTCTTTGCTTGAACCACACTCCTCTGCGAGTCTTCCAAAAGCAATTAGTCTGTTTTATTGTTGTGTATCGATTTTCCCCATAGAACAGTGACTCCTGCTTTTGCTCAGGGTTTTTTTCTCCTTTTTAACATCCTAAGGGCATCACAATAACTAAAATGGATATAAACAAACATCTTGAGAGAAGAAATGCCTGTTAGGATTTCTAATGTTTTGTACACCTTCCACCTTCCCTTGTGTGCATATGGCTTTGTATAATGAATAAACTTGCATATCATTAGAAATTCAGACAGGGATTTCTCCTGTCTTAAAATTAAACAGGGCTTGAACAACTCAAATTCATCTGTTATTGAATTAGATAATTATTGAATATTAGAATAAAGTTGCAAAGAAACCCTGGCTGAAGTGTCCAACAGCCCCTGCTTCATTTCTACTAGTTTTATTTATATTTGTTTTTATCTAGTAATACCTTTAATGGGAACATTTTGGATATTCGTGGCATGTAAAATGCTGCTACTGATTTAAAAATTCCCTTTTTGTCTGGCTCTGTTAAGTTGATACAGTATGCATCTCAATACTTCTCTCTTTTCTGTCTTTATAAGAATATTTCTATTTTGTTTCAATTAATCGTTTTGAAATTAAAATGTGTAATGATAAGTAGGTAAGGTACATTAACTTCAGAAATCCCACAATAGAGTTCTCTAACTTTCTTTTTAGTTAAATCTGCTATTCTTATTGTACAGCAAAACATTTATTTTTGCAGTCTCATGGTAAAAGGAAAGTTTTTTAGTATAATGTGCAATTAATAACTGAATTATGCAGGAATGCTTGAACTGTTTCATGTAGCTCACTCCCTGCAGAGGGAAGTTGGTGTGGAAAGGAGCTCCGACATCTGATCAGGCTTTGGTGCACCTGGGTAAGAGCTCGTGCGTGAAGACGTCAGCCTTGTAACGCTCCTGCTCACGGTCGATTGGTTTTTTTCATTGATCTTCGCGGCCTCTAGCTCTTTTTCAGGGCATGCCATACCATGAGGTGGATTTTGGAAAGGGAAATATTGCTGGTGACTCAAAACCGCTTTTGCTCTCTGTTATGAAAAGCCTCTCTTGCACACAGCATCCTAGTCTCACTAGTCAGAGAGCCACTTAGACATTTAAAGCCTGTTTCTCACTGGTGTCTCGGAGCCTTTGTCCCTGCTCCTGTAGTGCCCTACACGTGCAAACGTATTTTGGCAGATGCAATTTTCTTCTCTCTTCTAATTTGCTACCTTTTAAAGTCAGAATGCGAAATGCTAAACGTGTACCTGCTGCAAGCAGTGGAAGAGGTTGCTGTTGGCTCTTAGGAAAGGAATAAATTCCTTTAGTTTCCTGCATTACTACCTGAGACAGTAAACATTAATTTTCATCAAACACATTGCTATAAATCTCTGTTTAATATCCTTTTCAGATGTTCTAGATAAATCCTTAACCTTTCAGTTGTTCCCTCTTGTAATCCCATATCACTGATGAATCTTGGCAGTGACAAATGGCACTGTTAGACCCTGCCACTACTTCTGTTCCTGTTCTTCTCTATGCTTGTCTTTGGAGAAAGGAGGAGGTTGAGGGAAGACAGTTTGCTGAATACTAATGTTCATAGATGGCTTCCGTCCTTCCCTCCCTTTCCCCAAACTCTGAGTCTGGAAAGCAGAAATCACCAGGAAAAATAAATAAAAATCTATAAGTTGCCTGATCTAAACCGTCTATTTGTCTTGATAGTCAACTTAGTAATGTGAGATGATGATCATTGAGTGTTTGGGTTTTGAAACCTTCCGGGTCATTTAGTTCTAACTACGATGCACTTAGGAAGATTGAATCCTGAAGCAGACTCTATTGTCTGCCATTGAGAGAACTTGCAGAGAACTTATTATGCTTTAGAAACAGTCATGAGGACTGAAAAATAATGAAGTACGCTTTGTCCAACAGCAGCTAGAAAGGTCCGAAACCTGATTTTTTTAAAAATGAAAACCATTTCAAGAGTATAACTTTGCAATGAAATGAAGATAAGCCCTACATGGCAAAAGAGTAACCAAAACGTTTTTCAAAATTTGAAAGAAGACAATATGCAGGATGAAGTGTTTTGTTTTGTGAATTTCTGCTTTGAAGAAAAAGTTCAGAGGTATTAACTACTGTCATGATACATACAGTATTTCAACTTCTATGCAAGTAATAATTTTGCAGTTATGCCACTATTAAAATTTAAGAACCAGATGAAAACTTAGAAACTTAAGAGGAAAATGGAAAATCAATACTATATTTCTGAAAATTTCTAAAATCTCTATTTGATAGGAAAAATTGTTTGGCAAAACTGAGCTAAAGCTCCAGTTTTAAATAAAAATGTTTGTTTGGATGGGGTGTGTAGTGAGGAATGGAGTTGTTAAGGGGTTCTGAGCTGAGCGGGCTGCCTTGAGCTGTTGGGCTCTCTTAGAGCTCGAGGCACTGCATGCAGCCGTCCTTGGTGGGACTGCACTGGGGTCCCAGCACGACCGCCTTCGCTGACCCGGCGCGGAGCGGCACAGGGAGGGTTTTAGCAGCTCTAGAGCTCCAGTAGGCGTTTGGAAATAAGGGGGAAGGTCATTCCAGAGACTGCAATGTCTCAACAGGGCAAAGAGTTTAGTCTTGTGAGGAGTCGGGTTTACATCTCCAGGCACCTTTATAGGAGCTGACCACGTTTTGGGCCTTCAAGGACCTGGCTCAGGTCCTAAAAGATCACAATACTCTCAGTTCCATCTTGTTTCCCTTTATTGGTTACATGGGAATAATCTTGTTAATGGCCTCTCAAGGCTGCCACAAAACTTTATTAATATTATTCAGAACGTGGAGCTCCTCCACCATGAGGTGAATTAAATATATCAATAAAGATAATGCTTTAATAACAGTTTTGCTTCTTGAAAAAAAATTTGTTCTATCTCTTCCAACAACTGGAAAGATTTTATGCTATTTGTTAATATATTTAGATTAGATGCTAAAGTGAAAGCTGAAGCACTGTATTTGAAGATGCAGTAAGGCAATTAGAGTGCAGCTCGTATTATTGTTTTATAATTCAAGCCTAGTGGAATCATAAATTATAAACTCATTAAATTTTCAATTGGATTAATAGGAAAACTTTAAAAATTCTCCAGTAAGGCCTAATAATAAAGCATTGAAAGCATCTCTTCCTCCATCCATATTAATCCTTCTTGCCCAGATAGCCCTCCCCACCCTTAATATAGCAAAAATAAAGTAATAGGACTATAAAGTATAGAGAACAGCATCTGTTACATTGATCTTCCCTGTCACATTTTAAAGAATTGTTTGATGGGTTCTGGTGATCGACAGCCTGCCCAATAAATAGCTGCAGGCGCCTGCCCAGCAAGGTGCTGGCGGCTTTGGCGCTCTGCTTGGTGCTCCTTTTTCTTTCTTTAACGGCGTGTTATTGAATAGAGAGAGATTCTGTGTTTTATCTTATCAGTGTATGATGTAGAATTTGATACCATCAACTGCGCTAATTAAAAGAGAAAATACTAATAATACTGCTATGGTCCTTGCAATTGAAACTTGTAGGTGTGTGTATGTAATGAGGCATGCAAATATGAAACTGCTCTGCAGCCTCTTCTACTGAGACAGGTTTTGCTCAGATGTCCATTCAAGTAGTAAGTACAGGATTCATACTTGTAGTTGGTTTCATCTCTTCACTGAAGCTTTTTTGATACCAGTTAATGGTTTTTAGTCAAATGATCTGCCAATTGCCTGTGTCGTGCTTGTAGCCTATTTTGTTAGCGTGCTCATGTTATGTCACTACAAGTATTGGAGACATCCTTCACTCCCTTGGTCGTTGGTGCTGGTGTTTAATTTATTCAGTGGCTTGTCAGAGTTTGTCTGGTTATTAGCAGGTTCAAGCAAGAGCGGGAGGAGTGCGCACGAGGGTCGCTGAAGTGCCGGGCGCGGTGCTGAGCCGCGCTCGACCTGGAGGCAAGCTGCCTGTCCGGCTGGTCTGCGCGCTTCCTCGCGAGGGCGTGTGTTCTGCGGGGAGCAGGCTAGGGACCTTGTTGTCGTGTAACGCTTGAAAGATAGACTTTGAAGGAAAAAGCTGCTTCCTGTATATAGCCAGGGATTGTAAAAATATCGTCTGTCTGGACAGAAGTGCAGGGGACATGTCAGCATTTCTTCGGTCACTTCCACGGCATCTGTTTCCCAGCCCTGTCTCCAGTGGTGACAAGTCCTGAGCCACTGTTCAGTGAAGTCCACTAAACTGGTAGTGGTTTCAGGACTTGTATGCAGGAACTTCTTCATTTTCCCTGCTGGCATCTCATAGCAGGACATTTGGCAAATGCTGTTTGCCAATATAATGATATGTGATTATACTTGCAGTATTAATTCTTCCTTTTCCTAATAAGAAAACAATCCTAAATACTTAATTGCAAGATCAAATAGTAGATTTCTGCTTTTCTGTCTGTTTTAAATTTATTAAGCTAAAATGCTAATACTTTAGGGCCTGCTTTGTTCGTCTCTGCCTGAAGAGACAGTATGAAGCGTGGCCTCGGCCTTTAAAGCGTGTGCAGTTATACAGGAGCAGTTTGGCTGAGGTCTCCGTGGCCCCGCGCAGTGCCTGCCTAGAAGTCAGAGCTTTTGGCGCTTTGTTTCTCTCCATTGTCAATCAGTATAATACATTTATTGTGCTTCTGTGTGCTTCTTTGAGCAACGCTGCTACAATAAGGCATATTGAATAATTTCATTAACCTTGGCCTCGACTTGCACTAAGAGTCTTTTTAATTGGATAAGTGTAGCACAGATGTGAGGTCTATGATTACTGCAGCAATGCCAATCTACTGGCAGTGTGTCATTTTTAATGTGACAGCTGCATTCCAGCAATCAAGGGCTGCAGCTTCTGGCAGTGCGAAGTTCTCATTATGCCGTTTCTGCTCTGCACTAAAATAATCATTTCAAAGCAAGCTGCTTCCTCCTCATCCCTAACCTGAGATTAGAAACCTCCCTGTCTGTTGTTCTCTGACTTCATCTAATCATTATCTGCTGCAGCTGGAGTCATGTTTAAAGTTAGTGTTCTGAGCCTGACCTAAGCTGTATTTTTTTAAAAGAAAAATAATTAAAGAAGAAACAAAGCAAAATCCCATATCCAATGCACTTCTCATTGAAGTAAATAATTTGGGAATAGCCAAGAATTATAGGAGATTGTTTATACTTGCTTAGTTATGACATATACACAAATTATTTTATAAATGTATCTTTGTGCTAATCTGTGAACCATTACAATGAATTCTTTCTATAATAATTTCATCCAGGGAATTCAAAAATAAAAACCGATCAGTGTTTATATTCCTAAATTGCCACAGCAGAAGCCTGAATCTCTTTGATTCATTTCCCTTGATTTTTTTTTTCTTTGTTTTGACACAGTGAATTTTCTTTAATATCCAAGGGGAGAAGAGCACGTAAATGAGCTTTGAAGAAATGCTGTGTGGTCACAACAAAACGTGCTCACCTTCACAGAGGTCAAAGTCCTTGGTAAACCTACCCTTTCCACCCTCCCCAAATTCTGACGTAGTTCCGGACATCTGGATATGAAAGACTTTTTTTGTTCCTTCTGATTTCATAGACAAAGAAATTAAGAAAGTAAAATAGGCTGAAATAGTTCAGAGTTACAACTACATAACTAAAAATAAACCGCACTCTCCAGTATCTAATAACTATAATGGTGATCGTAATTGCAACAGAAATTAGAAAAGCATCATGTAAGAAGAATTGCTTTTCAGCAGTCCCTTATTTTTATCAAGCAGTGCTGACTTTTAGTTTTTAATCCTGTTTTGTTAATGTAGTCACCATGTGTACCTGAGGAATCAATATTGCTGGATGGATGTATTGGTTTTGGCTCTCTGCTTTAAAGGTCATGCTCCTCTTCAATCATCTATAAAAACTAGCGTTTTTCAGTAACTTTAGAGTAGATTTCTCTGTAGCCCTAAAAGTATATTAACATGCTTTTGGCAACAAAATAGCTCGTGTAACTGCTGGGAGACAAAACCAATACAGAACTCTAATGACCTATTCATTTATTGTGAGGGAAATGGTAAGTAAATAGTGACTTTAATCTACTGCTGACCTTCTCATTACTCTTTTTCTCTCTATCTTCTTGCAATATGTCACTTTTCAATATGACTGCAAGGTTGTAATCATCAAAGGTTAGGATCCTTAACGACGTGAGTTCCTCATCACATGATTTCTGCGCCGGAGAGAAATGGCTGTGAAGCAAGCTGTTCTTCATGTGACGCGTGTGGAATCACTCGCACAACTACCCCTTTACCAGCTTCTGGTTATGGAGTCAATTACTCTGTGCCTCAGGTTTGTGGATGTTGGCATCATGTCAAACATCTGTCTGGAGCTGCACCGTAGAAAGCATTCAAAGTGAATAAATTACAGGTGATGTTCCCCAAAAGCACCCTGAGGTTTTCGCGTTCTCCCAAGCTACTCAAGGCTCTGTCTTCTAAAAGTTTAATGAAGGTTTCATAAACCATAAAAAACCCCGCTAGAACGTCATGACTTTTTCTGATTTTATTCAAATCTTTATTTTCCCCAATCAATAGGGAGAAGAGAATTACACTTGAGATGCAATATTTAAATGGTGTTTTATGGTCCCAAATGCATACGAAGCAGAACTCAAGAGGTCAATAAAGTCTCAGATGCCTGCAGAGGTCTCATAAATAGGTATTCTATTTTTTTTCCCAACAATAGGACTTTCTGTGCAATTAATGAAGTTTCTCTGTGTTGGTGTGCAATATAAGATTGACAGAGATAATTACTAGAAAGTGAGTGTAGGTTGAGCTATCGTGTATCTACTCTTTCTTGTATTAAGCATAGAGCAAGCAAAATTCAGGGTGTCTGCTTGTACCATGTCTGACTGTGGCCCCATTTTTTTTTCTTCCTGTTGTTGAGGGGAGAAAAAGAAAGGCTTGTATCGATGTGAGGCTGATGAGATGTGTTTTTGAAAAGCCTTTTTCCTTCAAGAGGAAGGAGTCCTGCTGATGGCATAGGAAATCTTGCAAACAGTGACCTATTGTAAGGTGATCCGAAGTAATTGCCACATTTGATATTCGGCCAGCGTGCAAACCATACCTCAGTTATAGCTCAATTATTGAGCGTGCTCTTATGAGACATTTGGCATTAGCTGCTGTTTGTTTGCTCTCTGGTGCCCTGGAGGATTCCGTAAGACATTACGGGAAAATGGAAATAATGAATCCAGTCGGAGCAGGGTCTTGATCTTGTTCTTCCTCCCCCAGCTCTCTGGGCTTTGCCCTGCAGAAGCTCACAGAGAATGGGGCTGCAGGGCTCCCCGGAACAGCCCGTATGCTTCTGCGTGCTGCGTTGGCTGTATATTGTATGTACGGTATGTTGAGCTCGCACTGTGTCGCGGAAACGCAGAGCTCTGGCCGTGCCAGCAGGCAGCCCCTGTGCTGTGGAGCAACGCAGGGGACATCAGGATCGCTCTGAGTACGCGGTGGATTCTGACCTGCTTCAGCAACGGGGCTGGCTGTAGCAGCCCGCCGGGTGCGCCTCGCGTACCAGCTAGGGCAGTGCTGGGGCTGAGACCAGCCCCGTGGCCCCCGGGGCTGGAGGGCCGGGGCAGCTCCGCCGCTGCCCGGGTGCTGCGGGAGCCTTCAGCTCTGTGGGGTGACTGCTTGCCCTCCCAGAGGGTGCAAGGTGTGCGGAACTCGTGGGTGTCAGCATGTTCCTCTCCCATTCTTGCTGCATGTGAACACAGGAAGGCAGTGCTAGAAGACCCCAGGAGCTGTGATCAACATGCCCAGGGCTCACGCTTGTGAGGTATTTTACCCATTGCCGAGGAAGGAACTGAAGTTAGGGCTTGGTCAGCACCAGTCAGCAACTATATATTAAAGGAGACTTCTCAGTTTTTACAGTGAGATTTTATGCTGATTTTATCTATTATGCCTTGGTGTAAACAACGTATAGTGACACTCTTGTTTTCTTCCCTAACCAGTGTATTTGTGTAGCTTTCCAAGTCCTGCTTTTCCAACTTTGGTTTAAAGCTGGAGTTCTCTGAGCTGGGAGCCTGAGGCCCAAAGGGCTTTGGGACATGTGAGACTGGGGATTATGGTGGAAAATTCTTATCCAGGTCCCCTTTTGGGCGCAGAGGTGCATGGGTGGGATGGCCCACCTCTCTTCTGACATTGCTTCCTTGCTGTCATCACTACAGAAATGGCAAGGTGGTGTTTCTCTCAGCCCCTTAAAGTGTTTTCATTGTTTCCTGGGTTATTTAGATTTCCTTTTGAGGAAGAATTTCTGCTGATTGTCCCCCTCGCCCTCCCCGCCTGCACACGCTCTGCTGTGGGGAGCAGGAGCGGTCCGTGACCGCCGGGCGTCTCCGGCTCGGCCGACTTGCCCCGCGCGCCCGGCCGGGCTCCGGGCTGGCGCTGGCAGCGGCGCTGCGGGTGCTCGGTTACTGCGGGGTGTTCTCTGGAGCTGGACACAGATCCGCAGCCGTTTTCCTGTACGAGGCCTCAGGCTAGCAGAGGGCACTTCAGGTTGCTTCCTTGAGGCTCGCTGGCCAGATGCTGCCTCACCTTGTGCTTTATTTCGTAGGGCAGCGGGTTATTGAGAGCAACGCTTTGCAGCTTGACTCTTGTGCTCAGGGGAGGGATGGGTGAGGGATTGATGTGGCTTCTTGCAGTTGCAGTTATTAAGGTTAATCTTTCCCTTCCTTTCTTGGTGGTAGCCTGGGATGTCTAGAAAGAAAAACTCCAACTCATGGGGTCTGTTGGATAACTCTCTATAAACCACTGCAGGTTTTTAATCGGGAAAATCGGGAAAAGCCTCTGTTTCACAGTCGTGGTCCTTACTCTGTCCTTAGTATCCAAGTCAGCTGATTTCCTGGAGCTTTTACGGCCATCCCACAAAGCTTAGACCTGGACCACAGCTGCTGCTATAGCAACCTACGTGCCGCTTTGGGAAGGGATAGCGTTCCCTTTAAACACCATGCGAGAGCAATTCCCCTAATCGCTTTCATACTTTGAAAATTTTTGGCTTCTTTCTCACTGCGTGAATGTGACTATATGGCATAATACCTATTTTACTGAAACTATCATTCACTTCAGTGTGACCAGTTTTTATACCAAGTGCTTAAAAATAGCTCATATAACTTGTGGTTTACAGACATACCTGAATGTGGGGAGTGCTGATTACACGAGATATGGCAGCCCACAAGCTGAGCACTGTGGGTCAAACTACTTGCACCTCTTACTATTTTATTTCAAAAGACACCGACAAGCTGAAATCAGTGGGCTATTCTTTTCAGGATGATCAAACCTCAGAATTTAGCCTAACCTTTACAAAAGCCCAGTTTGTTTTAATAGTTCTTTATCTTCTAGGATCTTAGGACTTTTTTGTTTGCTTCACTAGAGGTCAGCTCTTCTTGTAATTTCTGTCCTACTCTAAATTACAAAAGGCATTTGTTTCTGTGGATTCACTTAGATTGGTGCAACCCAGGGCAAGTATATTGCAGGTTCAGGAATCTATCATGCTCTTGAATTATATTCCAACTATGTATAAAACATATCTGTCTATATCTTTATGTGATTTTTTTTTTAGTTTGGTTGGTTTTTTGGTAGTGTGAAGATAGTGCATGTTGCATTTCTGTCCTTATGGCTAGCTTTAAACAGCTGTTTGTAACCTGTAAATATTTGCAGCACTTTTTGTTTAAGAAAATCTCTCTTGCATTCGAGTAATCATAATGCTTTAAACATGATGTTAGAGATGTTATAACTATGTGGAAACATGGACTCCCCCTGCACGTAGATACGTGCATTTTCTAACTGCAGGAGCTGTTCGTGTAGACCCGTGGAGGGAAGGACTGAGCAGGAGCCTTGAACTGTTACCCCTGCGAGTTTTGTTCTACAGCTGCGCCTGCTATTAAACCAACCCAGGCATAACAGGCAACAAGACCTAATGAGAACTACTGAGCACAGGGTTTTCACAGTGGAACTGCAACATTTACTTAGTGCAGGTGTCTCTGACCACTAAATTCTGAGTAATTCTCTAGTCCTTGCTGCAGCGCTTGCACCCGTACAGTGTGATCGTACAAGCAGGAGTGTTACCTGGAATGCAAAGTGCAGCAGGAAGGTCTCTGCTTGACGCCTCTGCTGGGCTCAGCCTTTCCAGCTGCTTTGCTGCCAGAACGTGCCTGGTTGCTTCTCGGCTCAGAACAGCCTTTGAGGGCTCTAAGGGCATCCTGGATGGAGGCTGTGTGTGGGCCAGGGTAGGTTCACTTTGGTAGGCTCAGTGTTGGCCATAGCAAGCACTATCGTTTAATAAAGGGTTGTCTAAATTTCCACAGAACAGGTGCAACCTGCTGATCTTTTTTTCATTATTTTGACAGTGCTGAACTAAAATATATTTTCCTGTTTGGGTCACCTTGTTGTAGCAGTGGGGTGCATCTTAACCAACATTTTTGTGTATGCTGTCTTGGATGGAAGCAAGATGGGCCTCATTCGGAGATGGTTTTTATAACAGATGCCTCTAGCAATGCTGCGTGAGGATCCAGATCCTTAATGGCTGTGCACTTTTGCTGACTGTAGCAACCCTTTCTCTGCTACAGAAACCTGTACGGTGACCAAGTTGAAACCATTTAAGTGATTTCACTTAGGCCACTGAAGCACCATTTGATAGTAATAACTTTTTGGTTACTACAAGCCTGTACTGGATTCAAACCAGTGACCTATAGATGAAAGGTCCATATCCCATTACCAGCCCCTTGCATTTGCCAGTCTTGGCCAATTTTTATTTTCCTCTGCGAGCAGTTGCCTATTGCCTCTGGAATTACTGACTGAAACAGGCAGCAAAGAAATCGTTCTGTTGCTCATATTTCTGCTTGGGTTCAGTGATCAGGATCACAACAGAAATAAATGTGCTGAGCTGAAAGGGTCTGTGTGATTTTCTTAAATGTTTTTTGCCATATAAATGCTACAAAAGTGCTGTGTATTCCAATTAAGCTTAAACAGTAGCTCTAGCAGAGAGTGACTGCTGTGTGCTCACAGGATAAATCAGCTTTCCTCCTGAGCTCCACAGCATACTTAAAGGAAAATCTATTTTAGCAAGCTCCATAAAAAGCACATATACTTCCTATCTAGTTCAGTCCTCCTTAGGTAGTTCTTATTCTTCATGGGTGCTGTGTTCCTATGATTCTGTGTGGGGTCAAAATGTTTTTTAACTTAAAAGATTTCTAGACAATAGTGTTGCGTCTCCACCACCTTTTGCAGGCAGATGATGGAGCAAGCTCATTTTATGAGCCTCGAACAGAGACGTGTAGCTACACCCTTGTGTTAGGGAGACCCAGACTCATCGGTAAGCTAGCCTCGTTTCACGTAGGCTTTTGGACAACGTGCACGTGTCTCAGGCTGAGCTGCGAGCTTCCACCTCGGAGAGACCGAGGACTCCGGGTTGACGTGGAAGTGCAAGTGGCCGAGCTCCCTGTGGACCTCGCGTGACTTGTTCCTTCCTTAAGCCAGCATAGTTTAAATCTTCTGCCCCATCTGTAAAGTGGGAGTATATAAATACCATATGTAAGCCTATGATTGGTAATAGGTTTGTTAGCTGCATTTTAAGGCAAAAGATGTTTTTCATGCTTAGCAGAATGACCTAGTGCTACTTTTTCTGCTGTAGCACATCAGCAAAATGCCCTTTTCCCGCAGCTAGCTGGAAACCCTGCTTTGCCTTTGGTTGTTTCTCTCCATCTCTTGCTGCCGTGCTAGAGGTAGCAGTGACCTTAGCAAGGCCTATTGAACGCTAGCGCTTGCCTGGGTGCTGCTTGGACGGCTGACGCCGCCGTATCTAAATGCCCAGCCAGCCGGCCGTGCTCTTCTGGGGCGTTTCCAGACCGGCCAAAAGGAGAACAAGCTTAATCAAGGCTGTTATAGAAGCAGCCCTGGGTAATGATCTACCACTAGAGATTAATGTAACTTCATGTGGTTGAAAGGCTGGAGCTCTCTGTGAAATGGGATAGCTGGAATTTCATATTCGTGAGCCTGCTTGTTCCAGACATGAAAAGAAAGCTAGCTCTGTATTTACTCTGTTCCTGTTTGAATCATTTTATAGATATGTGAAAGAGAGTCTGACAAAATGAACTCTAGACGTAAAAAATAGTGAGATTAGTGTGCATTTCAGATTTTTATATTGTATAAAGGGAGTCTTGGGAGTTGAGCTTGACCAAACAGGAGCAACAACAACAAAAAAACCCACTTTTTTGCCAATGCCTGTGAAACTGAGATGGGACACTGTTAAAAAAAAAAGAATGCTATTAAAAGCTTTTCTTTCCTCTCAGTAGGAGGGATTGTGAGATAGCTGGATGCCCTGTGCAATGCAAAAAGTGGATATTATCTTTATATTTTAAATAATTTTACAAAATACATCAGTTAGTTGTCTGGAAGACATGTATGCAACTTTCTAACAGCAGGGAAAGTTCTGAAGTATCCACTAACTAACACTATCTGCCAGATTACTGCTTCTGAAATACGTGTGGATCACAAGATATCCATAATATTGCACTGAACTTCCTCAAAGGGGAAGCTTCTGACATGCTACCACAAAACAGGGACTGGAAATCTGCTATATTTTATATTTTTAACTTCAAAGATGATCATAATGGCTGCATGTGGAATAGTCATGGGTCAAAATTACCACATGTAGACGCAGAGCTTGGAATCCTCTCCTTCCTAAGTAGCACGGAAAAGTAAATGGACACAGAAGCTTTCTAAAGTCCATTTAGAGCAAGAGCTATATGTGCACAATTAAAAACACTCCCATTTGCTGTCATGTATGATTAGGTAAGAAGGACCGTTATGTTTGAATTGATTGAGTTGGTATTTTATGCACCTTAATGAGGTGAGTTCTGATAACAGCATTTTTTTCCCAAGATTTCATGTCCTCTTGGTAGGATGAGGTAGTGGATTCGTTAAGAAACAATAGGTTAAAACTGCCTTAAACAGGAGAAGGTTTTCATGAGTGTCATTAATTTCACATTATGGATAACTGATTAACTTATTAATGTCTAGTTTTGAATCTCTGTATTTTCTGAAACCACAGGGAAAAGGGAACAAAGCCAACGTGAAACAAAAGTGAAAACAACCGAGCAGTGTAGTACGATTAATGTTAAAAGAATGCTCTTGGATAATGGTGTTCTGCTGATCAGAAGCATCTGTAAGGATGTCATTTTTCTTTTCAAAGTGTGTAGCATTTTGGGTTTGCAGAAACTTACTCTACTGATATCTTATAGGGAGTACTCCTGAAAGGAAGAAATACTTAAAAAAAATCTGAAGGAGTTGGTTTACTGACAGTTATTTATTCATTTTAATCAGTAATATCTGAATGCTTAGTCCAAAATCCTAGGCCGTATGTTAGATTAAATTCTTCCTGGTCTGAATAGCAAGCCCATATTCCCCACCAGCCCCGGCGCTCTCTTTCAGAAAAGCTGCTGTAGCCCTAGCAGATAGATAGGAGGGTTTCGCTGTGATTTCTCTGGAGTTTGGTATCGAGGCCTTTGAGCCCCCAGGTTCCTGGCAGCAGTTGCCGTTTCTGAGCCGCCGGGACGCGGACACAGGCCCGCAGGTTCCCTGTGCCCGCTGCTTTCCAGGCCCTTGCCCTGTTGGCTGCCCGGGAGCTAGAGACGTTCCCGGCTTGGGGCTGCCCGCGTCCCTGGGAGGCGCCGGGCGCCGCTCCGTGAGCGCGAGCGCGGCGGGCGTTGAGGCAGCGGAGCGGAGGGGCAGCACGTGCGAGAGCCCAGGAGGGACGACGGCACCTCGTGGCTCCGAGAGCCAGCGCAGGGCAGGGCCCGGTGCTGCCTCCCGAGTACTGGGGCTGCCGGGAGAGCCGCAAGATGGAAACCGCTCTCGGTGATCTTCACTGGCTAAAAAGAAGCTTGGAGGATGGGGAGGTATGGGGAGGTTGAAAAAAGTTCATTGTATTTCTTTTGGTTCTGAAAATCAGAAATTAATTTATGGTAAAAATTGAGCGTGTTTCTAAAGCTGGAGCAGGTTATATTCTTCATTGTCTTCTACCATGAAATCTCCAGAAAGAATCTGAGAAATAGGAACAGTCAGTGGGCAAACACGGTGTCATTCCCGTTTCATGGATAGCTCGCTGCGTAGCAGGAGGTCGCAATGGAGAGGAATCAAAAGACATCCCGAGCTGTTATCTTGTTCCCTTTGAAGTGCGACACACGGCGCGGATGTCAACTCGCACAGGGCGTCCGCGGGGGGCAGAGGACCAGACGAAATCGTTCCTGGGTTTGCGAACTAAAATACTGTCCTTGTGTTTGATGGTATGGGAAGGTGCTTCTCATTAGCCATACTTCTGTTTATGAAGAGGAAAAGGTAAAGGTGAAGGTATAGGCTTGTTAAATCGTTTTCTTTAGATGTGTTCATTGTATCCGCTTCAATAATGAATGGAAATGTGCTGGGGTATGATGTCTGTTGTAAGAGTAACAGTATTCCATTTAATTCATCCAATTTAACACAAGATTTTTCTCTGGGATTGGGTATTCTTTTTAATAATTTGAGTTATATTAATTGATTTTACTAAACAAGTATTTTGATTACCATTAGTATAAACAATATTCCTTTTAAACTTTATTATACTTTCCTGTTTTAGGAACAATTGCAAGGACAAGACTTGCAAGATCATGAAATTTGAGTGCTAGACCCTAATGCTTTTTCTTTTTTGGGTAACTAGAACTGAAGAATAAGTTAACTTAGTTTGCTATTTTTACAAAACTATGTAAATATTGTTTTGACAATGGAAAGATATTTCTATATTCTTGACAAAGATATTTTGATAAAGTCAGTGTTTTGTTGTTTGTCAACAAAACATTTGAAATAAAATATTTTTATTGAGGGGGAAAAAAACCCCATTTTAAGACTAAAGACATTTTGATTTATACTGATATGCTCCAAAATGTATTTTTAGCAAAATTGACACAAATTTTCATTGTAAACTTAACTTCATTTTTGCAGTACTCAGTGAATAGTTTGTATTGAATTAAGTGGGATGAGCTGTGCTTAAAAATAAAGTTAGTGGTTGTTGTGCTGAATATTTGATATCCTTTGAGTTTCTTCCCCTGACTCTGCTGTCTGCACATAGATCATGCTGTAGGCACTCACACGTAATTACACTGATGGGGCAAGTGATTATGCTTTTAATTTTTATTTGGAATTAAAATGCGATATATACATCAGCGTTGACTATTACCATAAATATAAACCTACGCGCTGTAACTCTGTTCTGCGGCTTTGCGATCCCTGCTCAGCTCTGGGTCTCACAAGCCAACCTGTATCGCGCGTTGAGTCCCTGCCTTGCAGTGTTCAAACCATGGCATGTTGTTGAATGCCCCAAAGTCTAAATGACGTCAAAGTTACAGTAATATCTGTGATAACCAGGTGCTGAAATGTTGAAAAGGATACAATGCATGCATCTAAAGAAAAACTATTTACCAATATAAAACTTCTCCCAGTTAAAACCCCATATGTTTGAGCTATAAATTTAGAATCTACTCTGGAGACTTCAGAACAGATAAGTGTTTCATTTGTTTGTTTGAACTTTGTAACGGGTAAGTGTTCCTGGTCACCGTTCACAAGGCACAGTAGCTTTGTAGGAGGCTTCTCTTTGTGCCTTTCCTCGCCCGGGGTCTTTAGCGGGACAGGGTGACTGCCTGGGGTCTTGTTTCCAGGCTGGCTGCTGCTTCCCTGGACGGATCTGAGCTGGCTGCTTAGGTGGAGCAACTCAGAGGGAACTTCCCTGCAGGTCTTCCTTTGAACCCGGGAAGAGCTTTCCTTCAGAGACTGCGTTTAACCCCGCGCTGAGCAGGACCCTTGCCAAGCAAGCTGACTGTGCAAAGACCGTGTGCACTCAGCAAGCCGTGCAAGCAGTTAACTTCTCCTTGACCTCGCTTTCCTACTGCTTTGGTGCCTTCTGAAAGGGTCCGGAGTTGGGTAGGGCTGTGTTGGCACCATCTATGACCAAGCATGTTTGGTTCTGTAAAAGTTTAAGTGTAGACAAGTCAAAAAATACCTAGGACTCTCTGCTGCACCCCGGTGTCACGTGTAGGGCTCTGCCACGAGCACCCAGAGTCAGTTTTGGTCCGCTTGCACCGCTTTGGGGACGCGCGCTTTCATCTCGCAGAGCTGCACAAATGCAAGCACACGAGAGGCGTGCATGTTTGGTACAACAGCTCCCCGGTTTCGGTGACTTCTAAAGCAATGGTCCTGCTTTCTCTTGCTAAGTGACTCCTCCCAAGGAATCTTCCAGACTTCTGTGCTATGCTGAGGTGTCTGTGAGCATTTTATTTAGCAGGGCCCTAGTAAATGACCGGGATCTATTAAAATGCAGCCACTACAAGACAAATCTCAGCACATTAGATTAAAAAGAAAAGCATTTTATTAAGTATCTACTATAAGGTTAGATGTCCTTTGTTTAAAGCACGGAGGAAAAGCAGTTTGGCATTTAGGAAAATATTCATAATAGGCTCTGCTTTCAGAGTCAACAAGAAAGGCAGAATTGTTATTTAACTTTAGGTCATAGAAGAGAGACTATTAAAAAGGGCTCTGTTTGTGAAGTACAGTGTGAAAATGTATGATTTTAAAATGCATGAAGATTGAAAGGTAGAAGGGTCTTTCTCATGCATGATGCAGCTCCTCATTAATATATATTATAAGTAAAAAATTCTTTTTTATTAATAAAACTATGACCAGGTAAGGCTTACAAGAATTAAAATGTTACCTAAATAACTGTCCAAAAAACCCCCCTATCAACCTATCTTTTGAGATTTTGTGCCTTTCTGACACTCATCTCCTTGTCGTTGTACTTTTTTCTACGTTTCTGTAACATTTAGATGGTATGGAGCATAAGCTTTGCAGACCACTAAAGGTGTTAAAAATTAAACAAGGACTTGGAGCGTTTCCAGTTTACATTTTGATGTTTTGGTTTATATAACTTTACGGTGTGGGGTTTCCCTGACTCTTCAGCCGTGTTGGACCTTGAGATCACACAGGTGAGGACTTTGGCGCTGTATCGCATTGTCAGTGTAGTTGAGTGAGGATGGTTGAGCCTGGAGCTAGACAATGGATCTTCTTGGAGAGTGAAGGATCAATGAGCGCGCTTGTTGTTGAAGTTGTCTCCTGGTAACTGCTGCCTAGTCACATAAACACTGTGCAGAAGCCTTGCCCGGGATGACGCTGCCGGCACTGCTGGTCCCTCGTCCGCGTGCTGCTGGGAGCGGGAGCTGCCTGTTCCTGCAGGGAGCCTTTCCCCACGGCAGGACTGGCCTGGGGCAGCAGCCACGGCTGGACGGGTCCATCCTCTGCCGCGGGAGCAGAGCGCTCTCAGGTTGGGATGCCCCATGGCAAATGTCTCCTCTAGAAAAACGTGCTCCTGCACCGCCGCTTTTAGTAGCGTCTCGCAAGCTGTTCGCTGAAGAGCAGAGCCCAGCGCTCTGAACACGCTTCCTGTTAAGGGTGTTGCTGCCAGGTCGTCAGCCTCACGTGGTAGTGTCACGCAGACCCGTCTGTTGTCGAGACCATCCCTGTTTGGACGGCAGGCGAGCCCTCCCTCCTGCCGGGCCTGGCCGGGGTCAGTAAGCAGCTCAGCCACAGCTAATGTCTGTCCTTGACACTTTGTGTTGCTTTATCATAGAGAGACTTGCTCGTTTGTATAAGGAGCGAGTGACAGAATCATGAGTTGAAGTCCAGCAATGGTGGGACAATTCTTGTGCCTCACTTCTGTGCAGCTGTTTCTACCCTTATTTGGAGAAAAATATATATGTATTTGGGTAAATTTCTCTTTTATCCTCCACCTTGTAACTCTGTTATCTTGTGCTGTAGGTTGGGCATGGTTTGCAAACTCGCGCTTGGTCAAAACTGGGTTATTTATAACTCTTCCTTATCACCTGTGCGGGAGTGCATGCAGCAGCATCCTGGTAACACCGGGCCAGCACCATTCGGGTTTTAGCTGGGAAAGGAGGGAGCGGAAGGTGAGCAGTGTTACTGGTGGGCTGTCCAAAAGTAAACGGTGCCTGCTCAGGGATCTGAGGCGGTGTGATGTCAGTAGGGCGGGTTCGTGGGGAGAGCATGGCTGAGAACGCTGGGAGTGCGTGAAAATGTAATTCACCATCCGCATCACACATCCACACGTCACCAGGAGAGGCCTGTTGTGTGCACGGTATGAACAATTTGCAAATATCCATATCTGCAGGGAGGAGGGAGAATTACGGTTTTGTGTCAAATGCTTCCCCCTGCATTGTGATATGACCTACTTCTCCACGTTCAGTTGTATTTTAGGCTTGTTCTGGCTTTAAAAAAAGAAAGAACATTGTTTTGCTTTAGCTCCCCGCTCTGCCTGAGCCTGCCTTTTAAAATATATCCCTGACAACTGTCCCCATTTCTCATGCTCTGAAAAGAAGGTGGTTATGGTTTCCCAGCCCCACTTTGTGCAGCTTCGAAATAAAAAGATACTGCTTTAATGTTGAAAGAAATCTTCCTTTTCAAAAAGCAGAAGGAATTGTCTAGCTGGGATTAAACAGGGGCAAAAAGTGAAGCATTTGTTTGTTTTATGAAGTCTGGTGAATTTTGATAATGAGTCCTTTAAAATATATGATATTGAAGCTTTTCTCATTCCAGACAGATAAGAAATAATGGTTACATATTTCAACTTCAAAGACAAAAGTAACCTTTTATCACCTAATTTAAAAATCTTCTTAGTAAAATGTGTTAGAAGAATGTGAAATGTTATTTAAATAATAAAAAAGCACCTTCTCTGAATAGCAGGGTTTTTAATTGCTATAATCAAAGTCCAAACACATTTTCACACTTGCTTTAAATAGGTTCTCCTAATGACAGGTTTTTCCTTAATGAGGAAGAGAACAAAGGGAGCTCTGAACGTGCTGGTGTGACTTGGGTGTGATGAAAGCTCTGATTTCTGACAGGCTTCTGTGCGGAAAATAGGAAAACTGGAAGTGGCTTAATTACTGAGCATTTCATTGATGAATCTTGGCATTTTTATATATAAACTTTTTATATTAACAATTGCATATATACTTTATGTAACAACAAAAAGAAATCTTATGTGTAGATCACAATATAGCATATTTTGGAGCGGTAGGGGGGTCGACAGGTAACACACAATATCTTTTAAAACTTAGCGCTCTTAGTGGATCTTTCCTGAGAGACTTTTTTGAGTGAAAAATGTTGTAGGCTGCTCCTAGATTAATAGCACAATTCATCAGGTTTTAAAGACAAATTCTTGCTCTGCTAATAAAAACATTGCAACATGTGGTACAAGAAAGCAAACTGCAAAGTGGAACTGGATTCATTATTAAAATAAGAGATTATAATTTCCACATCATTCTCTCTTCCCCACCTCCCCTTCCCACTGTTTGATGATAATCTAGGCTCATAATGAAATTCATGAGGCTACAGCAACAAAAGGGCTCATGGAAGAGAACGGGAGCTTGTCAGATGGTATAGATTTGCATATGAATGAAGATTATGATATTATTAATATTAAAAAACCTGGCAGTATCTACAGATCATGATTAAATTCCAGAAACAAATTGAAGAATATATTTTACCATATTGCACTCTCATGCAATGGCTGAAAACAGAAGTAACTCCAGTTCTTGTAACTGAATTATTTAGATTTGTGTGTCGTTCCAAGCAGATTAATAAATGTAGACTTGCAATATGCTTTATTGTTGGTAGTTTATTGGAAAAAGTATTGAAAGCTTCTATTTTCTTCCAAGCTGCAATGGCTGATCACAAAAAGTAAACATATACTTGTGTACATGGTTAGGAGTTCATAGGGCTGTGGTTCCCAAGACCTTCATGCCTCTGGTTCCAAACGTGCGGTTAAGACAGAAAGTTGTTCCATCGTCTGAGATTTTATTAATGTATGTGCAATGGGATTCTTGCATTATCTTTGAGTAACTTTCTCATTGTTTGATTGTTTGTAAAATAGGTTTATGGACTACCCTGAAATTGGGGAAAAAGAAGACAAATCAGAGTGAAACCCTATTCAGCATAGTGCACGATTTGCTTTCCTGCTACCCTGTCTGCTGAGCAGTTACAGATCTTGGTTTGCTCCCAAAAGGGCCCTCAGTATTTGCCAGGTTTCATGTTAAGTGACACTTGAGCAGCAATTTTCTCGGCTTGATTCCCTCCTTTTTTCTCTCTCCCTCCTCTGCTTTGCATGACAGTAATTCCTGTCCAAAGCAGCGTAACCCCCTTTCGGAGCAAGGTGCGCGTGTTACTTTGCACAGGCAGAAGTGACTTCGGAAGTGCACGGTGGTAGATATCCCTGCCTTTCACAGGAATTCCCTGCCGTGGAGCAGGACTCTTCTTGGCTACTTGATCTCTAGCTCCAGCCACACAAGGAATTAACCTGGGTGAGAAGCCTGTCAGCCTTTAAGAGAGTTATGGGAAAGCAAGAGGATGTTGTGCTCTAGCATCTGCTATAGCATCTTCTGCAGGAGGGCGGAGAGGTGGACGGCCGTTGTGCTGGTCCCGCTGCTCGTCTGCCTTTTCCAGAGCTTACAAATGGAGCTGGAAGGTGGAAAGGTCAAGGAGTGGAGGTGAGGGGGTCTGGAGGGGGTCCTGTCCCCGCTGAGGGCACCTCCCCGTCCCCAGGTGGCCTCCCTGGCTCAGCACGGGCTGCGAGAGCTGCTGTGTCAGGCGCTCCCGTAGAGGAGCCGTGTGTTCAAGCTCAAACATTTTAAAGTGTTTCTGTTTATATTGAGCCGTAGGTAGATATTTCTGTCACAATGAATTCTAAATAATAGAAAGAAAAATTTAAGGGAGCAGTTTAGTGGTTCACATTAGGAATGATTTTGGAGATTGTGAAATGACTGTTTTCATAATATTATTCTATGTCTAGTAGCCTTCCTACAAGCTTGAAAGAGCTTTCTGCTCTCCTGTTACAACAAAAGCTTTTCAGTTCGCTGTTAATGTAGATTAATAAATCTGTGTTAAATAACACGCATAGAAAAGTGACAGTTCTGACAGCCTAAATTGTACTCGTTTGTGCTGTCTTCTCTCCGAGGGTTTGGTGGGGGAACAACAGTTCCTTGTAGCTTTGCTTTATCTGATCAAAACCCTTCATCTCGGGAAGGAGAGACGCGGGGAAGGGCAGGCAGCGTGTCCAGGGCCTGCCCTTGGGCGCGTGCTCATGGCGACCCCTGCAACGAGGGGTTCGGGGCGCTCCGAGGGCATCTCGGGCACACGGACCCCGCTGCCTTTGGCTGCCTTTGGCTGCCAGGGCTGGGTCTGCACATTCTTCCAGGAGCTACCCTCTTCCGTCAGGTCCCCTGCCAGCTTTAGGACCTTCAGGCTGCATCCGCCTTTGGGTGGAATGCAGGTTTTCTTCCAAGGGACACATGCCAGTGACCAGATGAGAGCTATTGCTTCGTCCATGTAAAGCGGTGTCTGCTCCGAACGGGTGTATTTGCACCACTAACACCGTTTTGTTCCTGTATGGCGTGTCGGGCTGTTTTGCAGAATCTGGAGACCACCCTTTCTGACTTCAGGGGGGTGGGGAGAACAGGAAGGTTCCTGGCAACGTTGGTTCTTCCGTAATCCTTGCAGTAATCTCGCATGGAGGTGTCGTAGACTGGGACCTCAAACCCTCTCTGAGCAGGAGGCTGCACTGGAGGCTCCCGGGGGCTCCTCACAGCCTGCCCTTGGGCAAGGCTCGGCATTTCTGCTGCGTTCGCATCTTGTGCACTGTAATCCTGCATTTCACAGCTCCGCTGCAACGGCTGCTTTACCTTTCTCCCTGGAAACCTGAAGGCCTCTATGTCGTTTTTGTTGAGCCCCCCAAAAGTTAAAAAGGAATTCTATAAATTAAATTCAACAGTATTTTGAGCAGAGCTACTATGCACAGCTTAAGGAGCTGGAGGGGGTTGATGGGAAGAGGCGAATATAGGAGAGTGTCCAAGGAAAAATATTAGTTGGTTCTTAGCACTTAAGAGGTGATTGTTCTGAATTTTTGCTTCCTTCTTCATTTCTGTGTGATCATGATTTAAATTACCTGTCTGCTCTTTCTTTTCTGCAAGAATTTCACCTACAAGTACTGCCTAAAGCCATGTTCTGCAGAGCCAAAATTTTGCTATTTGAGGTTCAATTGATTTCCCCTTCAGTTTAAAGAGAGAGCTCCAGGACACCAAACATCAATACTGTGACATTGCAGATGCTGGGCAGCTGATGTTAAATGCACTGCATGTTTGGATCTTTTCCTGTGGTTTTCCCTTTGCTAAGATGCCTTTTGTAATTTGTGAATTCCTTTTTCTTTTTTTTTCCATCACAGATTCATCCTTTCATTCTTTCTGCTTGATAATGCCCTCTTTTCTCAAGCTTTTCAAAAGATTTTTGTGTGCACAGTATCATTATTATGTTTCGGTTTAAATCTCTGCTGCTTCCTAAAACAATTACCTCATCATTTCCCATGTATATTAACAGCTAATCATCTTTTACCCTCTGGGCTTTGTGCCCTCCTTCACGTGGATCCTGACCCTGTTATCAATGTCCCTCCCCTGCTCTGTTCATAATTTAATTTTTGTTTAATTCTGCCTCTTTCATCTCTCTGTGCTCTGTATAGTTCAGTCCAGATTCTCTTCCATCCAATTAACTTTGTTCTATTTCCTCTGTCTGAGGAAAGCTTCGCTGATGAAACTCGTCACGTAACAGAATTCCCTTTGCTGGTGCTCAGTGTATTGCTGTGTATGCACCCGGTCCATCGCCTGTTGAGGTCGGTGGCACTGGCTTCAGTAACAACTTAGGTGACAGAAGTGCTGGAAGTGGCAGCCCTTCGGAGGCAGAGAGACGCTGTTTTGTAGCAGGTTCCCAAGGAGCCTTTTAGGGCAGCAGGGAGTCGGTCACGTTTTCCATTTCCAGCATGGTTAGGGAGCAGAAATGGACGGCATTCCTGCTGGCCTTTCCTTAAACACGGTAGTTGGCTTCATGAGGAAAACCTTCAGCTGTGACAATATTAAGGACTATGCAGCTACGAGTATCTTGGTAAGAGTTTTCCCTGCGGAAGCATTTGCTGTGCTTTTGGCAGACGTGGTACACTGGGAGCTAAGGGGCATGGAAGAAGAATCCAGTATTTTTTGCAAAAGTTTCTGTGGCAGAATTGTGTGTCAGTCCTCTAAGCTCATGGCAAAGCTAAGTCAGATTGTAACTGTAGTGTTATCCCTAAGCAGAATCCCATTTCCAATCATAATCCTGTAAATTCACTCTGTTAGTCACCTTTAACTTGTTCCTAAAACTGCTCCTAAACCTAAAGGCGTTAATTATGTTTGTGGCCGTTTGGAGGTGTTGATTCGGGTTAGTGCTGACAGGTTGGCGCTTCAGTGCTGACAGTTCTCCAACCCTTTCCTGTAATTTTCCATCTCAGCCTGGAGAGGACAGACAAGTTCTCCTCTATTTTGCTACAAAAAGATCATAAAACAGAGCAGTCCTTAAAAAAGAACCCTAGTAGTTTATTTAATGTCCTATACAGCTAAATCCTTCTTTGAGTCTTAAATGGATTTCTCCTTTAATTAAAATACGGCTAGTTAAAACTGAGGTTAGTATCTTCACTGTTTGCATTGTTTTAATTCACAGTTTTAGAAACTAAATTACGTAGACAAGCCCTAAAGCCCTGTGTTTGTTCTGCTTGTGAATTTTAAGAAGCTGAATTAAAAATTAAAATAAGTTCCAGGGCTTGATTCTTTTTCTCTTTGGACCTCATCCAAAAAGCTCTGGATGACACTACAGTAAGTTGGACATTCCACGGGAAGGTTATACATTAGTCAGTATTGTGCTGGGATATATTCAGTAGGGTAATTCCAGGTTTATGGCGGCATGGGTGCGCACAGAATTGGTCTGCAGGCATTTTATAACTTTGTGATGCTGCATTCTTTTTTGTCATGAATGTATGTGTGTTTTCACCCTGAGAAATAATCTGTATCCATCTCTTGGTTAAAGCTGTAAGGTCTAGTGTGAGTCTAAACAGAATAACTAATGAAGTGATAAGTTTCCATCCAGTAATGTAATAGACCTCTAAATGGACTCAAATGAAATTAGTGTTACACCTGAAAAGAAATGAGCAAGTAGCATTCTGCAGTCAGTAAAGAAGATCTGTGCGTTTTTAATTAGCATTAAATCCCTGAAAGAAGGCTGTGGTGTTTTTAAATGCTGGGTTTGGAAACGTTGTCCATGTTGATCGTGTATAGTAAGATGATTTTATGCCATCTGGATTATCAGATTTCATGTATGTATATTAGCAGTCAAAATGTTGAATTAAATTTTAAAAGTGCTGAGACAACACAGAGGAACATATGCCTTGAGCTGCCGAGGAGTGCCGTGTAACCGCACAGCTTGGGTTCCTCAGGCTGCGCAAGGAAGGGCAGAAGTCCAAAGCACTCGCTAGGTATCTCGCACCCTGGCAGGAGGAGGAAATGCTTGGCCGACAGCAAGAGGGCAAACAAAATCCTTATCTCATGTATATCAATGACAGAATTCCCATTGGCTTCCAGGAGGGAAAGGTTAAAACCCGTAACTTTCCAAAAATACCACTAGTTTTGCAGGGTCTGACTTTGTATGAACATCTGGTCCTTGCACGCCATGAGGAGGAAAAAAAGGAAGGAGGTTTCAGTGTCTGGCTGCTGGATTTGCGGGTGCATCTGGGCGATGAGGCGTGTTTGGGTTGGAGCTGTGTTCGCTCTGCTCTTGTGGAACGCTGCCGAGCGAGCGCAGGCTGCGTGCGAGGCGCGGGCTCTGCGGAAGCTGCGCCAAGGCTGGCACGGCACCGCTGGTGCTGAGCTCCGCCGACCCGACCCGGGGGTGCGGGCGGAGGGCAGGGGCCGTGTGCTGCTCTAGGGTGTGGGCGGAGGGCAGGGACCGCGTGCTGCTCCTGCTC